>CM029022.1:149826259-150426259 GCA_016801055.1 Panax notoginseng | reverse complement strand
AGGTTTAAAGAATTAGTTATTAATAAAACTAATTTTTATTAATACTATTTTGTGCTATGTGTTTATTAATCATTCTATAACTTAGGATGATTATAAGTCAGGAGGATTCTGGCTAAGAGCTAGATTGAACGAATAAGAATTTTCAAGAGGAAAATAAAAAAAATTCGGGAACAAAAATATTTTTGGGAAAAAAGACGAAATAGGCACTATTCATCCATTTATGCTCAGAGATTAATTTTGAAATTCTGAGAAGTTATTGATTACATAAAATGTTTAGACTTGATGGAATATTCAATAATATTTTAGTTATGGCAAAAATTAAGTTTTCGCCTGCGGACTTAGAACCTAAGGGTTAGAAAAAATTAGTTCCGAGAATTTAATGATTTTGTATAACAATTAGGGTTATTATGCGTAAGGAATACGAGTGTAATACTAGTTATTATACGAGTATAGTACGAAGATTATTACGACGTATAATACGAATATCATACGAACTATATACGAAGAGCATACGAGAATGAGATGCGTAGAATACGATTTAGTCTTAAAGGCTAAGTAAGGGATAAGTTAAGTAATAGCTAAGTAAACTTAATAATTAAGTAAAGTGCTTATGCTTAAGGCCTAAGTAAACTTAAGGGCTAAGTAAACTTAATGAGTAAGTAAACTTAAGGGTTAAGAAGACTTAATGGTTAAGAAGACTTAAGGGCGAAGAACACTTAATGGCTAGGTAAACTTAGTGGCTAAGTAGACTTGGTGGCTAAGTAAACTTGGTGGCTAAGCATAGGAATAGTAAGGAGGTTAAGGGGGTGAAATGACTAAAATGCCCTTAGCCTTGAAAATCTATAAATAGGAAGCTTGAGGTCATTGTTTTGGATTTTGAAAATCCTACATCTTAGAGAGAAAGAGAGAGAGCTTGGAGGATGAGGGAGAAGGAAGAGCATAAGCATGAATGATCGGATGATCGGATCGAAAGTGATCGTGAAATAGAAAAGCTTGCAAATCGCCGGCTTTGTATAGCGGAAGAGAAATAAAGAGGAAAGGTATTAAAACCTAATTTATAAGTTAGTTTTCTTTAAGTTTCTATGTTCAAAAACATAACGTAATGAGAATAATAAGTAATCGATGATAAGAATTATTTCATATGGTTAAAATCATGAGAAAATAAAGAAATGAGAATTAGAAGTTTAGTTTGTAAATTTCTTAAGGAAGTATAAGATTCGTGAGGATTTTGAGCGATTCGAATGAATATTATGAATGAGTAGGTGAAATATGTAAGGAATGGTGTTCTATAACATCAAATTCCAATAAAAAGTGAAATCGTAATCCAAAATATCGATTAAAATGAAGAACGAACGAAGAACACGAAGAACACGCGAAGAACACGAAGAACGTTGTTGATGGACAAATTTAAAACCATCATAGTGTAATTGTTATTGATGGACAAGTTTAAAATTATCGCGTATAAATTAGATGCTTATTGCTTGGTTAGGAACGGTAGAAACGTTCATGAAGAACGAATTAAAACGTAGCTATAACGAAGTTATGGCGAAATTTTCGTAAAAGACGAACGAGAATTAGAAAGTTAGTAAATGAACTCGAACGTGTAGGGTTTCCTAAGGAAGTAAGAGAACATAGAAAACATGAGTCGTGAACTCAAGAACGAACGAGTTCTGAGTTCGGATGACCGAATTACAAACGAACGAGCGAAGAACATTAAAAGCGTAAAAATGAACGAAGGGTGAATATCAAGCCAATTGAATGGGATGTTAATGGATTCAGAATGAAGTTCTGTCTGAGGGGGATTGAAGTAAGTAAGATAAGGAAAAGAATGAATTTGGAACGACCTTGTTCTGAGTTATAACAAATAAGTTATGAGATCGGGAAGTAAGCGTCTCAAAACAATTAAAGACTTAGAAAAAATTTCAAGAATTAGGGCTTGGAGCCGCGTCGCCAACCATGCCTTATAATGTGGCGCTGTAGCGCCAGACCAGAGAGCCAGGTACTGCTAACTTGCGCCGCGGCGCGAGAGTTAAAGGAGAGGGTGGCGCCGCAGCGCCAGTGTGAAGGAAAAGCTAGAGAAGAGCTTTTAATTGCTCAACTCTTGGGGGAACGTAAGGGAAGATAAAGAACATAACGTTCAAATAATGTAACACTTAATCAAGTGAATTAAACCTGTAGTAAAGATTGAATAAAAAAATTAAACATAATTAAATGACAAAGGATATAAACGTGGCTTACGTAACCGATGTACGAGGACCGTAGTCGCGATGAACGAACGTGAGGGATTGCTATGGTTATGATTCCTTAGACGTTGAGTGACGAGAGTAATGAATAACATTTCAATGTTATGTCATGATAGTGAGATATAAGTGTGAAGTGTATAGACGATGTGAACGCAATGTGGTTGCGAAGGAGGATCGGTCTTAGCATACAACAATTGGTATGGCTTCGACACTAAGAACGAGTAATGAACATGGGGTTCATGTAAGGGATAACGAAAGTATTAAATAAGATATGAATTGTCAAGAAAGCAATAATGAATGGTAATAAGATTAATGAAAGCCGAATATGAGTCAGGTAAGAATGCAAATCATCAAAGATGATGAACATATGAGTAAGACATCTCCGTATGTCATTAAGCTGTAAACTAGTAAAGGAAGTTAGTCGTGTAAACTTATATTGCAAAGAACGCAAACCCTAAGAAGTAAAGTTAACTAAACCAATACGTAAATCAAGTATATGACTAATTGGTGTTTATGTTTTCTCCTTATTTGTTATATAGGAATTGGATTGAGCAGTTCAGCGTAAGCTGTAGCTGGGCGTAAGGTAAGTTTCCTAACTTCATTCATATTATATGAATGCTAGTTTCTTAAACTTCTCAGATGTTGAACTTGAGAAGTCTTGTCTATGTGCATATGTGCGATGTATGTACAAGGTGGTAGTAGGTATGAGGCCTTGTGCCACAATTTGAACACTTCGGTGTTTCTATGATATGAACTGTTCTATGATTGACTGTTCAATATAAGTATACTATGTTTATACATGAACCGTTATTGATTAAGTCTATGCTAATAATTCTAAACATACAGGATGTGTATGGAAAAGGTAGAGGAATGAAAGTATTTCAAAGTGAAAATGGCATATGTTTTAAGATGATAGGAATCAGGACTATTCCTTTTATTCAAGCTGCTTCATAACCTTTGTTCAGTTATCGAAGTTCTGAAGAAATGTTTAAACTCTTGAAGTTGTTTGTTTAACTGTTATGACTTGCTGGGCAATTTAATGCCCACACTTGCTTTAAATGAAAAACGTTTTCAGCGAATGAGGTTAGAAGATCGTAAGGATCCTGTAAAGATCAAGCTGACGGTATCCAGAGGAAGTGCTATTCAGAATAGGAATGAGCGAGAAGATCAAGTGAAGACTTGTAATATAGAAAGATGAAACAGAAAAATAGACTAGTTTAGTGAACTGTTATGTATCCTTGGTGGCGGATAAAAGTCACTCTTGTAAGATGAAATGAATAATGTATTATTATTATTTGTAATGAAAAAGGTTATAAGGTTTCCAGAACCTAGGATTTGAGAGTGTACGTTGTTATATTTCAGTATATAATGATGTATGATGGATGAATGATATACTCGTGACGTACGGAAACTGGGTGTAAAGATAGACCGAATTTTGGGGCGTTACATTGTGGCTACTATTGAAATCCTGGAGGGTAGGATGGTTTTGGAGCATACTGTTGGTGAGATGGTTGTGACTGAAATTGATGTTGTGGTTGAAACTGTTGATTTTGATTGTTTGACCAACTAAAATTTGGATGATTGTAGTTGTTAGGGTTATACGCGTTTTGGAACTGATTCTGATTCTTCTGATAGTTTCTCACAAACTGCACTTATTCTGAATTGATTGCACATTGGTCAGTTGAATGTGACCCTGCACATATATCACATACAAAAGCAAATGTCTTTGCTTTACTCTCTGCCAATGAATCAATCTTCTTTGCCATAGATGTCATCTAAGCTGACAGTTGTGTGATAGCATCCACCTCTAATAATCCTGCAACTTTGGGCTATGGCATCTTGGCCGTGGGATTTTGAAAGTCATTTGCTGCCATCGTCTCGATGATATTATTAGCCTCTTCATAGCTCTGAGCCCATAAGGCCCCTCCTAATGCAGCATCTACAATTGGCCTTGATTGCCATCCCAATCCATTATAAAATGTATTTATCACCATCCAATCTGGCATTCCATGATGGGGGCATTTCCTTAGCATCTCTTTCTAGCGTTCCCAGGCTTCATCTAATGACTCACCCTGCTGTTGCTCAAATTGGGAAATTAATGTCCTCATATTAGTAGTCTTAGCCATTGGAAAAAATTTGGCTAAGAACTTTTGTGCTAAGTCCTCCCATGTTGTAATAGATCCTGACGGTAAAGAGTGGAGCCAACTTCTAGCCTTGTCCCTTAAAGAAAATGGAAACAGCCTGAGCCTGATCGCATCTTCAGACACTCCATTGTATTTGAACGTGTCACATATCTCTATGAAGCTCAACAGGTGTTCATTTGGGTCACCTGTAGCAGCACCCCCAAACTGGACTGAATTCTGCACCATTTGAATAGTGACTGACTTGATCTCAAAAGTGTTGGCTGCTATAGCTGGCCTTACAGTGCTTGACTATAATCCATTTATGTTAGGTATCGAATAATCTCTTAAGGCCCAATGGTCCTCTCTTTGCTATTCTGCTACAATGTTAGATGTTGAATTCTCTAATTCTGCTTGTATATTCCTACACGCTTTTGATTTCCAACCTCTACCGTTGATGTTATGCTATATTGGCACCAATTCAGAGTTTATCGATCGTGTGTGCATAAAATATATACAAGTACCTGAAATACACACAAAAAGAAAAATAGAAATAAGATAAGAATAGAATTGTCTAAGTCACACAAATCTAGCTATAACTGATGACGACAATATTAAAAATAAACACCTTTCCCCGGCAACGGTGCCAAAAACTTATTGCCTCCTTTTTAGTTTAACAAAAAGAACTATAACTCATGCAAGTATACATGGGTCAACAAGTAGTACAGAGTAAGAAAAGTATCGATGCACAAAGAAAGGAGTTAAATCTAATTAATCATGCAACAACTTAATCACTATTTTATATACTTAAACGATCAACTCCCAATTAAATTGAATTCTAAATTAATTAATAAAACAAAAAATTATAATTACTAAAGTAATGTAATCAAATTAGATAAAAATGGGATTCTAATATCATTAAATGTTTCATCTAAATTGCAATCCTCATGTAATGTTTAATTATTTATCATGGAAAGCTAGTCAAGAGCACAAAAGTGGAACATAACCATTTTTCAATGAACTATGACCAATTTACATAAAATCCATAATTGATAGAAATCATGTAAGCATCACAATTACCAAACTCACTATATTTCTATGTGAATTTACGAATCACAAAGCCTAACATCCATATGCTATGTGAACATATGCCATTATGATCTAATCCATACTTTTATTTCATTTTTCAAATCCATATAAGCAAATAGTGTGAATGGTGATCAAGCATTCATTCATTTAGCACAACCATAATGGGCAATCCAATGATAACTTTATAACAATACAATCAGATATGCATATTTAAACTACGTATCAAAATCCATTAGAATCCCATAATGGAGTTTAGTTCATTTCTGAACCAACAGCCATTATGGGATTGAAGCAAAACATGTAAATATGAAATGCAAGTAATACATGTAAGAGAAATGATAAAGCAAATCTGATATTCTCTATTGTAGAGTCTATTCCAAGGTTATTCCAATTCACCAAAAATCTACAAAATTGCAAACTAATAATTATTCATTAATTTAGATAAAGAGAGGAGTTAAAATGTATCATCCATTCTACAACCCTCTCTAGAGTTGCTAAAAACCTAATAACAGTAATGATAATAACTGAATAACCACGTCTGGTGCCAACAATATAGTATTAGTTAAGCAAAACACGCTCAAATTCAAATTATAAAAAGTCAGCAAAATTAACTAAATAAGATATTGTATTGCATTACGAGAGCAGAGGCGTTATGAGGTTATCTGCCGAGTGCTTGGCACGGGTGCGCCAAAGCCCTGTATTTTTGGAGGGCGACCGCGCAGCTACCTAATCTGCTTCTGTCTTTCCTGTAGCGCGGGCGCGCCATATTTAGTTGTAAAGGCAGCGCGGCCGCGCTGCTGCTGTACTGTGTCTTCTGGTATCTTTTTGATATTGCTTCTTTTTGTTGCTTCCTTCTTCTTAAATTCTTCTTTTCCTTATTTCCCATTTCATTGATCCTCCTTACATGCTTAGGTCCTGTTATGCAATCTTCACTCTAGCTCAATTCCACCATGCTATGTTAATGCCATTCCATGCCATTTCTTTCCTTTCCATGCCTTAGGTTGTTAAAGGAGTTCTCAATGAATGCAGACTTTAAAATAGACACAAAAACAAACAAAATATACTAAAACTACTCTAGTTGAGCGTAATTTTCGTGAGTTGGTAACCAATAAGTAGGTATAAAACCTACTTATCAGAAAATAGGTCTCAAAAAATATTTCCTTGAACCTATCCCAAGTCATCACTCCCTGACCTCCTCGGGTTTTGTTTGCTTGCCACCATCAACTGGCTTCTGCTTTCAGCATGAATGTTGCAAAAGTAGTCTTTTGGTCCTCACTGACTCTAGCAACATCGAAAACTTTTTCTATTTCCATGATCGAGGTTTGTTCCTCAACCGGATTCATGGACCCACGAAATTTTGGTGGTCCAACTGCCTTAAAATATTTGAAGGTCTCAGCTTGGTTCTACGGTTGATTCTGCAGTGCTCCCGCTAATAATATCACCAATTGTTGATGTAACGACCGAGAAATTCGGATCTTATTATAAAATAATTTTATTAAATTAAATAATAATAAAATCTTATTCTATGTGTTATCAAGATGGTTGTCGTTATATAACCTATTGATGTTAGAATGTCGTAGTATTTGAGCTACGTGGATAAATTAAAGTGTTTGAATTTTCAAGACGAAAATAAAAGTTTTTCAAGAAATTTTCTAAAAAAAACACTATTCATCGGGATTTGCTCGGGATATAATTTTGAATTTTCGAGAAATACGTAATGATGGAATAACAAGGTAAGATGGATTATGTAATAAAAATCTAATTATGATAAATGTAATATTTCGCTTGTGGACTTAATTTATAAACGTTAAGGAAGTCGAAATAGTAATGAATAAGTAATAATGGTATGATACTTAGGTATTGTACAAAGTAATGAAAAGAGTATAATACGAAGTATTATACGAGGTGGTATGAAGAATGAATTATCGTATATAAATTCTATATGAATTGGAATACGAAAATAATACATAAATTATATGTACTAGATAATGTTAATGGACTTGGAAGATTGATTAACAATTATTAAAGTCCAAGTAAATTAAATGTTAAGGCCCAATTATTGGTTAATAAACAAGTTAGTATTTGTTAATGTAAAGTCCTAGGATTTATTTAATCCAAGCCCAAGCTAGAATCCATGAGTGCTATGACCCATGGGGCAAACCATATTTATATGGTTAGTATGGTGACCAAGTTAATGTAGTGACCAAGACTTAGGAGTAATGGTCAAGCAAAAGATAAGTGTTGTGCTAGCCAAGTAATGAATAGTAAAGAGGTGGCTTAAGGAGGTGGGTTGATTTAATGACTAAACTACCCTAGCTTTGTAAATTCAATAATTAGAGGAAGCTTGCAAGCCATTTGTTAGTTGTTCAAATAATCCAAACATTACAAAGTGCTTAAGTGTTAGAGAGATTAAGTTACAAATAAGTTACTTCCATAAGTAAGAAGAAGAAGAAGAAGCTACTTACCAAGACTTCAAAAGTAAGACTTCATCTCCATTATCTTCTATCTATGTCATGATAGGTTAATAAGAAACGTTTGGATTAAGGAACATGAATGCTAAAAAGTAAGAAAAATGAGTAAGCAATGAACTTAAGTAACATATGTTGGTAATAAGTTATTTAAGCTAGCATAAGTTATAAACTTATGTGAAAGTATTATGAACTTGTAATGAGTTTATTAAGAGAAATGATATGGATGTAAAAGAAATTGTATGATCATATGTATCCATGTATACATAAGTAAAGTTATATGTTAAGAACATATAAGGTATGATGATTAAGAAACTTTAATTGTCATAAGTCATGAACAATGAAATATTAAGTAGTTTATAATTTGACAAGTTATAAGCTCATTAAGAAATAAATCTAAAATCCAACAATGAATATAACTTGTTGTAATAAGTATGTTAAGATGTTCACATGATGAATGGAATTCATTGGTAATGTGGAACAAAGCATAAGAATGAAGATTTGCCGGAAATTGCACGATTGGACGATAATCGTCGAATTCGTGAAATTCTCGGAATTGAAGTCAAATTTTGTGTTTAAACTCAGGACCGTTGTTTTCCAATGGAGACAAGTCATATTTGGCATTTAAGAGTTGCAGACTCAAAAATGACCGGATTCCGACTTAGAACGAATAAACGAGCGTTGAACGTTCACGAACGTTTATAGTTTTTGTTAAAAATGAATCAATTGGTGAATTTTTAGCAAACAAAGTCAAATAAATAAAATTATTGCATGAGTAGATTACGTAATTTGTGAATCGTAGGCTTTTGAACGAGCCAATTCGGACTTATAACGAAGAAGTTATGCGGCCGAGAAGTTCACAAAATTTAAAAATTGAAATTATTTTCTGGTGCACAGAGTTGGCGCCGCGGCGCCAACCCTAGGCTAAATGAGTCACGCAGCAGCGCATAACAGTAGCCGAGCACACTGCAAGAGTTCGTCGCAGCGCGAACCGTAGTATAATTTGTGGTGCCGCAGCGCCATGCACAGTAAGAAAATATTCTCGAGTGTGGCGCCGCAGTGCGGCCCATTAAGTAAGGACTCGCGCCGCAGCGCTAGTCTCAGAACAAAGATAGTAATGAATGTTTCTAAGTACACAGAAAGGAAAGCTAATTGTTTTGAAAGTAAACACAACTTAAGGATTATAATGTAACTTTGTTTAAACTTTGTTAAACCTTAAGGATATTGTATAAAAGTTGAAATAACTTAGTCGAATATAAATGCAAGGATAATGAAAAATCGGAACGAATAATAACTGAATCTAATACACAATTAGACTGAGAAGAAGGGTAAGATATAGTCATATACATACTTGATTGTATATGACCTAATGTAAGGCATTATGTGATCATGTATTGTAGAGACTTGAAAGACTTATACATAAAGTTAATGTACGATAGCAGACGCTAAAGGCAAGTATTCTCACTCTTGTATCAGTTCAATCTGAACAAGTTTTTTAGGTTCATGTGTTCTTTCGCATGAATTAAGGTATGTTGAAGTTAAAGCCAATCCCTTGGCTAGACTTGGTAATTTATTCATCTATTATCAAATGTTGTTGTCTTTTGTCAACTACTCCATATGGTTTTCAAAAGAAGACTGAAATGTTAAACAAATATTTTGTTGGTAAAATGACAGGCATGTGAGGTTGCCAAATGATTAAACGTACATACGTTTAATGGATGTAGTGTTGATCAACATAGAGTACAATAGGCTGATCACCTAGAAGTGCTCGTAAGTAATATCGGGCTTACAGAATTCGTTCCGGGTTGTCCTTTTTCCAAGAAAGAATGAATACTCGAGGTCTTTGACCGGAGTGAATATTTTACTAAATATTGTTATTATTGTTAAACATTTTGAAAGAAAGGTAAAGTGCTATTTTGAATTATCAATAGTACTTCATGACTATTATTCAGTTATTGAAGATATACGATTTTTATGTGTCAAGCATGTTGTTATTGAATTGTTATCATTGCTGAGCTAGTTATGCTCACTCTTGCTTGAACCATATGAATGCAGTTAAGACCGAACGTCCTGAAGGATCGAAAAAGAATAAAGGAAAAGCTAAGGCAGATTGGTAAGTTGTCTTGTAATAGTATAGGTATATTGCTGTAATGTAACTGATATTATGACAAAGAACCTTTGTAATGGGTATAGAACCTGGGAAATATAAATATTACTTTAAATATATAGAAGATATATTCGTTCTTTTTGGCTTTTCAATTGAATGAATGTATGAATGTTTGTACAGTATAGCACCAACTGTCGGGTTTGAAGATACTCGAATTTGGGGGCGCTACAAGTTGGTATCAAAGCCTAGGTTATAAAACTTAAGGGGGAAAATAGAACCTTAAGTCATAACCTTAAGAAAGAATAAAGAAGTAAAAGATGGAAAGTAACCCTATAAAAATGTATTATATTATGTTATGTGTTTCTATTATTTTACTGACGTATACTAATCAAACTATATTGTGTATTGTAGATGTCAGGAGAAAATGATATGTATAGAGACATACATGTAGTGAGCAACGATTCGGTTAATCGGGTAGAGATACTACCAAATCATGTAGCCATAGAACCAGAGGTGGACAATCGAGTCTAGAGATTCAGATGATTTAGACTACATGTCTATATTTGATGGCATGCTAAAGGAGGAGGTGGACGCGATGTCCTTTGATCAGGTTCCACCTACAGATGAATTGTCTATGGGGGAATCGATGAAGGCATTGTTTAAGTCAGTATTGAATAGGAATATCCATTACTGCCAAGAGGTTAAGGATTTGAAAGAGGAACTCCAAGCTATCCATGAGGACAAGACTAGCATGGAGGGAATGTGGAAAGAGGAGCACGATGATAGAATTCTAGCTAAGGACAAGGTCTGAGAGCTGAAATGTGAAGTCTTTGAGCTCAAGCAGGAGCTAAAGACTAAACAGCAGAAGTTGGAGAGGATATCATATATATATAGAAGTTCTCATGTGGATTTCCAGCAGCAGGTAGCTGGGTATCCGGTAGAAGCAGGACAGACCCGACATACTATCAGTAGTGATGTTATTGCCGGTCTGGCCAGCAAAGATTTTGAAAATGCCCTAAGGCAGATGTGACCTAGCAATAGCTAGAGTAGCTTAGATATGTAAATATTATGTATCTAGTAGTGACGTAAAACCCTCTTTTGTATAACAAAGGGTAGTCTTTTGTAAAATCCCAATTTTTGGAAAGTAATTACGGGATGGAAATGTAATCAGTTAAGGCTGAGTAATGTAAACAATGTAGTGTTATACTACGAGTTATGAATCAATATAAGTCTTTTTATGGAATATATTGGGTAATGAGTATGAGTTATTGTTTTATTATAAATAATAACAAACCAACAAGAATAAAGTAATAATGATGTGTTGTTTTCTTAACAGCAAAATGCCGCCAAGAAGGAGACAACGAAATCAAGGCACTAATGTTAACCAACCGGAGGGTGGTCCAATTAATCCAATGCAGGAGTTCGTTAATCTTTTAACGACTGCATTTAATAGAACGGGGGCTAATGTACTTGTGATTCCGGGAGTAGTACGAGCTACTACTTTTATGGATTTTAAAAGTGTAGGTCCGACGGAGTTCAAAGGAACTATGGACCGTATAGAAGCCCAGACTTGGGTAAAAGAAATAGAGAAAGCATTTGTAATAGCAAATGTTGAGGAGGGTTAAAAGGTGCCTTTGCAACCTATTTGATAAAAGGAGAGGCCAACTTCTGGTGGCAGGCAAACCAGGCTAGGGCCGATATAGGAAATCTAACGTGGGAGAGGTTTAAGGAGATTTTTTTCAAGAACTATTTTCCCACGAGTATGTAAGGGAGGATGAAAATGAGGTTTCTTGAATTGAAAGAAGGGGATATGACAGTTCCCCAGTATGCCGCCAAGCTTAATGAACTGGCACAATTTGCTCCACATCAAGTGGACACTGAAGTGAGAAACGCTAGAAGGTTCGAGCAGGGCTTGAAACCCTAGCTCTATAGCCGAATTTCTGTGTTCCAAAGTACTTCCTTTGGAACCATATTAGAAAAGGTAATAATTGCCGAAGGTGGGAATGAGGCTCTCAGCCAGTACCACAAGGATAAGAAAAACAAGGGCTTGATGGAGGAATCAAGACCGAGGGAGCCAGTGAAAGTGGCAACGGTCAAAAGAGGAAGGGCTTTAACTCTGGGAATACCAGAGTAAAATAAGGGGATTCTAAGAGAAGGACAGAGGCCTGCAAAACATGTGGGAAGACTCACTTAGGAGTCTGTCTCAAAGGAAAGGCAGTATGTTATAATTGTGGACAGGAAGGGCACATTTTGCCTAACTGTCCATATCCGAAGAAAAATCACGGATGTTTTGTATATGGATAACATGACCACATAGCGAAGAACTACCCGAAGAAGGGGACAGAAGGAAATAAGGGGACTAATAGCAGTAAAGTTGACTATTAGTGGTCCAGCTCAGCCGGGTAAATTAATGGCCCGCACTTTTAATATGATGTTCCAAGATGTTGTGGCATCAGGGGATGTAGTTGCAGGTATTATTCCGACCAATAACATAAATGCATATGTGCTATTTGATTCGGGTGCTACTTGTTCATTTATAGCATGTGATTTTGCTAGACGACTAGAATTATTTCCCGAAAAATTGCCTATACCTTAGAACATTAAGGTAGCAAACGAAGAGATAATTCATATTGAAGATATTCATAGGAGTTGTTGCGTAGATGTACGTGGTTGTAAGTTATCGGTAGATTTAATACCGATAAAGTTAGGAGAATTCGACGTAATTCTCGGAATAGATTGGTTAATTAATCATAGAGCAATTATAGATTGCCAAAAGAAGTGTGTGAGCATCAGGACGTTGAAGCAACCTCCTGTAGTGTTTTATGGTAATAAATCGATAGGACGTTCGTGTTGCCTTACGATGACACAAACTAGAAAACTTTTAAGGAAGGGATGTGTAGGTTATCTATGCCATGTTGTTGATACCCAGAGAATGGGAGCAACCATGGAACAAATAGCTATAGTAAACGAGTTCATGGATGTATTTCCAAGTGAGTTACCGGGGTTACCGCCGAATAGGGAGATCAAATTTGTGATAGACATTGTGCTAGGAGCGGCACCAGTCTCAAGGGCACCATACCGTATGGCGCCTGTGGAAATGAAAGAACTAATGGTTCAACTACAGGAACTATTGGAAAGAAAGTACATTCAACCAAGTGTTTCTCCGTGGGGGGGCACAAGTGTTGTTTTTCAAAAAGAAAGATGGATCGTTGAGACTTTGTATCGACTATCGGGAGTTAAACAAGTTAACGATAAAGAATAAATACCCATTGCCCAGGATCGATGATCTCTTTTATCAATTGAAAGGGGCAAAATATTTTTCTAAAATAGATTTGTAGACGGGGTATCATCAGTTGAAGGTTAGGAAGGAAGATGTACCAAAGATGGCATTCAGGACTCGTTATGGTCATTTCGAGTTTCTGGTGATGTCATTTGGGTTGACGAATGCACCAGCTGCATTTATGGATATGATAAATATAGTGTTCAAACCATATTTGGACAAGTTTGTCCTTGTGTTTATCGATGATATTCTAGTCTATTCTAAGACGCTAGAAGATCATGCTGAACACTTAAGATTAGTGTTTGAGACACTAAGGAAAGAGAAGTTATATGCAAAATTCACCAAATGTGAATTTTGGCTGGGAAAGGTGCAATTTTTAGGTCATGTCACTGACCAAGAGGGGATTTCAGTGGATCCAGAGAAGGTGGAAATAGTGATGAATTGGGAACATCCGATAATGCCGACTGAGGTGCGGAGTTTCCTAGGGTTAGTAGGGTACTATCGAAGATTTATCCATGATTTTTTGAAGATAGCTACCTCGTTAACTAATTTAACAAGGAAGACGGTGAAATACGTATGGACGGATAAATGTGAAGACAGTTTTCAAGAACTGAAGAGAAGATTAAGTGAAGCGCCTATTTTGTCATTGCCAGATGACACAGGAAATTTTGTAGTATATAGTGATGCTTCGCATAGGGGACTTGGTTGTGTGCTTATGCAACATGACAAAGTCATTGCGTATACGTCACGGCAGTTGAAGGATTATGAGAAAGTTTATCCTACTCATGATCTGGAACTGGCCGCAGTAGTGTTTGCCCTAAAGATATGGAGACATTATCTTTATGGGGGAAAATGTGAGATATATATGGACCATAAGAACCTAAAGTATATCTTCACTCAGAAGGAGTTGAATATGAGGCAGAGAAGATGGCTAGAGTTGATAAAGGATTATGATTATGAAATCATGTATCACCCTGGAAAGGCCAATGTAGTTGCCGACGCCTTAGGTCGGAAGGGTCGGGAAAAGTTGTCTATGTTGACGGCTCAAGATGAGTTAATAACAGAAATAGCTAGTATGGAAATAGAAGTAAAGATGTCGAGTGATAGTAGACAGATACTCTTTGCGATGGAAATGCAACCTTCCATCGTAGACAGAGTCAAAGAGGTACAACTCAAGTCAGACGAGTGTAACCAAATGAAGAAGCGGTTATCTAAGAAGGAAGATACTAAGTATAGTCTTGATAATGAGGGATTATTAAGATTTGAAGGAAGAATTTGGGTTCCGAATGAGACGGAATTAAAGGAGCAAGTGTTACAAGAAGCTCATAGTTCGAGGTACTCGATACATCCCGGTAGCACTAAGATGTATCAAGACCTTCAACAATTTTTTTGGTGGCCAAACATGAAGAGAGAAATAGCAGAGTATGTGAATAGGTGCTTGACTTATCAAAAAGTTAAGGCCAAACATCAACGACCCAGTGGCTTATTACAATCATTGGAGATTCCAGAATGGAAGTGGGAGCATATTACGATGGATTTCATGGTGGGACTTCCGACGACAAATAAAGGGTACGATGCAATTTGGGTAATAGTGGACCGATTGACGAAGTCGGCTCACTTTTTGCCAATCAGGGTCAAGTATAATTTAGACCAATTAGCTAAACTTTATGTTAAAGAAATCATTTCCAGACATGGAGTACCGGTATCGATTGTGTCTGATCGTGATCCACGATTGTATCTCCTTGGAAAGGAAAGATACGTTTTGGAAAGAAAGTAAAGTTAAGTCCAAGGTTTATAGGACCTTTTGAAGTATTAAAACGGGTGGGAGAGGTAGCTTATATGATAGCATTACCTTTAGACCTAGAACGTATACATAACGTGTTTCACGTATCGATATTATGTCCATATAAGTCAGACTATAAGCATGTAATCGAGTATGAGCCGATTCATATCGAGAAGGACTTAACATATAAGGAATCGCTGATACAAATCATTGATAGAAAGGAACAAGTTCTGCGGAATAAGGTAATACCATCAGTAAAGGTATTATAGAAGAACCACGATGCTGAGGAAGCAACGTGGGAGCTAGAAGAACAGATGAAGAAAAATTTTCCCCATCTGTTTGGTTAGAGTAAGACGAGATTCTGAGGACAGAATCTTTATAAGGGGGGAAGAATGTAACAACCGAGAAATTCGGATCTTATTGTAAAATGATTTTATTAAATTAAATAATAATAAAATCTTATTCTATGTGTTATCAAGATGGTTGTCGTTATATAACCTATTGATGTTAGAATGTCGTAGTATTTGAGCTACGTGGATGAATTAAAGTATTTGAATTTCCAAGACGAAAATAAAAGTTTTTCGAGAAATTTTCTGAAAAAAACACTATTCATCGGGATTTGCTCGGGATATAATTTTGAAATTTCGAGAAGTACGTAATGATAGAATAACAAAGTAAGATGGATTATGTAATAAAAATCTAATTATGGAAAATGAAATATTTCGCTTGTGGACTTAATTTATAAACGTTAAGGAAGTCGAAATAGTAATGAATAAGTAATAATGGTATGATACTTAGGTATTGTACAAAGTAATGAAAAGAGTATAATACAAAGTATTATACGAGTTGGTATGAAGAATGAATTATCGTATATAAATTCTATATGAATTGGAATACGAAAATAATACATAAATTATATGTACTAGATAATGTTAATTGACTTGGAAAATTGATTAACAATTTTTAAAGTCCAAGTAAATTAAATGTTAAGGCCCAATTATTGGTTAATAAACAAGTTAGTATTTGTTAATGTAAAGTCCATGGATTTATTTAATCCAATCCCAAACTAGAATCCATGAGTGGTATGACCCATGGGGCAAACCATATTTATATGGTTAGTATGGTGACCAAGTTAATGTGGTGACCAAGACTTAGGAGTAATGGCCAAGCAAAAAATAAGTGTTGTGTTAGCCAAGTAATGAATAGTAAGGAGGTGGCTTAAGGAGGTGGGTTGATTTAATGACTAAACTACCCTAGCTTTGTAAATTCTATAAATAGAGGAAGCTTTCAAGCCATTTGTTAGTTGTTCAAATAATCCAAACATTATAAAGTGCTTAAGTGTTAGAGAGATTAAGTTACAAATAAGTTACTTCCATAAGTAAGAAGAAGAAGAAGAAGCTACTTACCAAGACTTCAAAAGTAAGACTTCTTCTCCATTATCTTCTATCTTTGTCATGATAGGTTAATAAGAAAAGTTTGGATTAAGGAACATGAATGTTAAAAAGTAAGAAGAATGAGTAAGTAATGAACTTAAGTCACATAAGTTGGTAATAAGTTATTTAAGCTAGCATAAGTTATAAACTTATGTGAAAGTATTATGAACTTGTAATGAGTTTATTAAGAGAAATGATATGGATGTAAAAGAAATTGTATGATCATATGTATCATGTATACATAAGTAAAGTTATATGTTAAGAACATATAAGGTATGATGATTAAGAAACTTTAATTGTCATAAGTCATGAACAATGAAATATTAAGTAGTTTATAATTTGACAAGTTATAAGCTCATTAAGAAATAAATCTAAAATCCAACAATGAATATAAGTTGTTGTAATAAGTATGTTAAGATGTTCACATGATAAATGGAATTCATTGGTAATGTGGAACAAATCATAAGAATGAAGATTTGCCGGAAATTGCACGATTGGACGATAATCGTCGAATTCATGAAATTCTCGGAATAAAAGTCAAATTTTGTGTTTAAACTCAAAACTGTTGTTTTCTAATGGAGACAAGTCATATTTTTCATTCAAGAGTTGTGGACTCGAAAATGACCGGATTCTGACTTAGAACGAAGAAACGAGCGTTGAACGTTCACGAACGTTTATCGTTTTCGTTAAAAATGAATCAATAGGTGAATTTTTAGCAAACAAAGTCAAATAGATAAAATTCTTGCATGAATGCATAGATTACGTAATTTGTGAATCGTAGGCTTTTGAACGAGCCAATTCGGACTTAGAATGAAGAAGCCATGCATCCGGGAAGTTCACAAAATTTAAAAATTGAAATTGTTTTCTGGTGCACAGAGTTGGCGCTGCGGCGCCAACCCTAGGCTAAATGAGTCACGCCGCAGCGCGTAACAGTAGCCGAGCACACTGCAAGAGTTCGGCACAGTGCCATGCACAGTAAGAAAATATTCTCGAGTGTGGCGCCGCAGTGCGGCCCATTAAGTAAGGACTCGCGCCGCAGCGCCAGTCTCATAACAAAAATAGTAATGAATGTTTCTAAGTACACAGAAAGGAAAGCTAATTGTTTTGAAAGTAAACACAACTTAAGGATTATAATGTAACTTTGTTAAACCTTAAGGATGTTGTATAAAAGTTGAAATAACTTAGTCGAATATAAATGCAAGAATAATGATAAACCGGAACGAATAATAACTGAATCTAATACACAATTAGATTGAGAAGAAGGGTAAGATATAGTCATATACATACTTGATTATATGTGACCTAATGTAAGGCATTATGTGATCATGTATTGTAGAGACTTGAAAGACTTAAACATAAAGTTAATCTACGATAGCAGACGCTAAAGGCAAGTATTCTCACTCTTGTCTCAGTTCAATCTGAACAAGTTTTTGAGGTTCATGTATTCTTTCGCATGAATTAAGGTATGTTGAAGTTAAAGCCAATCCCTTGGCTAGACTTGGTAATTTATTCATCTATTATCAAATGTTGTTGTCTTTTGTCAACTACTCCATATGGTTTTCAAAAGAAGACTGAAATGTTAAACAAATGTTTTCTCGGTAAAACGATAGGCACGTGAGGTTGCCAAATGATTAAACGTACATACGTTTAATGGATGTAGTGTTGATCAACATAGAGTACAATAGGCTGATCACCTAGAAGTGCTCGTAATTAATATCAGGCTTACGAAATTCGTTCCGGGTTGTCCTTTTTCCTAGAAAGAATGAATACTCGAGGTCTTTGACCGGAGTGAATGTTTTACTAAATATTGTTATTATTGTAAAACATTTTGAAAGAAAGGTAAAGTGCTATTTTGAATTAACAATAGTACTTCATGACTATTATTCAGTTATTGAAGATATACGATTCGTATGTGTCAAGCATGTTGTTATTGAATTGTTATACTTGTTGAACTAGTTATGCTCACTCTTGCTTGAACCATATGAATGCAGCTAAGACTGAACGTCCTGAATGATCGAAAAAGAATAAAGAAAAAGCTAAGGTAGATTGTTAAGCTGTCTTGTAATAGTATAGGTATATTGTTGTAATGTAACTGATATTATGACAAAGAACCTTTGTAATGGGTATAGAACCTGGGAAATGTAAATATTACTTTAAATATATAGAAGATATATTTGTTCTTTTAGACTTTTCAATTGAATGAATGTATGAATGTTTGTACAGTATAGCACCATCTGTCAAGTTTGAAGATACCCGAATTTGGGGGCGCTACAGCTGAACTGGGTTAGCATTGGCGTCGTTGTTATTGGTAGACCCCTTAAGGGTTCGTTGTCTTAGTTAACTTCTTGGAGGCATTTTCTGTTAAAATACACTTATTAAATAGTTACTTAATTTCTTAAGTATTTTCTACCTAACTTGCTCATCATAATAGATCATCACATAACACATAACATCTTGAATAAATATTAATATTTTATTAATTCATCATATTTAAATGAAATATAGGAATGATAGCATCCCTGCTATCTACATCACTTTCCTAAACTGATAAAGTTTCAGGATAACATCATCATATCCCATTAGTTACATAACACTTGGGATTTACATCTTGTTCATAAATTAATCACACAACAATTACATTCTCTAAAATGGCCTACTAAGACGTTGCACAGCCTTACGGCGCTCCTCTTCCATAATACGAAACATCGTTTTACGATCTAACATATACTATGACAACTCCTCGATCTGAGTCGGATAGTACATGACTCAGTCTTGAGCTCAGTTCATCGCAATGTGAAAAGCACAGTCCATCTCTTCCATCTTGATTTTTTTTGCTTGTACCTCTCCCTCTGCTACCTCTGCACGCTGAAAAGCTTTCTCGTACGCATCCTCAACTTTTGCTCTCTTGGTGAATTCTTCTTTTAAGTTATCCTTTAGTTTCACAGCCTCCTCCATCAGCTGCTCATTTTCTCCCTCTGTGTGAACCAGCTCCCATTCCACATTGATGAGATGCTCATCAAGATCTCAGATCTCATCGTCCTTTTATGCTATCTGTAGACACTCGAAATTTTCTGCATACCTATTACTAACATTGCAGGAGGGCAGAATCGTCTTTTAGAGATAATCCTGGAAGACAGCTCAATTCAATCCAAGAGACAACCCTGGGATATTCAATATTACCATCTTAGAGATAACCCTGAGACATTCAGCTCAGACACGGATACCACCGGAAGTTTCAACCTCAACCCCGACTGCAACACCAGGAGTTTCAATTTCAACCTCGGAGATAACCCCGAGGAGTGCAGTGCCAATACCGGAAAACACACCGGAGAAGACAGTGTCATCTCAGAGATAACCCCGAGATACTCAGTCTCAGCCCCGGACAACACCGAGAAAGATAGTATAAACCTTGGAGATAACCCCAAGGCATGCAGCTAAAGTTTCGGAGATAACCCTGGAAATGCTTCTTTCAAATACATGCAAACAGCTTCAGAACACTCGGCAAAAGCCTCGAGGCACTCATTCCACAAACTTAGAGATAACCCCGGGACGTCAGGCACATCTCAGATATAACCCTGAGGACGGTCAACCCCTGCAGCAGTCCAATCTCAGAGAAAACCCTGAGCAACGACCGCTAACACAGCTCAAACCAGAGATAACCCCGGTGAAGGACAGGACCATTATTTTGCCATCCCAATGCCACAATCGTGCCATCTCAATAATCTTATATAGACATTTCTACACAGTAATGTCCCACAAGAACCAAGGAAGTGCAATCCCGAATGACTACTGCACAAGACAACACACCGAATAGAATTTTAAGATTTAAGAGATAGGGCATGGTCCCATCTTCTTGACTTCATACAACTTTTAATCCCGTGTCATTGAGTAGCTCTCGACAACAGCATGCCGAAAAAGGTCTTATACACCTCGATCGGATGGCTGAATTGAAGTTCTAAAAGTTCGAGCAGACAATATGTTGCACGCGTGCACGTACTTCGAGACAGCAGGACCTGCGGAGCCCGGGGCACTCCGGGTAGCAGCAGGTACATCTGCGGAACCTGCGGCTCCCCCCTCTATAAATAGAGGGCTTGGGGTGACCATTTTAGAAGAGGAAAAGGAGAGGAAGCCTTGTCAAATTTGCTCTGTACACACCCTAAACTGAGCGCTTTCTCATTTTAAACACTTGTAAACTCATACATAGCTACTTTTCTATCAGTGGAAGCCGAGTGTTCAACCCTTTCAAGTTATTGAAGTCTTCTTTGGCAGTCCATTGTAAGCCTTCTTACACACTATAAAGCCTTTATCTTCATCTTTGAACACATTATTCTTCACGTTGAGAGTTGTGTTGTCTGTGTATGCCCGGACTTCGGTCTGTGGTTTACTTTCAGTTTGCATATACATATTTTTATATATGGACTAATATTATCGAGTTATGCCTCGATTGAGCCTAAACTTACGTCTGGAGCGTTTATTTGCTTTCGTATATATATATATATATATATATATATATATATATATATATATATATATATATATATACACACACAATGGATCCTGTCCGGAATCCCGGACAGGTCCTAAAATACGGACCCAAATTTTTTTTTTTTTGCTTTTTTTTTTAAAACAACTAAAAAAAAATATTTAATATTTTATGGAACTGAAATTTTTTCATAATACAATGTTTTGGACGTGTTTTGAATACCTATACCAAAAAGTAGTGGTACAGTCTGCACAGACAGTACCACCATATTTTGTTATACGTACCCAAATCACACCCAAAATACTGTATTATGAAAAAATTTCAATTCCATAATTATTTTTATTTTTTTTAGTTGTTTCAAAAAAAAAGCAAAAAAAAAAATAATAAAGGTCCGGATTTTATAGAGTCCGAGATCCCGGACTGGATCCGGACTCTATATATATATATATATATATATATATATATGTGTGTGTGTGTGTGTGTGTGTGTGTGTGTGTGTGTGTGTGTGTGTGTGTGTGTGTGAACTGTGTGTCAAACTTTGTTCGATGAGCCTGAATTTTACATCCGGTGCGTTTACTTCTTCAATATATATATACTTATATATATGTACTGTTGTCGAACTATGTTCAATGAGCCTGGATGTTACATCTGGTGCGTTTATTGTTATATATATATATATATATATATATATATATATATATATATATATATATATATACATTTTGTCCTGCCTGGAGTTTACTTCATGGCAGTTGATCGTTTTTTCTGCTTTCTTTATGATTCGTCCCGCCTGGAGTTTACTCTGTGGCGGTTGATTACTTTTACAGCTTTATTTACATTTCTGATTCTCCGTGGAGGTGTTTCGTGGTGGTTTATCATGTTTATATATATATATATATATATATATATATATATATATATATATATATATATATATACAGCTTTTATATACTTACATTTTCGATCCCCCATGGAGGTGCTTCGTGGTGGTTGATCAAGTTTGTATATATATATAAAAGTTGTATATATATATACAGCTTTTATATATATAATTGCTTACTGTTTTCATATAAATTGCGACATCATGTGAGCCTAGGAATCATGTGATCACAGATTCAGTTTATTGAATCTAGATTCGGCTCCCGTGATGGACATTTTCGGCTGTAAGCAACTTCTAAATTTATTCACGGTGTTTGAATTTCCTCAGATTGTTTTCATGCCCACGAGGAGTTCGGAACTGCTTTGTACATTATTTTCTCAAGGATGCTTCGCATCTCGAAAATTAAAAACAATTAAGCCGAATACTTAAAAAAAATGGAAGTGTAAAAGGTCTCAATTACTATTGAGCATAAGGGTTTGAAAAAATCTTTTGTCACAAAACATCATTGCTATATCTTGTTTAAAACTGAATTTTTACATAAATTTAAACCCTGTGTATATAGGTGCGAACGAGGCCGTGCACTACTTCCAAATAATTACACATTGACCCATACACACACATTCATATAACAGTTTATTGAAAAGTGGCGGTTACCGTGGTAACACGGATGTCTAGGGGTGCCTAACACCTTCCCTCTGTATAATCAAGCCCCCGGACCCTAATGAATCTCGGTTTCACAGACCCGTTTAGCAGTGTCACATCACTGGGTCAATGTGCAAACCATTTCTCGGTTGTGTTGGTACAACCATTTAAAAAACCAACTGGAGACTCTTACAGTCAAATTGTCGACATATACATGTCAGACCTTTTAACAACTTCTTTTTTTTCAAACAAATATCACCTAACATGAGAACACAAAAGAACAAGAATAGAAATGGGATAAATAAAAATCCCGACGTTGACACCATTGAAGTCTGACGTTCAGCTACTAGCTCTTCCAACTCCTCGACTCTATCCTGAAGCTCAATGTTATGATCATATACTTCGTCATACATTTGAGTTACGATAGAGTTTGGTGGAAACTCTTCCTCATCCTCATCCTCATCTGTCTGTGGCAGCTCCATGGGGTCTTCCTCATCCGTCTCTACCATATCCTTATCATCAGGTATACCGTCCTGCTCCAACTCCAAGGCATAACCAACCACTATGACTAACAGAGATGACTCCCTTGGCACCAGTTGTTCCCAGACTACGTGAATATCTCGAGGCTCCTCCTCTCTAGGCATCTGAGGTCCCTCCTCCCTAGCGTGACTGGATTCTCCCACATTAGTCATCCTGTCAACAAAATTTTCAAGTTTCTAATTACTAATTGTCATTACTCAACACTCAAGAGCACATAGGTTGCAACCACATGAGCTCATAGAGTGTTTTATTATTTTTTCCTTAAAACTTGATAAGAGTTTATCACCACTATCTTTTCAATCTCCTATAAAGTTACTTCCTAAGGTTTTTTCCCCACCTAAGGTTCATAACCTAAAGCTTTGAAACAAACTTGTGACACCTCCAAATCTAGGTACTTCATTCCCACGTGATTTGGTGTTCACTATAAAATCATTCATTTCTAACTACCCAGATATAATAAAATTTAAACAATAAGTCTTCCCATTAAAGGGTTACAAAACTTAAATCAACAAATCCCAGGTTATCTAAACTTAAAACATTCATCAAATGCAGAAAATAATAATTACATCACATAATTAAACCAAGTCTGAAAACATAAATGTCAATAGATTTAAAAGTCTTCAACACTTGTTCATCTTTCCTTTCTCTTTGCAAGTGGTTGACTCATCAACCTTCTCAACTTTAGCTGCAATAGTTATATATATGTAAGAGTTAGCAAAACAAATGCTCATTTGAGAGGACACAATAACTGGCAATGAATAAACTCATTTGAATTAAATAACATATCTTAACATTGATAATCAAGAATTGATACTGGAAATTATCTGAGGGTCACAAGACCATGAACTATGTCCAAGGTTATAAGTATTTCTTTTAACTTAAACCTAAATAGTCATTAGACTGTAGGGATTCCCCGTACTTAGGGTGATCATCCCTTCGTACCATGTATTGTGCACAAACAACTAAATACTTCCGTGTAAATAATCCCCCATAATAGGGTTGTTCATCTCAGTTTTAATATACGAGTCTGCACCAAAGTAAGTCTGGTTTGGATAAGCTTCAAGGGTAATTTAGAGTTCAACGAATATCAACTAAGGATTAGTTGAATCAAAAGTATAATGACAATACAAAAGTTCGATAACAACGCAGTACAAGGTATTTATGAACCATAAATGAATAATATGATACATCAAAGTCATGCTTTAAGAATAACTTTCAAAGCATTAAAATATATAATGAACCTAGCTTGAACAACAACGATAAGTTAAGTTACATAAGGAAACAAGATTAAGAACTTTGCTCAATAGAATTCAAGAATTTGCGTAATAATAATCAAATTAGGGTAAGAAAACTTGCTCAAAGAAAGTTTTGGATTAGAGAACTTGCATAAGTATAACATGACAATGAAAAGAAAACCTTGATGAATAATAAAATAGCAAAGGCTAGGGAACTTGTGTAACAATAATAACTTAACTGCTTAATAAGATATTAGAGATAGAGAACTTACATAAGGTAAGTAAGATAGGATAAACTCAAATAGAGATTAAGGTTCGGCAACTTGCTCAATTGTAAACAAGATAGGGTGAAAAAAACTTGTCTCGTGCGTAGATTAAACGATCCCTACTCACGTTCACCACAGGTCCTACACATACCATATATATTGATAACACACATTAGTTATACTAATACTAACTACATGAGTTTAGTTCCCACTTTTAGTATAGTTCGTTAACTTAGTTTAAGTTTAACAACATCACATCTTTTCATAAGCATAACATTTTAGCTCTATTACAAATTATCAAATTATCATACCATTTCAACATATACACCTTAACAACCAGATATAACATCTTATTACAAGTCCAACACATTATCATGTTCCTTAGATTAGGTTAGATAAACACCCAAAGGACTACACTTGCATATGTGCATCCCAACACCCTCCGATTACCTCTGAGTGCACAATAGTCCAAAAGATGGCCATTTTAACCCCCATAAACGACATCAAATTGAAACACTTGAAGAACAAAAGTTGTAGGTCTACTCGACTTGTTCTGGATCATCTTAAATTGCATAAATCGGAGTTCGTATGAAAATTTTATGCCCATTTTAGTAAAACATATATGGTCAGATTTTCTCAAACTTTCGTAAGTTTGCTTACCCCCCCCCCCCCACACCCCGTCGGGGCGGGGGTTTTGTGCTATAAAAGCCCATCGGGGCGACGTCCCCGCGAGAATTTGGACAATTTATTAAAATCTTAAAAGATTGAATTAAGGTTATATAATAGACCTAGACAAAAAATAAGTGTATGGATTTGACATTTTTTTAATGGAATTTTATGGATTTACAAATTTGTAGTGAAGGTTTGCAGTGTTGAGTGTATAAGTGTATACGTTCTGCGTATGTGGTTTTAAGTGTACATTTTATGGTTAAGGGACAAGGGTTGGCTAGGTAACTTATATCAGTGACAAACCCTAATATTATATTAAGAATGTCAACGTTCAGTTAGAAAATTCAATTGATTAATAAGAAACCCTAGAAACAGGTTTTGAAAACCCTAATTTCAGTTTTGGGAATTCAAACCCTAATTTAAAATTTGAAAACCCTAAATTGGGAACTCGGAGGCTTAAGTGTGTTGATTACAAACTTAATTAGGGTAAAACCTAACAAATTAGTTAGAAAACCCTAAATTGTAAACTAGAAACCCTAATTACAAAATTAGGAACCCTAATTGCTAATTAGAAACCCTAATTGCTAAATTTTTATGTTAATAAGGAAATATAATTCCTAATTACAAGTCCTAAGTGATTAGGAAACCTAATTTAATTAAGAAACCCTAATTTACATTTTTAGTAACTATAATTTTCATTTTTAAACCTAATTACAAAAATCCTAAGGTTAAACCCTAAGGGTCTGTGTTAAACCCTAAGGGTCAAACCCTAAGGGTTGTAGCAAATGTCAATTATGCCATTAAAATTGGAAGCAAAAAGGCCAAATTGCCCTTTTTGTAATCTTTTATTAGGTAGTGTGTGAATCCTGCCCTACTTGTGGTTGTTCACCAACCCTAGCTCTAGCATGCGACTTATATCTCACAATCTCAGCCACATTTCATCAGCTATACATTGAATCAAAAATTATAAATAGAAAAGTAAGTAAAGTAACTTACTTTCCTTAACAAACCAACCAAGCCATACTCTCTCTCCAATTTCTAAAATGTAGAGTGAGAGTGAGTGATCAGTTATGATAATATCATATCTTAACACTCCATGATCAGCAACAAATGATCAGATTCAAGATCAAAGCCTTTAAAGGTATAAAATCCTAAACTTAGAAATCCTTATGATTCATGTTAATCTTTGTGTTTAGATGTTTAAAGTTGTGTATAAGGTTGTTATTGAGGGATCTGGGTTAATACATCCTTGATCCATAACATCTAGATGCACAAAAATCAAGTTTTAAAAACTAATATTGAACCCTAAAAATGTTGTCTGACAAGCATATGTCAAGGCCCATAGATCTTTACCTGTTAGTTTTTTGTGGTGTTTTAAGCTATAGACTTGTAGTATGTTGTAAGGGCTTTGATCTAGAACTTGAATCAATGTCAGATCATGTCTAGAACTCAAGATATGAGTGGTCATAGTGGGGTGACTGATCAAGAAAACTGAGTTTCTGGGCAACCCAGAAACCTATATTTCGCCTGACAACGTTTTGCAGGCTCTAGATCTTGTTGTGTTTAATTGTTTAGGCCATGTTGTTGTTTGGGACTTGTAGTCATACATGAAGACTACATACTAAAGCCTTTAGATCACCCAGATCCTTAATAGAAACAAATATAATGATGGTCAAACATAGGTTGACCGACTACTCAAGAACATTTTTGGAAAACCCATAAATGTTCAATAACACGTTTCTGACAGTGCTTTGAATGGCCTATATTTCTCACTTGTGATGTTGTTATACTGAATTAATGACATGTTGTTGTACCCTGACATCAATACTATGGGATTGAACCTTTAGAACACACAAACTAAACCTGGAATTCAAAGATTCAAAGCTTCAAAAGGGGTACCTAGGACTGTTCTTCATTTCTGGAAAATTCAGAAATTGAACAACCACTGACAAGATTTGGGAAGCTTAGATCTTACTCATATGTTGTTGAATGTCCCTGAATGTGATTGGTCATTGTAGTATTGCTTACGTACTATATATATATATATATATATATATATATATATATATATATATATATATATATATATATATATATATATATATATATATAACACCTTAGCCAGCATAGAAACATCACAATCAAAGATCTAGCTTTAGCCACGATTTTTATATATATGGCCCAAGAACACCTTTAGCCGCGGTTTTGTCGCCTATAGCACCTTTAGCGACAGTTTAACTATAAAATTAATTATTTTATTTAATAAATAGAGAAAAATAGTTTTTAATTATTAAAAATTCATATTAAATTCCTAAAACTTATTTTAAAGCATAAAAATGGGATTTTAATAATTTTGAATATATTTCATTAATATTTAATATTTTTGGAATATTAATGATATTTAATTTATTTAATTATAATATTAAATAATTTACTTAAAATGATTTTAATACTTAAAAAATCATTTAAAAGTATATTATGGTGTTAAGAAATAATATAAGTTATTTTTAATAACTTTTGATATTTTGTGATGAATTTTATTTATTAATTAATATTAATGATAATTGATTTATTTAATGAATATATTAAATAAATTGTGAAAAAATAGAATTAATGATTTAAAAATCATATAAAAATCATTTATGGTTTAGAAAAATATTTTAAGTTATAAAATATAACTTTTGATATTTTGACATAAAATACATTAATATTTAATATTAATGGCAAATGTTTAAGAATGATTTTAAATAATTTAAAATCATTTAAAGAAAATAATAAAGTATTAAAAATACTTTGAAATATTATAAATATTTTATAATATTATGATATATTTTTTATTAGTATTTAATATTAAATAAATATTAATGATAATGGAATTAAGTGATATTTAAATTATATAAATATGATATTAATGATTGAAAAATTATGATAAATGATAATAATTACTTAAAAATTATTATGAGTTAAAGAAAAATTATTTTGACTGATTAATAAATTATCAAAGATAATTGTGTTGCGTTTAGACAGAGTCTTATGGATAATAGGCTCGTGAATTATATGACTAGGGCGTCGGGATGTCAGAATTGTGTCGGATTCAACTCAGACTGCAATAGTTTGACTTGATAATAGGTCTTATGTGTTGTATAGACTGATATGATTATGTGATAATGTGTTTAGGTTATTTTATAATGTGATAATATTATTCTAACTTAGAAATTAATATTATTAATATTAAGTCTTCAGATAAAGCTAAATAGGCTTCGTAGCGGTAATCAACGGTATAGGCAAGTTTTCCTTAACTCGACCTCGAGTTGTTATTTCATAAATGCTTGTGATTAATCATTGTTGATTATCACGTCTATGAATTGTTTAATCGCACTCTGTGCATATTGCATGTATTCATCATGTATGAAAGGCTGATCACCTTCATTACCATCTGGTTCAGATATATTTGTTTATGTTCAATGTTTGTTCAGCTATGAAACTTTGTTCATGCTAGTTCACAATTATATTGTTGAATGTTAGCCAGATATTATTCAAATTCTTTTAATCATGATATATCTTCAAATAAACTTATACTTGATGGGCAAACTTGTTTCTCACCCTTGTTATATCATGAAAAACATTGCAGATTAGAACGAATACGTTGGAAACAAGGAAAAGTCAAAGACAAGTCCAGCTTTGGATTATATGTGTAGATAAATTTGTAAGAGTATCGTATGATAATAATTTTATATGTTAGATAGGATATTAATTCAGGTATTAAGTGAAGGTTCTCGACCTTGGGGATAATGTGTAAAGTTTAATGTATAAACAATTTATGTTTATATCTTTCACAATAGTGATAGAAAAAGTATACCAGATCTGTGGTGATTAGGACCGGGATTTAGGGATGTTACAGATGGGGCGGGATAAAAAAACACTAGTAAGCTCGTCGGGGTGGGGGTACCCAGTATCATCTTCTACAGTTCGCGAACGAACAGAGTAGAAAGCCAAATTCGGCCTAAAAGCTCATTTCTGACAACTATTCCAAGTTATCCAAGTTGTAATAAGTTTACAGAAACATAAACTAATGTTCCTAACATGTTTCAAACCATATAAACAACATAAACATTAAAATTACAACCTCTAAATTCACTGTTTTTACTATTCCTTCACTTTTACACATTCTTAGCGAAATAATTTACTGTGAATTCTTTTTTACAACAAAAATAGTCCGTTTAAATCATATTATTTTTGTTTCTTCGTGTATTTTCACAATCAACAAATAATTTACACTTTAACACATGAATTGAACATCATTTTTAATTCTAAAATAAGCGATATCATATGTATATACCACTGTAATTCAAGTTCTTTAATACTAAATATGTTTCTACGAATTTGATTACTCTACATAACGAATAAATGCTATAAAACATATTATCAACACTTATTAACACATATACACCATGTTTTCAACAATCATACTAAAAAACTCATTTATAGAGAATTTTTATGAAAACTCAAAAACATAGAGAAATTTTCATATATATAAAAACTAAAACTTTAGAAATTAAAACTATACATTCAATTTACTTGTTTAACCAACAAGGATGCTTAGCTAGTTTCTTTGATTTCTTAAACTCCTTCCTTCAAACTCACATACTTCTCTCTTCTTCCTTCTCTCTTTTCTCTCCTTTCTCTTTGTTTTCTTATTTTCTCTCTCTGTTCTTTCTTTTCTAACTTAACGTAAATAAAACAGATGCACACAATAATAATATGAATTTACAAAAAAAATTGACATAATAATAATAACTCTATTTAATATATCAATTATGTTTATTTTAAATTCAAAAGTCATTAAGGCTTGTTTGGCAAAACCAATTAAAAATGAGGACTTAAAATCTTTATGTCTTGTTTGGTAAAACCACATTAAAACTTCTTTTAGTTTATTTTAATAACTCACTTATTATATAGTTTAATGTCACACTCTATTTAATTAAATTCTAATATTAAAATTTAATTAAATTAAAGCTAATAAAACCTTATCAAATCAATTTGCCACATAATCACATTGCCACATAATTATAATTTTCTTATAATTTTATTTAATAAATTTGTACATTACTTTCATTACTAAATTAAATTAAAATAACATTATAACAATTAATTTAATCCTTATCAAGTCTCTAATTTAATTATTAAATTAAATTAGAATATTACCAGATAATAATTAATTCATCACTTCTTTTATTTTAATTACTTCCGAAATACCAAATTACCAATTATCAACTTAATTAACATATTACCTTAATTAAGTTAATTCCCCACAACTCATGAATTAATTATTTAACTAATAAATAATCAAATTAAACAAATATTTATTTAACAATAAATACATCAACTAAAATATTTATTTAATTCAATAAATATTTGAAATTACAATTAAAATTCTAGATTATTACAATTCCCCGACGATAGGAGGGTTAGGGATCGCATACTTTGGCGATTGTTTCTAATCATCCTTAGGGGTTGTTTCTTGGCTGATAACTCTTTAACGGTGTCATTCGCTTTAGTCAGCGCCACACGGGAGGTGGACCGTATTGCAGAGTTTGATTGGGGTTCCTACATCTTTGCCTACTTCCTCAGAGGATGCGCCTACACTCAGAGGGCTTGATGAAGGCTTGGCTAGGGTTTTAACCATTCCTGTGGTTGAGTATTTTCTCTTTTGATTTCCCTTGTTTGGGTTGAGAGTTTTAACTGACCGCATATATTTGATCTTGTATTAGCAGTTTTGGGCCTACGAGAGGCTCCTATGTCTTCGTCACGTTAGCCTGTTAGGTTTGGACACCTATCCATGGGGACGACGATGGCATCACTCAACGTTGACAGAGGTTCTTGTAGCTAAGGGTTTCACCCATTCGCGCTTACAGTTGGAGTCGTTGACAGCGGGTGTCATTACATGGGTTCCATACTCTGAGGACCATTTGACAGTTGGCTTAGAAGGTAGTTTCCTGACTGGTGTCGAGTATGTGATGTCCACTTGTCAGATTTCTCTATTCACAGACAGAGGTTGGGAGCTCTATTTAGGATAGCGTGCTATTAAGAGCACCACAGGAGAGATTCGCATTCTGATCTATCCTCCTATCAGGCGTTGTTGGCCTTTGTTCAAACCGATCACTGATGTCCCATTGATGGGTGTTGATGGCTTTACTCTGTCAGAGGAACCTTTCACTCAAGAGGCTTTCTACCGCTGGTGGTTCCCTCGCACCATTGGAGCCCAAACCCGCGCCACATAGTTTATGGGTGATATGTTTCCTGGCTCCTTCATGATGGCTGATCGGATTGCGTGCGTCTGAGAGCCTACTCATCTAACACGGATTGATAGTTTGACCCAGTAGTTGGACCGGGCACATTTCTTTATCAGGCATTTGGGCCGAGATCCTTCCGAGGTGAATACTTTTAATCCTTCCAGCTCTGGGGCTGGCCCTTTAGCCCATATTTAGATAGTTTTGTCGGTGTAGATCCTCCATTGTATCGACCTAATATCCCTACTGGCAGAGATTAAGTGACTCAGGAGGAGTTACATCAGATGGATAGGTTGGATGATGTAGACATCAACACTATTAACTTCTTCTAATGCAAATCTCACTATATCTTTGGATATGCCTCTATTAGATATTAGGCGGTCGTGCCCCATTCTCGTTAAATCTTTTGACAGGCCTCTATTAGTTGTTGGGCGATTGTGCCCCATTTTCGTGTATTTTTTATTTGAATACAGAGCTGATGTATTTAGATGATGATGTTCTTAGGAATGTATGTATACTATTTTCCATTCCCTACATCATATTGTCATCAGTTATTTATTATGCATGCATTATGTTATGGACATGCATTTTCATAGATGATTTTAGCATTGACCCCTAGATGGTCTCATGACACGACCCTACAAATGTCTTCATCCACAGTTAGCTAGATTGAGTATACCCCACCTGTATTGGTTACCTCCTCCTTGAGATTGTGGTATGAAAGTTTTTCCTCCATAGATCGGGTGACAGTTGATCAACTGTTGCATCACTCTATAACCCTCCTAACATTTTAGGTTCCATCGGGCTTTATAGAGGGCATGCTGGAGCATTAGGTACCAGATAGGCAGGTATTCAGATTTGCTACCCAGGAGTTGACTCCTACTTTAGCAGAGTATGAGTGCCTTACAAACTTTCCTTTGGATAGGACTTGTGCTCGGATGGCTATCGATGACATGAGCTGGCGGTTTATGACCTTTAAAGGTTTGAGGCGCAGAGTTACCCTGGATGAGATTTCCTCGGGGAATGTAGTGTCCATCAGTTTTTAGATTGACAAATTTGGGTCATTGGACATTTTATTTGTGGTACTCCGCGGATTTCACCATTTCAGAGGATGATTGGCGTGTCACCTGAGTAGATATACTATTGATGTGTATAGTGGCTTATCTTTACATGCCATTGTACATGGATCACTTGGATATCGGCGTGATTATGGAAGTTCGGGCTCGCCAGGAAGGACATACCATCCTACCGATGATACTGGCAGATACCTTACGGTCGGCCATGTATTGCCATACCCATTTGGTGAGGGTGTTTGTATACAATTTGGTCTTGTTGTACGTGTAGTTTATGACACACTTAAGACCGATTGGTACTTTCTGACCTTATGGGTATTATTTTTCCCATGAGATAGCCATGTCATACTCCTTTCAGTCGGTGAAGTGTACAGATGTAGCTTTTTGGTCAGTTTTCTTGTCAAGAATCGAGGATCCGTTTTATATTTTGTTGTGTTTAGGGATTAGCTCTCCCTACAGCTTTATCACTCATGCAGCTGGCATGAACTATCTTCCCTGGCCGGTTTGAGGAGTGTGAACAATTATCATCCACTAGCTGTTATGACACACTTTGACCAGTTTTAGGACGTTCATTATTTTGACGGGGCTTTGGGTTAGCGTTTGTCATCTTGGTTTCTGTCAGTAAAGGATTTGTCCAGGATTTATATCTGTTGGACCCACCGTGAGAGGGCCAACTTTTTTACTAGCCATCCAGATCGTTCTATAGAGGTTTCTGCATGGTTAGAGGCAGAGATTGTATCGGCTAGGATTGTATCCTTCGAACCGGGTATTGATTATGATGGTGGCGAGCCTATGGAGTACCCTGATTCTCCCATTGAGGATGAGTTATTTACTGGTTTTTTAGTAGCTCTGGTTGATTCCCCCAGTATTCCTGCTGCTATGACTCCACATTCTGTAGAGTATTTAGAGAAGAGTTTACATTTGTTGACATTTGAGAGGGATCAGGCTAGGGCTTTGATATTGACAGCTCTTTCTGATAGAGATGCTACTCTGATTGAGAGAGGTGATACTCTAGCTCACAAGGATACCGCTGTTGTTGAGCGAGATGAGGCTCGATCATCTAGGGATGCAACTGTTGTTGAGCGAGATGACGCTCTAGTTACCCGGGATGTTGCCACTACAGATACTACTGCATTGAGATCTCCTACTGCTGACATTGTGGCAGAGATGAGTTCATTCATTGATGAGCATGGTAACACCATGCAAATGGCCGTACATCTCCTGGCTCATGTGGATACCCTAGGGCATGAGCTCATAGATTTACCTCCATCTATTAAGAGAGATGCCATGTTAGACTTGATGGCTCGCTTATCCATTGGTTTGTAGATTAGCCCTAATTTTCCTATATAGACTAGGTTATCCATTTTTGTCATGTACATGATACATTGTATATATCAAACAGTATTATATGGCAAGGAAATATGTTTTTATTCACTTTCCTTTTAGATATACCTTGTTACTTGCTTGATAGTTACATGTTCTCCAGGGCTTGTGATCTGGATATATTTAAAACTCCTCCTTGTGGATGGACATTAAGATGTCTCAGGATCTTTCAGAATGGATCGTTGATCTTTGTATCCCCCAACCCTTTGATGTATTGGGACTGGTTTCTGAATGTGGTTATGGAGAGGATTGTGGCCTTCCTCTCTGAGGTTAACTGCACCACAGATGGTCGACGGTACTCCTTTGTATTAGGGAGCCTAGGTAGTTCCATCTCTTATAGATTTGTTTTTCTCTTTGAGGATTCAATCGTAGCTTGGATGGTCACTTGTTTTTCTCCCATTTGTGTGGGGAAACCAGGTAGTTCCATCCATGTGGCTAAGCCGATGAGGTGTGGTTTAACCGACCCACAGATGGTTGCCAAAGTATTCCCATGTATTGGGGAGATCAGGTAATTCCATCTCTTATGGTTTGGTTTGAAGGTTTGAAGGATGATCCCAGTATTGTCACTAGTACAAAACAGTAAATAGACAACACTTAAACAACAACGATTTTATAAAAAACGCTGTGGTATTTTTTTCCACAACTTTTTTAACAAAACGTTGTAGATACATATAAAAAAACGTTATCTATTTATAAAGACAATTTTTGATTTTAAATAGGTAACGTTTTTTTTAAAAAAATGTTATCTATATAAAAAACACGGAGAAAAAAAAACATGGAACTTAAAATTTGAAATTAAAAGGACTTCCAGTACTTTTGTATTAGATCTATTTTCTTTTCCTTCCAATACTTTCCCGTCTCTACCTAACTCTGTCTCTCTCATTTCACCAGCACATCTTATTCTCCTCCCACTCGACTCCCTCTAACCCTAGAAATAGTGGCGGCGTAGTGGTGCAACACATCTCATCTCATTCACCAGTACGTTCTCTTTCCTAGGGTTATTCTCTCTCTTCAAATAGTTAACGATGCTACAGAAGGTTGTTAATAACGGCGAGTCGCGGAACGGAAACTCCAAGGTGGTGACATTCTCGGCGTTGAAGCCTCAGCTGTTCGTGGAGGCTCCGAAAGCAAGTGACGTCGTACTATTCTACAAGGAAGCGTTTGGAGCCGAGGAGGTGAACCGCGTCACGTATCCCAAAAGGAAGGCACCGCACTTTCTCTCTCTCTGAAAACCCTTGTTAGAGTACTTTGTAATCGAAGCTTCTTCAATGGCGAATATCAATTTACCTCGAAGAATTATCAAAGTAAGTCACTCGATCTTCCTCTTCTCCTATTTTTCGATCCCTTCCCTAATTCATTTTGATTTAATTAGTTGAGGGACTCTTCCAGTTATGTAAAGTCTTCATTTCTTATGCTCAATTCATAAATGACACCCCTTTACAAAAATATTCAAAAATAATTCTAGGTTGTTTCTACTTTAAAGTGTGTTACGGTGTCAGAGACTGGAAAAAACATGAGATGTATTTTTTGCTTGATGTATTGGAGAATCAAAAGGATGAAGTATATCTGATTTTAGTACGCAATCATTTTCATGTCTCTTGCTCGAGTCCAAAGGTTTTCTTGTACCACATTATTTAAATCCCACAGGTGTGCCAAATGGTCCTCAATTATTATCTAGAATGAAATGGGTGATACTTTTCTAGGGTTATAATGGCTTTGGTAATGTTGGGAATGTAAATCTTCACAATGTGGTTCTTTTGGTGTGTGAGGACTCATTTGTATTTTTCACCGACATGCTGTAAGAGTGTAATAATTTATTACATAGGGAAGCTTAAAAAAATTGATTTGGGTGCTATTGGGTTATTGTCACTGCTATTCTTGCTGGATATGTTACACGACTTCGCAGCTCTAGTCATAAGAATGCTTTATGGAGATTCTGCAGCACATATAAGTGCTTTTGTAGAATCTTTTTACCCTTTTACTTTTTGGGGATAAACATTATACTGAGTGATGTATGAAAGTGTGTTGTTAATTACATCCTTTTGTCTGGTTTTTCCTTTAATATTTGGAGTTTATATTATTCATAACTTTGAATGATTGCAAAGTATATTGATCATGTGCATTTGCATTACCTCCAAGGACATAAATGTTGATTTGAATGGCATGATAACTAGTTTGTGATGTGTTTTAGGCGCTAGATCAACATACTCATCCTTCATTTATATGTTGCAACAAGTTCGGTTCCTCACCAAAATTTACCATCCTAACATTGACAAGGTTTGATATGCCTACTCCCAGTAATTAATCTTCTTAGGTTTCAGGCTCATGTTTCTTACTTCTTATAGAATGAGTGTCTGGATGTAGCTTGGAAGGATATGCCTCGATATCCTGAAGGACAAATGGAGTCCTGCTCTGTAGATTCGTACTGTACTATTAAGGTAAAATGGTTGTTACTAGTGATTTTATAATGAAGAATTTCCTCTCCATAAAAGATTTATATAGCATTAAATTTCTTGTGAAATGCTGGCAATTGTAGTACATATTCTCTTCAGCCAAGTAAGAGAAAACTGGCTGATTAAATATACGGCTTTTTTTTGAAGTAAAAGAGAATTTCATTTCTAATATTTTGGTGATGTCATTGTTGTACATATGTTATAATATAAATGTATAACACTTGAGTTACTTTCTGTGCTCTTGTTCAAGTCCTATTGAGTGCTCCTAATCCAGACGACCCCCTCTCTGAAAACTTTGCAAAGCATTCGAAAACAAATGAGGCTAAAGCTGTTGAAACAAGTATTGTTAGTTGTGGTTGTGGTTCATGTTTTGCTGAATATGGTGACATCACAGAATTACATATAACAATTTAATACTCACTGATCATTGTATTCTGACTTCCAAACCTTGATGTTGAAATTGTATAATGAGATAAGATACTCTTGTTGAGTGTTGTATGTCTTTCAAGTTTAGGAATGTGTGAAAATTGTCTGAAAATTTGGGATTCACTTGCTAAAATCGCTGTGAAGCTAAGTAAAATTATATGCGTGTTGGGGCTGCTAATCAGCTTTTAACTTCTTTTGCTTCTTCAAAAAGAGTATTATACTATAACCGAGTGTGCATTTATAAATCTTGTTCAAACTTGGTCTTAATTGTTGAATTTAATGATGTGATCAGGCATAACAAGTATTATTGACATAAATTTTTCTTACCTCTTTCTTCGTTACTTTAGTAAACTTCTAATGTTTTTTCATTACTGGAAAGTATGTTTAGAGCTGTATTTCTTTCCATTTGCTTTTCAAATTATACTTGGCAGTTACTTATCTGTTCATTATTTTGGAGAACTATTATTTATTGATGCATGTGTCGTGTGTGTGCACCTGTCTTAAAACATTGTGAGAGTTCTAGTAAGTTGTTAGTAAATAGTTATAGTTTGTATCAAAATGGATGCTTCCTATAGACATAGGGGGCCTAGGTGCATGTCCACTAAAAACTAAAAATAGAGTTTGATTAATCATTTTATTTCAAATTGCAGGTTATCCTGCCCCAGGACGTGATTGTGCTATAGAATTTGATGTTGGAAGTGGAATCCATGACGTTTCTTGCCTTTGCTCATATAGCTTTTGTTGGAATGTAAGCCTCCTGGACCCGTTTGAAATTTCTAGCTCTTGGTTACATTATTAAATGTGGATAGACCATGAAGCTTGATAATCGGAACTGATATATGCATCATTGGCTAAAATATACGGAGTTTGAGTGCATAATCCTGATACTTTTGTTTGTGTTTTCTAAGAGCATGTTTATCATACTTATTAGAGTTGTTGTGTGGTTGTAAAGAATATGCAGAGATGTATATATGCAATCCCAAATGGTTCTATGTTTCAGAATGACACAGTTACAAAGCTTGAGAGAGATGTTGAAGAGTCTAAGATTTCTCCTACAACTTTTCGCACCAAGTTGCATGTAATTTTCCTAATTCTGTCTGTATATCGATATTAGTTTTCTGTCTGTATATCGACATATAGAGTTGGCATACATTACGGTGATGGTTGAATAGATACTTGTTAGATATATGGATAGTTTGGTATATATTTTGTGGATGTAGTAATTTGGAACTGTAAATGAATGGTATTATTGGGATGTATTTTGAATGGTTGATACATTTTGGCTTTAAATTTTAATGAGAATTTAGACCTTTTAGCTATATATCATGGCATTAACATATTGCAGGTGCATTGGTAATGTAGGTGAACCAGAACTTTTTTTTTCTTTTTCTTTTAATCTACAACATTTTAAAAACGTTGTGTAAATCTGCCGAAACGTTGTCTGATATATTAAACTACAACATTTTTATCCAGAAAATGTTGTGAAATTATACTTTCTACAACATTTTTAAGCATCTGCTAATTTATGAAAAACAAATCTACAACGGTTTTTTCTTAAAAAATATTGTATAATGTGCTTAACTACAACGTTTTAAAAACGTTGTGTGAGGATGTCGAATAGATGACACCCTTAACCACGACGCGTTTCTGAATGAAACCACAACGTTTTTTTCACGTTGTCTATTTAATATTTTGTAGTAGTGTGTTTATAGGGTTTTATCTTTTTGGTAGGGGTGAGACCGCACCGTGAATGGCTGCCTACGTACTCCCATTGACGAGGGGGAGATCAGGTCTGCATAGTTCCAACCTAGCGTGAAAAGGTTAAAAGTTGTATGTGGTAAAGAGTGGAGAGATTTTTTTTATTTTTTCTATAGTTAGATCGGACCATAAAATAGCTGCCCATGTACTGCCGTGTATTGGGGAGATCAGGTCTGCGTAGTTAATCCCTGGTGGGACAAACTTGAAAGTTATATGTAGAAAGGTTTTGAAAACATAAATTTACTGATGGATCTGATGATCCAAAACCAGGATGCTGGTTTGCAAGTAACTTCAGACATAGTACCGTTTCACGGTGTCTGAGTTGATGAGTTGGGAAAATTCCTCACCATTCATCTCTTGTAATTTTAAGGCTCCTCCTGTCAAGACCTCCTTGATAACAAATAGACCTTCCCAGTTTGGGGCGAATTTTCCTTTAGATTGATTTTCGTTGTCGAGGACCTTCTTCAAGACCAAGTCATTTTCTTTCAAATGTCATAGCTGACTTTCTTTTTGTAGGATTGATCGATCCTCTGTTGGTATAACTCACCATGTAAGATGGTTGCGGCCCTCCTTTCATCTAAGAGAGATAATTGGTGGTACAGATTTTGTAACCATTTGTCTTCATCCAGCTGAGCGTCTATCAACACTCTAAGGGATTTCATTTCCACCTCTATGGGGAGCACTACTTCCATTCCATAAGTTAATGAGTAGGGGATTGCCTCAGTGAAAGTGCGCATTGATGTTCAGTAGGCTAATAGAGTCAGAGGCAACAAGTCAGGCCATCCTTTGTGATTGGCGGACATCTTTTGCATGATCTTCTTGATATTTTTATTAGTCGCTTCAATAGCACTATTCATCTTTGGACGATAGATGACAGAGTTGAGATGTTTAATGTGGAATTTACTGCATAACTCTTCCATCATTTGATTGTTTAGGTTTTTGGCATTGTCTAATACAATCACCTCTGGTTATCTGTATCGACAAATGACATTGTTTCTGATGAAACTGATGATAACCTCTTTAGTAACTGTGGGGGAAGAGGCTACTTCGACCAACTTGTTGAAGTAGTCCATTATGGTGAAAATAAATCGATGAACATTGTTGGCTTTGGGCTCAATTAGCACGATCACGTCCATTCCCCACATTGAGAAGGGTCAGGCCGAACTCATATTGTGGAGCTCCCTTGGAGGGGCGTGAATAGCATTCCCATGAATTTGGGATTGATAACATCTCTTGACGTGATCGTCACAGTCAACTTTGAGAGAGAGCTAGTAATGCCATGTTCATAGGATCTTATTGACAAGTAGAGGGCCGCTCATGTGTGGGCCACATACTCCACCATGGATTTCATCCATGAGTCTCTGAGCTTGGTCTTTGTTTAGGCATCTGAGAAGGCCTAGTCCTACATCTCTTTTATAGAGTGTGTCTCCGCTCAGATAGAATTACATGACCATTCTATGGATCCGCTTTCTATCAGCTTGACTCACCTCAGTGGGCGTAGATCCATCTCGCAGATACTCCTTGATAGATTGATACCAAGGGCGTTGGATGAGAGGCAGCTCATTCGATACTTCTCCGATGTAGTTCCAGTAAGCTGGAGCCTTTTTACGGGCAACTGTGATATTTTGAATGCTTCATGTGACAATCCGAGAATTTATAAGATTAATAAAATCTTTAATGATTAAATAAAGGTTGAATAACAAGACCTAGACTGGTAATAGAGTATGGATTTCAAATTTTGTGAAGGACTTGTATGTTATAAAAGCTGTAAATGATTATTTGATAGCAAAGTATATGGTTAAGTGTATAAGTGAAAATGGTTTTGAGTATAGTGATTATGTGTGTACAATATGTAGTTAAGGGTCAAGTGTTGAGCAGATAAGTTATAACATTGGCAAACCCTAATATTATATTAAAAACTTTAATGTCTAGTTAAGAAACCCTAACGATTGGTTAGAAACCCTAATTCCGGCTTTGGAAACCCTAATTTTAGTTTCGAGAACCTTAAACCATAATTGGGAATTTATAAACCCTAATTTGGGTACCCTAATTCTAAGTATAAAACCCCAAGGGTTAAAAGTTATGGGATATATATAATGACCAAATTACCCTTCGAATTGTAGGGAAAATGATCAAAATACCCTCAATAGGTGTGAATTTACCAAAATGCCTTTTTACTTAACTTGTAAGTAAAAGATATTTCAAATTTGTGGTGAGTCACCACTTGAACTTTCCAATTGTTCCAAATACACACCAATCAGCCAATAAGGCAACATAACATCATTTGTGTCCATGAAATCCAAAAGTTAGTGAATTAAAGTAAGAAAAATCTTACTTTTATGTTCATTTAGCTAAGACCATTTTCTCTCTCTGACTTCCGAAAATTTGGAGAGAAACTAAGTTATAAGGAAAGCCAAGAACAACTCTTAGCTCTCCAAGATCAGAATCATGGAACAGAAATCAAAGATTTGAGCATTAAAAGGATACACCCTAATTCTATTTAGATCATTATGATTTCTATAAATTATGTGTTATGATGTTTATATATATGCTATATGATGTTATTTAGTGATCTATGATGATACATCATGGATTCATAACATCTAAGTGCATTAAAATATAAATTTTTTAAAACCGTCAAGAACCCTAAAATGAGCTTTGACAGTCAAATGTTTGAGCCTCTAGATCTAAATATGTTAGATGTTAGGATGGCTAAGTGTATCATTGATACTCTATGCCATGAGGAGAGTACACTGGAAGTGGAATCAAGTCCATAGCATGTCTAGATCACAAGTTATTCATGGTCAGACAAGGTTGACCAGTCACAGAAACTGGGTTCTGGAAAACCTAGAAATGTCTAACAACCATTTTGCAGGGCTTTGATCTTTCAGTGGTTAAGTTGTTAAGCTACGAGAGTGTATAACCTTTATACTCTGACATATGGACTACCAAATCATGACACTAGAACACCTAAATCATTAAAAGAATCAAAATTATTAATGGTCAAAACTGGGTTGACCAACTGCTTGGATGAACTTTCTAGAAAACCCAGAATTCCTCAAGAATAGTTTCTGGCTGGTACTTTGGCCAAGCCAGATCCCGCTTCTGTGATGTTGTTAAGCTACCAAAGTGTATTACTTTTGTACATTGGCATACATACTATATAAGTATGACACGTTAACACACAATCGAAGCCCAGAATCCAAGTTATTAAGATCCAAAATAGGACCCTCACACTGTTCTTATTTTCTGGAAATTTCAAAAAATAAAGAACAGCCCTGACAGCTAGTTTGATCCTTTATAACTTCTTCATATGAAGTAGTTTGACCCTTAACTTTGTTGGTACATGTAGTATTACATCAATACTACATAATCAATACAGACTTAAGACTAGAAACAACATAAACAAGAAATTATAGCTGGTCAAACTAGGCACCATGAAACCGACTTTGAATGTTCTTGAAGGCTCAAGAACACCTATAGCTACAGTTTTTGTCGCGATATGACCTTTTAGTGACGGTTTATATGAAAATTAATTAGTTAATCAAAATTATTATAATAAAATGAAAAATAATTATGAAAAAATCATAATTAATTTGTAAAAATTATTTTAAGGTATAAAAATTTACTTTTAATAATTTGAGATATATTTCATTAATATTTTAATTTATTTAAATATTAAAAATATTAAATTTATTTAATAATTATATTAAATAAATTACTTAAAAATGATTTTAATATTTTATAAATCATTTAAAAATATATTAAAGTGTTAAAAAATATTTTAAGTTATTTTGAATGTCTTTTAATGTTTTTGTATGAATTTCATTAATAATTAATATTAATGATAATAAATTTATTTAATAATTTTGTTAAATAAATTATGAAAAAATAGTTTTAATGTTCTAAAAATCATATAAAAATGATTTAAAGGTTTTAAAAATATTTTAAGTTATAAAATATAACTTTTAATATTTTGCCATGAAATACATTATTATTTTAATATTAAAGACAAGTATTTAAGAATAATTTAAAATGTTTAAAAATTATTTAAAGGTGATATTAAGGCATTAAAAATACTCTGAGTTATTCTAAATAACTTTTAATATTGGGATATGTATTTCATTAATATTTAAAATTAACTAAATATTAATGATAATGGAATTATGTAGTACTTAAATCATTTTAAAATGATATTAATGATTGAAAAATCAATATAAATGATAATAATTATTTGAAAATTATTATGAGCTATTAAAAAATGTTATGACTGATAAATAAATTATCTAGGATAATATTGGAACTTTTAAGTAAAGTTTAATTACAATAAACTCGATAATTATTCGATTAAGCAATCGGGATGTCGAAATAGTATCGAACTCAACTCAGACTAAAAGAGTTTGACTTGATATCGGGTCTTATGTGTTTTAGCGATTATTAGCGATGTGTGCTTATGTGTTTAAGATATTTTATAACTATAATTAACAGTAGTATATGTGATGATATTATTCTAATTGAACTATACTTTTATTGTGTAAGTTCTTTAACTCGAACTCCAGTTGTTATTGTAAGGCATGTTTGTGGTTAATCATTGTTGATTATACAACATCCTTGATTATTGATTCGCACGTTGTGCATGTTGTATATGTTCATCAGGTATGAAAGGCTGATCACCTTCATTACCATTTGGTCGAGATAAATTGTTCATGTTCATTGTTGGCCATTCATCATTATTGACTTGGTCATTCAGTTATGAAAATTGATTCATGTACTTTCATAATTATTATATTATTGAAAGTTTATCAGCTTATTATTCATTCTTTCAATCATGATATATCGTTCTTTGAACTTAAACTTGCTGGGCACACTTGTTGCTCATCGTTGCTATATCCTGATTAACATTTCAGATTAAGACGAAACGTCGGATACAAACAACAACAAAGATAATTCCAGCATTGGATTATTGTGCAGGTTAAAATTATAAAAGTATTGTTGACAAATGACATTGTTTGTCGAGTAGGATTTTGAATTCAGATATTCAGTTAAGTTTATCGACCTTAAGGATTATGTTGTAAAGGTTATTGCATAAACAATTTATATTTATATCTTCCACAATAGTTATAGAAATGATGTACTAGGTTCGTGGTGATTAGTACCTAAATTTGGGGACGTCACACTTCCCTTCTCAGGTATGTTAATCAAGGAGGCCAAAGTTACTAGTGCGTCAACAAAGTCATTCCTGTTATGAGGAATGTGGAAGAAGGATATTTCTTTAAACTCTGAAGCAATCTGGATAACTTACCGATGGTAATGCAGTAAATGTAATTCTTTGGTGTGATAGACCCTAGTGGTTTGTCTAATTACTAGTTCAGAATCTCTAAAGACTGTTAACCGTTTGACACCCATGGATTGGGCTAGCGTTAACCCCATTATGTAGCTTTCATACTCAGCTGTGTTGTTGGTGTTGAAAAACTGCAATTTGATGGAAATGAGATACTGCTCTCCCGAAATGGACACTAGAACTGCTACAACTCCAGCACCTTCTATGTTTATAGCTCCATCAAAATACATCTTCCATTATTAGGTTGTATTGTCACGATGGTGTTGCTGAATTGTCATTACCCCTTTATCGGGGAAATATGTTTCCAAGGGTTTGAAATCTCTGGCTGGTGCGGCTGCCAATTGATCACAATTCCTTGACCTTTGATAGACTTTTGAGTCACGTAGATGATATCAAATTGCTGGAGGATCAACTGCTATTTGGACAGTTAAAAATTTAACATGGGTTTGTTGAACACGTACTTGAGAGGATCCGAGCGGGATATGAGATGGGTTTTGTGACCATGGAGATAATGATGTAATCTCGCGGAAGCCCATGCTAAAGCACATCAAGTTTTCTCAATCAAGGTGTACTTGTTCTCATTGATGCTGAATCTTTTGCTGAGGTAATAGATAGCTCTTCCTTGGCCTCTATCATCTTTCTATCCCGGCATACAACCCATAGCATTGTCATTAATCGACAGGTACATAAACAGGGGATTGTTATCCCTGGGAGGTACTAAGACAGGAGCTCTGACTAGTTGCTATTTGATGGAAAGGAAGGCTTTTTGACACTCTCTATTCCATTTTTTGGAGGATTTCTTCCTTAACAATTTGAAGATAGGTTCACAAGTTGATGTGATTTGGGAGATGAATCAACTAATGAAGTTGATTCTTCCCAAAAATCACTGTATTTCCCTCTCTATCTGGGGTATGGGAATTTTAGTAATGGCTTGAATTTTTACAGAACCTAGCTTAATTTCTTTGTGGCTTACGAGAAATCCCAGCAACTTACCTGACTTGACACCAAAGGCACACTTGGCTGAATTTAGCTTCAAGTTGTACTTGCACAACTGGTTGAAAAGCTTTTTGAGATGGTGTATGTGGTCTTCTTCCCTTTGGGACTTGACAATGATGTCATCCACATAAACTACTATCTCTTTGTGTATTAGATCATGGAAAAGAGCCATTATGGCTCGCTGATAGGTAGCTCCGACATTGATGAGGCCGAATAACAACAGTCTGTAGCAAAAGGTTCCCCAAGAAGTGATGAGTATTGTCTTCTCACGATCCTTGTAAGACCCCAAATTATTAATAAATAAAATTTAATTTCCTCTATTTATTATTTTGAAATAGTAAGGGTTGATTTGATTAATGTGGTTAGTTATGGGTGAAATGCGCAAATATTTTAAATAAGCAAGTGGTTATAAAATATTCATTGTTGTCGGGGAATATTCGCTTGGTCGTGGAATATTCTTACTGTCGGAGAATATTCGTACGGCGGCGCAGTCTTTTGTGGGCCCCATAACGGAAAGCGATTGGATGAAGAAAACGACAAAAACAAGTTGTTTATAAAAAACGGCGTAGTTGTTACCGTTAATACTGTTGGAATACCCGGTGGTTAAAGCACAGTAATACGCGTTGTTACACAGTAGTACACGATATTGCACCAATTATTGATTCTTACGTAAGAAGGCACTACTCAATAATTGTTACAGTAATTACTGTTCAATATTGTATTTTATTGATTCAATAATTGCTGCGTTGATATTTTATATTACTGTTGTTTTAATAATTGTCACTACACAGTATTTTCTATTATCGGAGCAATAATTCATATTATCTGAATAATATTATTAGATAATATTATTGGCAATATCTAGAAAGTTCTGTCTAAGGAGAGGTTTGGTCATCTAATTGCGCGCCAGTAAGGAGAGATCATTATTGGAAAGCCCCCTCTTTCCTGGGAACGGCCTGGCTGCCAGTACTGTGATTCTGTAATATTATTTGTGTATAATTAATTATTGATTTATATGATGAGGAAAATATTGATTTTATGTGGATATCGATGGAGAAAATTTTTAATGTGACAATTGTTGAAAATTAATATTTTATCTTTTTCTGATAAAATAATTCATTTAAATATATTATTTTAATAATATATTGATGGTGATATTTTTATAATGAATGTGGGATATATGAGTATATGAGGAGGAAGAGTATTTTTGTGACATTAAATGATTAACACATGTTTTGTGTGTTGGTGGACACAATTCTTGACCGAAAATTTATTATTGACTGTAAAATTGTTCATTTATGGATTTCGGTCAATTTCTGTTTGGAATTTGGAAAAACTTTCTTCTGCAAAGTTGTAGAGAATTGAATTTTCTATAAAAACTCGCAAGATTCGAATTTTCTGATAAAAGGGCTATTTATTATGAATTATTGAAGTTCCGAAGTTCTGAAATAATTAATTTTTGGAGTTTAAAATGTTTTTTTAAGAAAAACGTTTTTTGTTGCAATTGAGTGGCTCACATGTGTTATACATGATCTGAAATCAGATTTCTTAGGTGGGCTTGACAATTTTGTAAATATAATATTATTATATTTAATTTTCTGCTTTGGTGTTCTAAGCATTTTCCTATAAATAGTGTGCTTAGGTTAGAATTGAAAATCACACCAGAAACACAAGTTTCTCTCTCTTTCTCTCTCTATATCGAGCGTATTCTTGTGAGTATTTGATACTTTGAGTGTTGCTATACGGTGCAAGTTTCCTTCAGCAGTATATCTAGTATTCCAGTCAGAAGTACCGTATTTTCGAGGTAAGGGATGTTATTTCTTCTTAAATGATATTATTTTCTTCAATATCATTATGCCGAAGTATTGATCTGAAATTTTTATCAAATTTGAAACTTTTCAAGTCGGGGTTACTATTCATGAGTTACTATTCACGAGTTACTATTCACCGAAAAATAAAATTTTCTTCTTTTCGTCCAAAATATCTATTCTGGATACTAGCTTTGATTGTATCCATGTTTTGATCATTCTTGAATTTTACTTCACTATGATTATTTATAAGGTATTTTTGGACATGGAATAGCTGAAATACGAATCCTTAATATTTATTATTTTGTTTCACTGGATTCGTTTCCTTTAAAATATTTTTCATCATCCTTAGTCCTAAATGATGATATAACTGAATATCTTTGGCCTGTAGTGCAAAGATGAATGATTTTTGATGAATATCTTTGGCCCGTAGTGCAAAGATGAGCAGGTGTTGAGGTGAACATGACCAACTGATGAATATCTTTGGCCTGTAGTGCAAAGATGACTATTTGATTCAAGATATTTATTGATTGATATTACAGGGATAAAATGTTAAAGATGGGCTTTTAAATTCATAGATAATCGTAGATTTCATTCTCTACGTAACTCTTCTATGAATTATTATTTTCCGCTGCGAATACTGATTTAAAAGTTGTTGTCTATTGTATTTTATTAAATGTTTCCCTGTTGAAGACTAACGATAATTTGTTGTATATTATCTTAGTCATAATATTCTTTACTGGGCTAGTTGAGCTCACCCTTTTCCTTGTTGTTCCATTTTCTTCTCAGGAGGCGAAAATGTAGCGAGTACTAGTCGGGGTGTGGAATGATGGTTCAAGACAGTTGTTTTAGTAGTCCTCACTATTTTGTAAAATAGTGTATCAATAAGTATAATGAGTTCTTAGTTGAGTATGAATACTGTCTAGATGACAATATTTGTATTTAAACTCACAGTATCTGTGTTGTCGTATTTTGCACGACAATTGTAATAATAAAGTTGTAGTTATTTTCTGTACCATGTATTTGGCGACTCAGAATGGGTTGGATGGATTGGACCTATTTTGGGGGCGTCACAGTTGGTATCATAGCTTAGGGATATGATCTCTGGCGGAGATCGGGGAATAGAACTAGGAGGGGAGAGACGAGTAAATCCTTCGCTAGTGTGTCCTACCTAAGCTTATCTATTGGTCGGTCATAATATAGGGATATTATGTGATTTGTTAATTTGTTAAATTAACCCTTGTTTATGGCAGTATTTGAGAATGTCGATTGAGAATGTTAACAGTGGAGTAAATGAGACCGTGAAGACACCTTTGCTCACCAACGAGGAGAACGTGCAACAGGCTGGCAATATTCCTCCTGTAAACAACACCACTGAGCAGACGATGAACGACGGAATGTTTAGGAGTTTTTTTCAGTTCATGCAAAACTAGACGAGGGAGACTCGTGTACAAAATACGGGTGGAAATGATAGCAATGCGCGGCTTGTCACAGCCAAGCAGTTCAAAGAGTTGGTACCACCATAATTCTGGGGAAAGCCGGATCCGATTAAGGCGGAGACGTGGGTCAAGCAAATTACCAAGATATTCAATGTCTTGGGATGTGCGGAGGAACAGAAGGTTCCATTCGCCACCTTTATGTTCCATGGCGAGGCAGACTACTGGTGGGAGTCTGTGAAGCGTACCCATCCAGCCGCACTCAACATGTCTTGGGAGACATTTCAGAAACTATTCAATGACAAGTACTTTCCTGAAAGTATTCGTCATATAAAGGAGGTAGAGTTTATTAGACTGGAGCAGAATAACATGACGGTGTCCCAATACGAGGTGAAATTTGCAGAGTTGTCCAGGTTTGCACCTCATTTGGTAGAGAATGAGGAACGTATGACGCGGATGTTTCTGAGAGGTTTGAAACCCGGCATACGTCAATATCTCATTTCTCATAAATTTTCTCTCTATTTAGATGTTGTCAACAGGGCTCAATTATTAGAGCGAGATAGCGAGTATGATCAATCGAGGGACCACAACCAGGATTATACCGGTGACAGCAGTCATCAGAACAACGATAACCAGTGGAGAAAGAAGAATACGGACAAGAACGGCAACCACTCTGGTGGTAATCGTGGCCATGAATATAGAAGAAGCGAGTCGGGAGGAGATTTTAAAAAGAGGAGATTCAACAATGATAATACGAAGACGTCAGCACCAGCAGCAACTGGTTCCAAGGGAGGAGAGCGACCACCGGTCATATGCTATAAGTGCGAAAAAGAAGGACATATCAGCCCAAACTACCCACAACAGTTTAAGGTATGTTATAACTGTGGAAAGGAAGGGCATATCGCTTGAGATTGCACTGTAGCGAAACCAAGTCCAACGGGGGTGGTGACTCAAAAAGCTGTCCCAGAAAAGTCAAAGTCAACGGTTCCTGGAAGAGCGTTTTTCGTGACTGGTCAGTATGCGAGGAACCCGAACGAAGTTAGCACGGGTTAGTTAATTATAAATTTTTGTGAAGTCTATACCTTATTAGATACCGGTTCTACCCATTCATTTATTTCTCCTGCTTGTGCTCAACATTTAAACTTGACTCCGGAGAAATTAGACTTTGACTTATCTGTTGAAACTCCGTTAGGGGAAACTTTCATCACATCCACTGTTTATAAATCTTGTTTGATCCAAGTTGGCACCATCGCATTACCTGTTGACCTTATCTCTTTAAAGATACTTGCTTTTGATGTAATTTTAGAAATTGATTGGTTAACTACTCATCATGCCAAAATTAATTGCTTTCGTAAGGTTATTAGTCTTCATATTCCTAAGCAACCTGTTATTCAAATTCAAGCAACCAAACCATTGAAGTCAAACTCTTTCATATCAAGCCGTAAAGTCATTCGTTTATTGAAAAACGGATGTCAAGCTTTCTTAGCTATGTTATGGACTTGAAAAAAAATACGTCAGATTTGAATGATATTTCTGTTGTTAGTAAAATTTTTGGCGTATTTCCTGAAGAATTTCTTGGCTTACTCCCAGAGCGTGATATTGAATTTTGTATCGACTTTGAACCCGGTACAAAACCCATTTCTAAAATCTCATATCGAATGACTCCTATTGAACTTCATGAGTTAAAAACCTAACTGTAGAAGTTTGTACCCGAGCCTCTATCTGGTGACTTCCTTTATGGAATGCACTAAAGCCAGACTCTCCGTAGGGGATACCATATTCGTGTGGTAGTAAACTGATAGGTGTCATTGTGACGTGCTATCCAAGATTGGGATATGAGTTACAGTTGAGAGCAACCTAAGTCAGTAATTGAAATAAGTAGCTTTCTAGTTATTATCGGAGATTCGTAAAAGGATTTTCTCGAATCGCTACTCCATTAACTCAGCTGACTCGAAAAGATACAAACTTCGAATGGACCGAGGAATGCGAGAAGAGCTTTCAAGAATTCAACATGCGACACCGACGTTGGCTCGAGCTGTTGAAAGATTTCGATCACACCATCCAATACTATCCTAGAAAAGTAAACGTGGTAGCTGACGCATTGATCGTATGCGAGTACGAGTGCGATATTGTTGAACACAAAGACCTATTTTGTATAATATATAAATGATAGAGATAGAGTTAATGACTCTAGGGACCCACATGATGATATGCGAGTAAAATCGACTTTAATCGATAACGTTAAAGCCGCTCAAGCTACAGACCTGGATCTGATGAATATAAAGAAGAAGGTGCAAGAATGTGTTATTCTAGAAGTAAGAGTCGATGAAGAGAAGAAAACTCAAGCCTTCAATTTATTTGAAATCCTCGATCGAGTAGGAACTGTGGCCTATAGACTCGCCTTAACGCTAAGTATGTCACGTGTTCATAACGTTATTTACGTATCGATGTTACGTAAATATGTGGACGACCCGAACCACGTTATTGAGTTAGAACCAAACGAGATAGCTGAAGACTTAACGTACGAAGAGGTACCTGTCAAGATCTTGGATAGGAAGGAGCATGTCCTACGCACGAAGGTCTTACCACAAGTTAAAGTTTTGTGGAGAAACCATGCTATTGAGGAAATGACCTGGGAGTTAGAAACGAAAATGAAAGCGAGGTATCCTCATCTTTTCGAAACACCAGGTACGTATGTCAATTTCGAGGACGAAATTTTATAAGGAGGGGAGGTTGTAAGACCCCAAATTATTAATAAATAAAATTTAATTTCCTCTATTTATTATTTTGAAATAGTAAGGGTTGATTTGATTAATGTGGTTAGTTATGGGTGAAATGCGCAAATATTTTAAATAAGCAAGTGGTTATAAAATATTCATTGTTGTCGGGGAATATTCGCTTGGTCGTGGAATATTCTTACTATCGGAGAATATTCGTACGACGGCGCAGTCTTTTGTGGGCCCCATAACGGAAAGCGATTGGATGAAGATAACGACAAAAATAAGTTGTTTATAAAAAACGGCGTAGTTGTTACCGTTAATACTGTTGGAATACCCGGTGGTTAAAGCACAGTAATACGCGTTGTTACACAGTAGCACACGATATTGCACCAATTATTGATTCTTACGTAAGAAGGCACTACTCAATAATTGTTACAGTAATTACTGTTCAATATTATATTTTATTGATTCAATAATTGCTGCGTTGATATTTTATATTACTGTTGTTTTAATAATTGTCACTACACAGTATTTTCTATTATCGGAGCAATAATTCATATTATCTGAATAATATTATTAGATAATATTATTGGCAATATCTAGAAAGTTCTGTCTAAGGAGAGGTTTGGTCATCTAATTGCGCGCCAGTAAGGAGAGATCCTTATTGGAAAGCCCCCTCTTTCCTGGGAACGGCCTGGCTGCCAGTACTGTGATTCTGTAATATTATTTGTGTATAATTAATTATTGATTTATATGATGAGGAAAATATTAATTTTATGTGGATATAGATGGAGAAAATTTTTAATATGACAATTGTTGAAAATTAATATTTTATCTTTTTCTGATAAAATAATTCATTTAAATATATTATTTTAATAATATATTGATGGTGATATTTTTACAATGAATGTTGGATATATGAGGAGGAAGAGTATTTTTGTGACATTAAATGATTAACACATATTTTGTGTGTTGGTGGACACAATTCTTGACCAAAAATTTATTATTGACTGTAAAATCGTCTATTTGTGGATTTCGGTCAATTTCTGTTTGGAATTTGGAAAAACTTTCTTCTGCGAAGTTGTAGAGAATTGAATTTTCTATAAAAACTTGTGAGATTCGAATTTTCTGATAAAAGGGCTATTTATTATGAATTATTGAAGTTCCGAAGTTCCGAAATAATTGATTTTTAGAGTTTAAAATATTTTTTTAAGAAAAACGTTTTTTGTTGCAATTGAGTGGCTCACATGTGTTATACATGATCTGAAATTAGATTTCTTAGGTGGGCTTGACAATTTTGTAAATATAATATTATTATATTCAATTTTCTGCTTTGGTGTTCTAAGCATTTTCCTATAAATAGGGTGCTTAGGTTAGAATTGAAAATCACACTAGAAACACAAGTTTCTCTCTCTTTCTCTCTCTATTTCGAGCGTATTCTTGTGAGTATTTGATACTTTGAGTGTTGCTATACGGTGCAAGTTTCCTTCAGCACTATATCTAGTATTCCAGTCAGAAGTACCGTATTTTCGAGGTAAGGGATGTTATTTCTTCTTAAATGATATTATTTTTTTCAATATCATTATGCCGAAGTATTGATCTGAAATTTTTATCAAATTTGAAACTTTTCAAGTCGGGGTTACTATTCATGAGTTACTATTCACGAGTTACTATTCACCGAAAAATAAAATTTTCTTCTTTTCTTCCAAAATATCTATTCTGGATACTAGCTTTGATTGTCTCCATGTTTTGATCATTCTTGAATTTTACTTCACTAAGATTATTTATAAGGTATTTTTGGACATGGAATAGCTGAAATACGAATCCTTAATATTTATTATTTTGTTTCACTGGATTCGTTTCCTTTAAAATATTTTTCATCATCCTCAATCCTAAATGATGATATAACTGAATATCTTTGGCCTGTAGTGCAAAGATGAATGATTTTTGATGAATATCTTTGGCCCGTAGTGCAAAGATGAACAGGTGTTGAGGTGAACATGACCAACTGATGAATATCTTTGGCCTGTAGTGCAAAGATGACTATTTGATTCAAGATATTTATTGATTGATATTACAGGGATAAAATGTTGAAGATGGGCTTTTAAATTCATAGATAATCGTAGATTTCATTCTCTACGTAACTCTTCTATGAATTATTATTTTCCGCTGCGAATATTGATTTAAAAATTATTGTCTATTGTATTCTATTAAATTTTTCCCTGTTGAAGACTAACGATAATTTGTTGTATATTGTCTTAGTCATAATATTCTTTACTGGGCTAGTTGAGCTCACCCTTTTCCTTGTTGTTCTATTTTCTTCTCAGGAGGCGAAAATGTAGCGAGTACTAGTCGGGGTGTGGAATGATGGTTCAAGACAGTTGTTTTAGTAGTCCTCACTATTTTGTAAAATAGTGTATCAATAAGTATAATGAGTTCTTAGTTGAGTATGAATACTGTCTAGATGACAATATTTGTATTTAAACTCACAGTATCTGTGTTGTCGTATTTTGCAAGACAATTGTAATAATAAAGTTGTAGTTATTTTCTGTACTATGTATTTGGCGACTTAGAATGGGTTGGATGGATTGGACCTATTTTGGGGGCGTCACAATCCTCTTCGGGAACCATGATTTGATGATACCCAATAAAGCAGTCGTGAAATGAGTGCATGTCATAATAAGATGTATTGTCAATAAGTATGTGGATGAATGGTACGGGAAAGTTGTCCTTAAGACAAGCTTTGTTCAGATCCGTGTAATTCACACATACTCGTACCTTCCCTCCAGGTTTAGGTACGGGGACTGTTGGATATGTTGATACCATGATGATGCCGGATTGAAATTGTTTCACAATTTCTTCCTTGACTTTCAAACTCCACTCAGGTTTTAATCGCCTGAGTTTCTATTTGATTGGATTAAATCCCTCTTTGATGGGTAGGCAATTAATGACGATGTTAGTTGATAAACTGATCATGTCTTCATGAGACCATTTAAACACATCCTGGAATTAGGTCAATAGAGTAACCATGTAATTCCTTTATCTAGGGGTACGGTCCATGCCAATCTGGATTTATTTGTGGTTTTTTGAGGTTCTTAGGTTAAAAGAGGTGGTTTGATCAAGATTTAGATTGAGTTTGTCCTTTACCCATTCTTTGATCTCCTCAGGCACCTCATAGTCCTCTTGTTCAATCTCTATCAAGTCAGGGTTCAACTTTACATCAAAGTTGTAGATCAGCAAGTTTAGGCAAATCTAACTTTAAAATCCAGAAAAATAATACTTTCACTTAATATATGAAAATGTTTGATCATACAAAGTGTTAGCATGACTTGACAAAAATAACTTCTAATACTGTGCAACAAAAGTAAGCAATTATTGCTACCTACAGGGCAGAGGGATTTTTTGCCCTTTTTACCCTTTTTGGAAAATGCAAGGAGTGCTGCTCCAATTGCAAAGGGCTAAGTCCTGGTGGATAGCTGTGATAAAGGGGAGTTTATCATCCTCCTCCTCTTGAATGATGACCATGACATCTGAGCAGTGGTCATCTAAGATATCCTTGTTCATACCCTCAGTATGAGCCAAGAAGTACATCTTCGATAACCGTCTCTTAATGTCTTATTTATGCCTTTGATTCCTTTCCTCCATATCATGGTCTGGAATCAGGACTTATTTCCTATTATCTATATCAGCTTAGGAAACAACATATCTGCCACAGACACAGGAATTACCCTTAGAGTCTATACAGAATCAGCATTTACAGGTTTAGGCAACAGCCTTGTAGATGAAGGAACCAATGTATGCTTGTGCGGATTCCTGTGACTGAACCCATAGGAGTAGCCTAGTTTGGCCTTCCCTGTCTGGCTGGGAACTTGAATTGGGCATTTGATTCCTTGTTGATTCTTTACTAACCCTTTTCCTGATTGGAAACCCAAGGATATCATTTCTTGACTGACCGACATTACCTCGGTAGAAACTCTTGGTTTCAGAGCTAGAGCCCTAATGGGTTGATAGTGAGTGTTTCTCACCTCAAGGGCTTAGAAGCTGTTTGGCTCAACTTTTTCATTGAAACTGATAAAAGGTATATCACTTTGGACAGGATACTCTGGTTCAGCATTGACAATGACCAGATTACTATTTATGATATACTTGAGCTGATGATGAAAATTGATGGGATGCCTCCCGCCATATGGATCCAAGGTCTTCCCAACAGTAAATTATATCTTGTAGTGATTTTGAGCACTTGGAAGGATATATAGAATGTATGTGAACTGATTTCCACTGGTATTTCAATCTCTCCGACAGCATTTCGTTGAGATCCATCAAAAGCTTTGATTATTGTATGGCTTCTTCGAATCCAGTTGATATTTATCTTCATTCTTTCCAATGTGGCATAGGGATAGATGTTTAGGGATGATTCTCCATCTATTAGCACTCCTCCGACCACATATTTGGAAGACATGAGTGATATGTGTAGTGGCTAGCAATGACCCATCCCTTCGGGAGGTATGTCATCATCAATGAAAGATATCACATTATTGTTGAAGATGTGATCTACCAGATGATGAAACTTTTCTACATCTACTGTCTTTGGCAAGTGGGCTTCTTCCAATATCTTTAATAAGACCTTTCGATGATCTTCTAAAAAGAAAACCAAGTCCAGAATGGATATTTGTTGAGGTGCTTCTTTCAAGCTTTGCACCACCTTGGCTTCATTATGTCCCATCTGGCGGAGGAATTTTTTAATTTTCCCCTGGGGCAGTTGTGTTTGATGTTGATCCTTCAACCTCTCCATGGTTTCATGGGACTTTCTTAAGGCTAATGATAAGATGTGGCCTGAATGACAATGTTAGTGGTGCTGGTGCAACCACCTTCAAACGGGTTTTTAACTCCTTTGAGCTTGATGGGTTGAATTGTAAATGATGTGGTAGCCAAATCTCACTCAAAGGATATAACTGCTATAATTTCCTTCAATCTTTGTGATCTTGGAGGAAATGTATGTCCGCTCTAGAGTGATACGGCGTCATCGTCTGCCATTTGTAGGTCACCGCTGTCAATTATATTTTGTATGAGATGGCGGAGTGCCAAACATTCTTCAGTATTGTGACTTCGAGAATGGGAGTGGTATTGACATATTCGAGTAGCATCAAATCTTTTTTAGCGTGAGTTGACTAAAGGTAGTAGTCTAGTGATCTTTACTTCATTGATCAACATCTGCAATATTTCTTCCATCGGTTTGCCTAAATATTTGAACTCCCTTTTGTTGGCGAAGTTCTGACGGGCTTGAGCTCTTGCCTGTCTTGTAAGCTTTTCCTCCAAGGTTTCACTTTCTTGGGTGAGTGGTGGAGTCTTTGTGATAATGGCGAGGAGGCTAGCATGCTCCTGATTGAACAACTATCGTGTGACTTGGTGTTGATGCATCACCAGTTCTGCCAGTTGATTGACCTGTTCGTCAAGAGACTTTAACTCCTGTTCCATCATGAACTAGATTTCTGAATAATCCCACTTATCGGATTTATCTTCACTGGTTTGGGGAGAACTACCCACATATTTGAGGTACTTGGAGCTCCCTCCACTGCCTCTATTGATCATGTTAACATCCTCTTCCTTGTGTTGAGGGAAAGGGTTATCTTGAACGTGTGGTTGCTCGGGTTTGGTTACCACGATCTCACCACTGTATATTAAGTCCTGGATCTTATGCTTGAGGGTAATCAATTAAACAATTAAGTCCAAATCACAATAGACAATCCTCACGATAGAACATAATAATTGATAGCGAAACATATTAAAATAAACTACACAATAAGATCCATTGTAATCTCAAACAAAGAATTAGTTCATGATTATTGAATTAAAACTAAGAATCCACAGTTGAATACACATTAAAAGACAAAGATAGAAGAAGATGAGAAAGTAGAATCTATTCTCTGTAGATTTGATGCTCTCTCCTTGCTCATACTTTGAATCTTCAATAGTCTCTAAGTCGCTTCAATCTCCAAATCTCATAAGAACTAAAGTTTTGGTCATAATCTACTATAATCTAATCTAATGGAATTCTCCTCGTTTTATAAGTCTCTTTATATGTCTTTAAGTCCTCTTGGAAGTCCTTGAGTCAATCGAATCGAACCAATCCTTCTTGGACTCAAATTTAGACAAAATTCGCCTTTTCTACACGTACCCCCGCCCCGGCGAGGGTTTTGCCTTGTAAAGGGTCCGCTCCGACAAGCTAGGGTTCTGTTTTCTAGCTGGTACCCCCGCCCCGACGGGGGTTTTGTGAAGAGAAAGCCCGCCCCGGTGGGCATACTTTTTCTGCTGTAGTGTCCTCTGGTTAAATGGTCATAACCTTTGATCCAGGAAGAGTTACGAGGCCCACCACCTATCAAATAGAAGACATCGACGAGATCTACAATTTTCATTCTTTGAGAATTGACAGATTCGGATTAGATCAAGGTGGAAATCGGTCTTGAAGTAGATGCTATGTAAATGGCAAGCATGATAACTCTTAGCTTTGATCTTCGTTGATAAAAAGGCCATAACTCTCACATCCGAACTCTGATTGGGACGATTCAAGAAGTTCTGGAAAGCTAAGAAGTAGATCTACAATAAAATCTAAGTTCCAAGCCAAGAATATGCATCTAAATTAGTGTTAAAAGTCCTGCAATCTTCCCTTCTTGCATTTTCTTGCGTATTTTAGTCCAAAAGATGTTTGAATTGCTTTCCCTTGCTTCTTTACGTCAATAGTCGTCTTTTTCTTATGTTTTCATACCCAAGCATATAATCTACAAAATGAATACAAAATGCATGAAAAATAACTAAGAAACATGAGTTTGAGTAACTAATTCAAGTAACAGATACCGGATAAGTAGGTATAAAATCTACTTATCAAATACCCCCAAACTTAAACATTTGTTTGTCCTCAAGAAAAAATACAAAACAACAATGCTATGCAATGTAACTAATCTACATGCCTACGAATCCAGCAATAATGACAGAAACAAGTATATTCAACCGACCTTAGAGAAATCAAGTAAATATGATAATACATCATATCAAAACAAATCATTAACTTCCCAATCAATCATCAAATCTTAGACTGTTATCACTAATATAGTGCGTGTGTGCTCCACAACAATGTTAACTGATACAAAATCAAATTTAACACATAACAAGTCTCTTTGAAGGCATCATAAAGTGTAAACTTGAGAAATCCAAAAACAAGCTAGATCTAACTAAAATCAAACAATTACCAATATCGAGGGTCAACATGGGATAGTTATGCTTTATTTTTCATCTACGGGGGCTTTTTGCTCTTATTTCTCGTTTTATTCTTTTTTTTTATTTTTTTTATATACACATAGTTATGTAATGTCTTATTCCCTTAGGCTTTTCAATGCTATCGTAACGAGCTTTTGACCAGCGACTCCCAGACCAGTAAGACCTTAGGGCGCTAGGTGTAAAGACAATCTCCTCAGACTTACTTATTCAAGTAACAATGGCCACAAAACTAGACAAGAACGCCACGATGTTTATTCATACTTTCTTTTTCTTTTTCTTTTCTTTTTTCTTTTTCTTTTCTTTTTTTTATAGCTTATATACCCCAAATATTCCCCCAAACTTATGTTCTTGTCTAACTTTAGCCATCACTACTTATTCTTGTCATTTTTTTATTCAAACTAGCATTATCCTTTAGAATCTCATTATGTATCAATTTAAACTCAATCAATCAACAAGTTATTTTTATTGTGCTATCCTTATTATACCAGTTTAAAACAGAAAAAGACTCAATTCAGAACAAGAAATCACATCAAAGCTCTAATAGTCAGTACTATACTTGTCTACCCAATTCCAATCTCATCATTGGCCAAAACAAACTGTAAATATCAAATAGCGGGACTCATGCAAGATGTACTAAATGCTATATAAACATAGTAAACTAACTACTAATTTTTAAATTTTTCAATTTTTTTTTATTTCATGAAACTGAATGCAAAAACTAAATGTAACTATACGAACTACAATGTAAATAACTAATTATATGCAATACGACACTAAAATACCCCCAAACTTAAATTAGACATTGTCCTCAATGGCTGAAATAGAAAAAAGTAAAGCAGAGGACTTCCTTGAAAATATAGCAATCCTCCTCCTTGTCTGCTAAGTTTGGAGAATAAGTTAGGCACATGGAACAAATTGGGCACCACACTTGAATTTGACTTGAATAACCTTTTCATAATCTTTTGCCTGTCCATTGAACCTTCAATACCTGCAATTAAGAGAGACAACATGGATTAGAATAACACTTGGATTGGTAAGAGAACTTAATAAGCAAATTAATTCCCATCTACTAAATAAACTAGTAAAGCATATAAATATAAAAATTCCTGGGTTGCCTTCCACTTAGTGCTCGAATTATAGTCTTTCAGCCTGACTTTGTCTGGTCAACGCTATCCAATTCCTCTTAGGTAATTGAGGAACCCTTCATCCATAGAAAATAATGTAGCTTTCGGTAGGTTTCCATTTGTGATGGCTATCAAATTAAACTCACCTAGCATGCTTTGTTTAAATATGTGCCCAATTGATAATGTTGAATAACTAAGTGCTTTTTCGTCCGTTGAGCCTATGATTCAATTGGGGCTTTGAGGCTTGGCAAGAACAACGGGCTCTTCTTCTATCTTCTCCTCCTCGTTCCACCATGGCTTTACATTTGTACTAGCTCTCATGTCATAAAGAGCCTTGCCGACGACATGACTACCAAGCGGGCACGATTTTGCAAATCTAATTGGACCATTGATCTTTGGCGGAGAAGGAACTTGGGGCACTAATAACATCGGCTCATCCTCGTTGGTATTCATAGTTAGTTCTTCACTGACCTTATTTTCATTATCCCCACTTGTCTCCTCTTTTTCAACATCTCGTGTCTCTTCCAGTTATAGATTTGGCTCGGGCACTTCATCAATCTCGGAACCCTCGTCATAACACCAATTATTTTAAGGACAGTTGTTCAAGGCTTTGAGCATTTGATCCATCTGGTTCTGCAGATTTTGAATTGATATCTCTTGATTCTGAGTTGACCGCTCTTGATTAATCATCCTCTCCTCATTTGATGCTACGAACTTGGACAACAATTCCTCTAATCTTGAATTATCTGTCTCAGTTTTGAAATCAATGTATTGAGGACCATGGGTTGAATTAATGATGAGTTGTTCCATTTGGTTCTGAAAATTATGGCTTGATATTTCTTCACTCATCATCATTTCCTCTTGGTTTACTATGAGCTTTGACAATAATTCCTCCAAATTTGACTTTTCTTCTTGTGGTAATGGATGTGGATACGAGAATTCCGGTGTGTATGTTGGATTTGGAGCGTAGTATTGGTCTTGATAGTTGTAGCTCTATGAAGAATCCGGGTGATACCCCCAAACTTGATGATAATTATCATATGCATACTGGTTGAGGTAATTACCCCCATACTGGACCGGCCCAAGACTGATGGTGCATTGATGACTCAGATGATTACCAGTACAATAATTGCACGTAACTGCTATCCTTCGAATACGTTGGGCTCCAACAACGTTCAACCTCCTCGAAAGTGTCTCAAGTTGTGCTGATAATATAGAAAAGGCATTGAGTCCATCAATTCTTGTGTCCCTTGGCTGAGTCATATTCGAATAAGGCCATTAATAATTGCATCCAGCCATGGTACCTGAAAAGAAAAAAAATTGAAAAGGCATTGAGTCCATCAATTCTTGTGTCCCTTGGCTGAGTTATATTCGAATAAGGCCATTGATAATTGCATCCAGCCATGGTACCTGAAAAGAAAGAAAATTAGGGAGAGAATTAAATAAAAAGAAAAAAAATGTTTAAATTAAGACTAATTTGATTGAAGCTAATATTGACAAAAAAATATTAAACTAATTCCCCGGCAACGACGCCATAAACTTGTTGGGTAAAATCTAATTACGCACAACACGCAAGTATACGTGGTCAACAAGTAATAAAGTGAAAGTAGAGTATCGTTCCTACGAGGAATTGTTTAATAAAAATCACCAAGTACTAACCCGTAACCAACTCAAACTTATTTAAACAAATGAATTTCAAATTATATAAATTAAATTATTTAATTACACTAATTCTAATTACCACTAATTAAAAATCAGATTACGGAGATTTAAGATCACAACTTCACTTATTGCTTCATTTAAGTTAACACACTCCTCATCAATTATTTTCTATCCTGAATTGTTAATCAAGAACACTAAAGTAGATAAAACTACCTCTTGATGCATAATACACATACTCACTTAAATCCACAGATGATAGAATTAAGCAAGACACCATAATTAACTAATCCACTATATCTCAATGTGAATTACAATTAAAAAAGATTTAAAGCACAAGTTCTCTATAAGATTACATATGGCGTAAAGGCATATCTCTATCCTAAACACGAATCATGAATTTCATCTATGTAGAAATCACAAACACGTGCTATCATGATCAGATCTAAATATAAACTTCATCTCTCGAGTTTATATAGATTATCACGGTAATTGATGGCCAATCAATTAAACAATTAAGTCCAAATCACAATAGACAATCCTCACGATAGAACATAATAATTGATAGTGAAGCATATTAAAATAAACTACACAATAAGATCCATTGTAATCTCAAACAAGGAATTAAATCATGATTATTGAATTAAAACTAAGAATTTATAGTTGAATACACATTAAAAGACAAAGATAAAAGAAGATGAGAAGATAGAATATATTGTCTCTAGATTTGATGCCCTCTCCGTGCTCATACTTTGAATCTTCAATGGTCTCCAAGTCGCTTCAATCCCCAAATCTCATAAGAACTAGAGTTTTGGTCATATTATACTATAATCTAATCTAATGGAATTCTCCTCTTTTATAAGTCTCTTTATATGTCTTCAAGTCCTCTTGGAAGTCCTTGAGTCAATCGGATCGAACTAATCCTTCTGGATTCAAATTTGGACAAAATTTGCCTTTTCTACGCGTACCCCCGCCCCGACGGGGGTTTAGCCTTGTAAAGAGCCCGCCCCAGTGGGCTAGTGTTCTGTTTTCCAACTGGTACCCCCGCCCCAGAGGGGGTTTTGTGAAGAGAAAGCCCGCCCCGGCGGGCTTACTTTTTCTACTACAGTGTCCTCTGGTAAAATGGCCATAACTTTTGATCCGGAAAGAGTTACGAGGCCCGCCACCTATCAAATCGTAGTTATCGACGAGATCTACAACTTTTATTCTTTGAGAATTGACAGATTCTGATTGGATCAAGGTGGAAATCAGGATTGAAGTAGATACTACGTAAATGGCAATCATGACAACTCTTAGCTTTGATCTTTGTTGATAAAAAAGGCCATAACTCTCGTATCCGAACTCCGATTGGGACAATTCAAGATATTCCAAAAAGCTAAGAAGTAGATCTACAATAAAATCTACTTTCCAAGCCAACAACATGCATCCAACTTGGTGTAAAAAGTCCTTCAATCTTCCCTTCTTTCATTTGCTTGCATTTTTGGTCCAAAAGATGTCCGAATTACTTTCCTTTGCTTCTTCATGCCAATAGTCGTCTTTTTCTTGCGTTTTTATACCCAAGCATATAATCTACAAAATGAACATAAAATGCATGAAAAGTAACTAAGAAACATGAGTTTGACCAACTAATTCAAGTAACAGATACCGGATAAATAGGTATAAAACCTACTTATCAGCCGTGCTCAGAACCTACTAGAGATTGGCACCGCAGCGCGACCATTTGTTCTAAGAGTGGCGCCGCAGTGCCAAGGCCGGGTGTCAGCCACTGCTGACTCGTGTCGCTGCACAAAACAGAGAAGGAAAGTTGGGGCCGCAGCTCCAGTACTAGGGATGAGATAGTGAGAAAAAACATGAACGTAAGGGATATGTCAGATGATTGATGGTGAATTATATACTTAATACACCTAAAGTAACATCATTAAAGATGTTAATAACCTTAACAATAATAACTAAAGGTTGACGAAAGATTACGAGAACGTACACACAAGGTAATACAATAAATCGTAATGAGCGTTAACCAATCTAAAGAACGATTAGATTGAGAAGAAGGGTAAGATACATTAATGATTATACATGATTGTTTATGACTTAATGTGATATTTTATGTGGTTATGTATTATAGAAACCTTAAAGATTCAAAAGGAAAAGTATAGTAACGGTAGAAGACGCTGAATGCAAGTGTTCTAACCCTTGTCTATGTTCATTCTGGACAAGCTTTGTGATTCATGTATCTTACGCATGAATTGATGTATGATGAAGTCAATGCCAATTCCTTTGGCTAGACTTAATATATTTGGTGGATTTCATTATAATCTATCAAACTATTGTCAAGGTTGCTATCTTTTGCCAAACTATTTTGGTATGGATTTCAAAGAAAGACTGAGTATGCTTAAACAAATGATTTGTCGTCAAACGGCAGGCACGTGAGGTTGCCAAAACTTAAACGTTGATACGTTTAAAGAAAGTAATATTGTACAACATAGAGTACTAAGGATGATCACCTAGATGTGCTCGTAAGATATACCAGACTTACGGACTTGATACCAGGTTGTCCTTTTCAAAGAAAGAATGAAATGCTCAAGGTCTTGAACCTAAATTTACGTTTAACGAATGTTATTCATTGTGAAATGTTTTAAAGAAAAGAGAAGTGCTATTTTGAATTATCAACAGTACTTTATAACTATTGTTTCAGTTATAGAAGATATACGATTCGTATAATTCAAGCCTGTTGCTTAAATGAAATTGTCATACTTGTTGAGCTAGTTATTCTCACTCTTGCTTGAACCATATGAATGCAGCTAAGACTGAACGGACCGAATGACCTAATAAAGATAAAGGGAAGGCTAAGGTAGACCTATGAGTTGTCTTTGTAATAATATAGGATGAAGGTTGTAATTAATTGATATTATGAAAAAGAACATATGTAATGGTTATAAAGAACCTGGGAAAGGGAATATTATTTTGGAATATAAAGAAGACATATTCAATCTTTTGAGTTATTTCAATTGAACGCATGTGAGAACTATAGCATCGTGTAGCACCATCTGTCGGGTTGGAAAATACCCGAATTTGGGGGCGTCACAATTAAACTTAAATTCTTCCCCCAAAGATATTTATGAGCCCCTTTTGATCCCAAATTGTTAAACCAAGCAATTTTACGTGCTAACCGATTACACAAGTTTATGACAAGTTACGATTACCATCATGACTCTCTTTTATAGTTAAACACCAGTTATCAATTATGTTATCAATTCTATTAATTACCACTCTCATCATTAGCCGAGCCAAGACCATTCCAGCTCATTACACAGATTTATGCAAACATGCTAATGTAACGAATGCACATGCAAACAAATATAAACAACATGACCATGTAACATGTAAAGTAAATGCAACACAATCCTAACACAATTAATTACTACTATCATGCAATTCTAAACTAACATGCAAAATGAATACCCCAAACTTAGTACCAACAATGTCCCCATTGTTAAAAGTAAAGAATTAGTGTTCTAAATGTAGGACTTCCTTAACTTGAGTCATCATCCTCATCAGGTGAATTAGAAGGTGGATAAGCTGGGATATCCGGATACATTGGGAATTAAATTGGACCCATGTTAAGATGTGCACTAGTGGTGAAAATCTATGCAAGTGTGGTTGAGAATTGATCATTGTATTGGTGCATGACATTTATTTGGTTCGCCAAGGCATCGATTCGTTTCCATTCGGTGTTCAACCCGATTAAGTCGGTGTTGCCATGGTGGAATGTCGGTCAGATCAGCTGTAGATGGTCCCGCAATAGAGGAAGGATCTGCTACCTATTCATGCTTTGGTAGTAAAAACCTTCCCCTCAGGGGTGAGACTCACCTCCTTCCCAAACCTTATATCTCAGTGTCGACGTCGGGATTTTTATTTGTCCCTTTCTGTTCTTCTCTTTTGGTGTTCTCATGTTAGGTGATATTTGTTTGAAAAAATAAGTTTAAAAAGGTCCGACATGTATATATCGACGATTGGACTGTAAGAGTCGCCAGTTGGTATTTTAAATGGTTGCACCAACTCAACCGAGAAAAGGTTTGCACATTGACATAGTGATGTGACACTACTTAACAAGTTTGTGAAATCGAGATTCGTTAGTGTCCGGGGACTTGATTATGCAGAGGGAAGGTGTTAGGCACCCCCCGACATCCGTGGTAACACGGTGACAGTCACTTTTCAATTAAATTGTTATATGAATGTATATGTGTGTGTGTCAATGTGCAATTATCTAAAAGTAGTGTTATGCCTCGTTTGCACCTACATACAAAGGGTTTAAATTTTGTATAAAAATTCAATTTTAACAAGATATAGCAATGATGTTTTGTAAAAGTTGTTTTTCAAACCCTTATGCTCAATAGTAATTTAGGCCTTTGATACTTCCATTTTATTATGTGTTCGGCTTGATTGCTTTTTATTTTTGAGATGCAAAGCATCTTCGAGAAAATAAGATACATTGCAGTGCCGAACTCCTTGTGTGCATGAAAGCCGTTTAAGGAAATCCAAACACCGTGAATAATTTAGAAGTTGGTCACAGCCGAAAATGTCCATCACGGAAATTGAATCTAGAATCAGAAGACTGAATTTGTGATCACATTATGATGCAGTATGTATGAAAGCTGTAAATATTTATATATATATATATATATATATATATATATATATATATATATATATATATGAACGATCAACCACCACGAAGTAAACTCCATGGGGGATTGAAAATATAAATATATATATATATATATATATAAGTAATAAAAGCCACGGACCGATGGTCCGGGCATACACACGCAACACGACTCTCAACGTGAATAACTATGTGTGAATAGAAGTGGAGAAAGGCTTTAAGAAATATGAGAAGTCTTATAGTGGGCTGCCAAGAAGACTTCAAATAGTTTTAAATGACTGAACACTCGGTTTCCACTGGTAAAATATAGCAAAGAATAAGCTCATAAGTGTTTGAAATGAGAAAGCACTCAGTTTAAAGTTTGTACATGTGACGCCCCCAAAATAGGTATACATCACCTATTCTGAGTCGTCAAATACATGGTACAAAATACAAATAAAACTTAATTATACAACTGTCGTGTAAAATACGACAAAACATATGCTGTGAGTTTTAATACAACATTATCTTCTAAACAGTTTTCAAACTTAAAATAAGTCCTCAATACATTTATTTTCACACTATTTCATAGAATAGTGAGAACTACTAATGCTATCATCTGAACCGTCACTCCGTTCCCCAACTAGCCCCCGCTACGTTTTCATTTACTGAAGAGAACAATGAAAGCAAAAGGGTGAGCTCAACTAGCCCAATAAGAGATATTATGACTAAGATAATGTAGAATAATTTATCATTAGTCTTCAACAGTGTTAAACTGATAAAATATAACAAACATCAAGTTTAACTGCAGCGGAACAAGTTATCCATTAAAAGAGTCAAATAGAGAATAAAATCTACTATCTTTTATGATTTAAAAATATTTTTCATCACTTTTATCGCTTAGACTCAACTTAATAAATAATCCACATCTTTCCTGCACTACGACCAAGGATATTCATTAGTATCACGATCATAAATTATCCATGCACTACGGGCCAAGGATATTCGTGTATTCATCAATGGTCATGATCATGCCAACAACTGTCCATCAATGCACTACGGCCCAATGAGAACTTTTACCACATCATTTGTAATATTACGGTCATGATTACACCGAATAATCCCTGGTCATAATCATACCAAGTCCATCTATGCACTACAGGCCACAAATAACTTTCAACAAAATATAAACATGAGGATGATGACAATGATATATGAAATCAATAAAACAAGGTCAAGAATTAATTTATCCAGGAACCAACAACGTCCAAATTGTCAATATGACACTGCTTTGTAGAGTAAAATTCAAGAATGCTCAGAAGAATATTTCTATGAAAAGATACTGGATGAAGCGCAAATATCAAAGATATTCCACTAATTTCATGGAGTATAAAAGCTAAAACTTTAACCAACTAAGTATAATAAAGAATGGAATAACAAAAGAATTCACCAAGCATGTGATAGACCGTACGGATAGGTTATTCCAACAGAAAAATAAATAATGGAACCAGGTCATGCGTAAACGCACAGACAGGATATTCTAACAAAATATTAAATAATAGAATCAGGTCATGCGTAAACGCACAGACAGGATATTCCAACAGCATAATAATTAATGAAACCATGTCAAGCGTAAACGCACAGACAGGATGTTCCAACAGAATGATAAATAATGGAATAACAACAGAATTTTACCATGTATGCGTTACTTCGCATAGACATGTTATTCCAACATAATAATAAAGAATGAAATAATAGCTCTTACGAGTATTAGAAAAAAAATAATTCTCTTCATGAATATGAAAGAATAATACCCCTTACCGTAAAAGAAGAGTATTCCGACTGGTAGGGCGAGGATATTGTGAAGACCCCAAACTCAGGTACTTGAAACCCGAACTCGATTCATCACGATACCATTTCTATGAGCGGAATAATACTAATAATAATAACAATAATATAAATATCAAACTTAACTTACATTTATCATAGTCTAATCCCAAGTACGTAACCTTTAAACATTCATTACAAACCATGATAGATAATATATATATCATACTTGTTTTAATAACATTAAACTATTACATAAGATAACGTTCATTCATTCAGCGACCTTTCCCTTTTTCTTGTTCTTAGCAGAGTTCTCTGATCGTTCACACTTAGCTGAAAATATTTAAAATAAGCAAGGATGAGCATTTGAGTGCCCAGCAAATAATAGTAATTATATATATATAAGCTGAAAGGATTTAAATATTTCTTTTGTACTATTCTTCTACAACAAGTCAATAGTTGTGAAGTACTCTGAATCGATAATAATAACATAACAACTCTCTTTCAAATTTTTGAAACTATATATTGACTATAACTGGGGTTATACTGACATGCCGTGAACATTGTTTTCATTTTTGAAAAGGTTAAACAGAAATTCATCTATAAACCGTCATAACTTACGAGCGTTAGGTTGTACTTTCCATGGGCCCTGTATTGATCAATACTACGTTACAAGAATGATAGGATCGTTCACTCTGTTCCACCTTAGGTGCATAAACAGTTTTCCCGTGTAGGGATGTTCATACTTGTCTGGGTTCTAAATCAAAGGTTTTATCTTGTTCAACAATAATCTATAATTCAACATATATGTATATGGGTAACTGACAAAGGTATATCAACATGTGATGAAATACAATGATTATCCAAGTGGGGACACTTGTTTAACCATTTCTAGAAATTAACGAACAGAATATATATATCTGAATTATCATATACTAACATGTTGATAATCAATGAGCTTATATAATATAAGGTTAATAATCTGTACAGTAATAATATAATTTAGAAACATTATTACTCAGGTCCATTGCATAAAGAAAATGCAAAGGTTAGATATTTGCCTGAAGCGCTGCTTACAGTATGTAATTTAGATTTATCGTTTATCTCACAACCTATCATTATAAGATCGTTTGTTCGATTAGAATAACATACAATAACACATAGCACTACTTATTGCAGTCATCACATACCCTAATCACATTAGCACATATGTTTATTAACCATTGAATCACTAATAACCACATATCTCAATAAATTATCTAAGTCCAGATCAACTTCTGAAACATGTCGGTGTACCGACGGCTTTATCGAGTAATTATCGAGTCTAAGACTCTGTCCTGTAATTTCACATCTGTAAGTATCGGTCATATTATTTGTAAATGACTTATAATAATTTTAAAACAGTTATTATGATTTATCATGAATTTTCAAACCTCAGAATCATTAAATGATTTAAACATTACACAATTCTATTATCATTAATATTAAATTATTAATGAAACCATTGCCAAAATATTAAAGTTATTTATAATAACTTAAAATACTTTTAAAGTATTAATATTACACTTAAATGATTTTTAAAAGAATAAAAATCATTTTTAAATAATTATCATTAACATAAAAGTATTAATGAACTATTTATTAAAATATTAAAAGTCATTAATTATAACTTGAAATATTTTTAATTCATTTATATCATTTTTTAATAATTTTTAAATCAATAAAACCATTTTAAAACTATTTATTTAATATAATTATTAAATAAATCTAATATCATTTAATATTAAATTAATGTCATTTATTAATGAAATTAACCTTTAAATATTAAAAGTTATATTTTATAACTTAAAATATTTTTATAACCATCATATAATTTTTAAATCATTAAATCTATTTTTCATAATTTATTTAATACATTTATTAAATAACTTAATTACCATTAATACTAATTAATTAATGAAATTTCATCACAAAATATTGAAAGTTATCAAAAATAACTTCAATTATTTTCTTATACCATAATATAATTTTAAATGATTTTTCATGTATTAAAATCATTTTTAAATAATTTATTTAATATTATAATTAAATAAATTAAATACTTTTAATATTCAAAAAATATTAAATATTTATGAAATATATTCAAAATAATTAAAAACTAATTTTTAGAATTTAAAATAATTTTTAAAACTATTTTTGTAATTTTTAAAATTTATTTTCTATTTTTAATCATTTTTCAGAAATTCAGAAAATAAAAATAAAAGAAACCGTCGCTATAGGCCTTTAGCGACACTTGGCGTCGTTGTTGGTGTTCTTGAGCTCAAGAACACTGACAGCTTCGTGCCCGAGGGGTCAACTTTGACCACTTATAATTCCTTTGTTCCTGCATGATCTAATCGATCTCAAGCATTAGTCGTGTAGTATAAATGTAGAACTACAATTATTCGCAATTATTTTGGTCATACAACAACTCAAATGCAAGATCTAAGCCGTTAAAACTATTGTCAGGTCTGTTCATCAAGTTCTGGGCTGCCCAAAAAAAATTGGTCAATACCGGTCAACGACCTTGGTGTCCTTATTCCGGTTAATCGGTTTATGTCACAGGTGTTCTAGACGTCGGGCCTTGTAGACTAACTACCAGGATATCTTCATTGGTCATTTATAGTGTCCAGATATCATTACATTACAAGATCTAAGTCTCTAAAGTACCTGTCAGACCACTGCCTCCACATTTCTGGGTTACCCAGGCAGTAAAACTTAACGGTCAATAACTTTTGACCTATTACCACCATTGATCTGTTAATTGTTAAGGTTTGAAAGTACTATGAACTTGTAGAACTCATGACATACTATAATGTAGATACAAATATTGATCGAAACAACTTTACAGAAACAAAAGCAAAGCCGGTCAAAGTCAGTGCCCGAACACGTTCTTCAGTTTTCTGGGTTACCCAGAAAACTAAATTCGTGTTCGGTCAACGAACTTTGACCGTTAATAACTTCTGATTTACGCATTCAATGATCATGAACCCACTTGCAGATTACTCGTAACATTACATACTACAACATGTAACAAACAAAAACATTAAATCACTTAAAACCTGACAGATCCGGACTTTCAAAGTTCTTGTCAGACGCTGAAAAACGATTTCTAGGTTACCCAGAAATCTACCGGTCATGCTCGGTCAACCGAGTTTGACCACGAATAACTTGCAATCTACTCATATCCTGACCATGATTCTAGTTCGACATCAAAGATATCATAACATACTACAACTTCAAACATTTAAACAACAAAAACACATAATATACATGGATCTACAAGGACTGACATTCGACTGTCAGACTTAAAAACAAACATTTCCAGATTTTTAAAAATGCTTGATTCATGCATCTAAGTGTTATAGATCCATGATCTATCAACCCAGATCACTTACAGACACCATATTACACATATCTAACCAATTCATTACAACATGTAACAACAAATCATGAGATTTTGAAATTTAGAGTTTATACATCTTTCTAACTTGATTTTTGATTTCTGATCTTTGATCTTGTTCTTGACTTGCTATTAACTGATCAAGGTTCATCTTCCCTCTCCCTCTCCTTCTAAATCTCGAATTTCTAGTGAGAGAATAGGTTGTGCAAGAATGGAAAATAAATTAAACCTTTCTCTCTCCTTTTAATTTATATAATAGATATGATTCAATGTATTTGCTAGCAAGTTGGCTGATTTTGGACACATGGCTAGGACTAGAGATAGGGTTAGTCACCAACCATTTATCTTGGCAATATTTGCACTCCACCAATTAAAGAATGTGACATAAGGGTAAAATAGTCATTTCCCATTTAATTTCTAGAATTTCCATTAAGTTGCAAACCCTTAGGGTTTAGGGTTTGGGCCATTTTAGCAAAAATCTAGGATTTCCAAAAATAGGATTTAATAAAATAAATAACAATTTAGTTTCCAAAAATGTAATTAGGATCTCTTAATTAGTGTAGGTTTTCTAATATTTAGAAATTAAACATTAAGCTCACTAATTTAATAATTATAATTAAACTTGCTAATTTAACAATTAGTGCAAATACTTAGCAATTAGTATTACCCATATCACAAATTGAGTTACTAATTATAAACTAGGGTTTTAATTATAAAATAAAATAAAATAATAAATTTTTGTTTCTAACATACAAAATTAAGGTTTCTTAACTAATTAGGTTTTTAATTACTTAACACCTTACTAATTAGGTTTAAGATACACTAATTAGCATTAAGCTTTCTAAATCAACAATTAGGGTTTACCATTTAAATAAATTAGGGTTTATAAAATAAATATTAGGGTTCTAGAAATTAATATTTCTAAATATTAATTAGGGTATACCTAATTAATCAAAAAGTCATATAATACATAACATACATGCACCATATAACACAGTTATATAACAGGGTCGAACTCATTCTGAGTTTTAAATTAGGGTTTTCATTTAACAATAAGTTAATTATTGATTTAAGGTTCCTAATTTACGAAATTAGGATTTTAATTTACAATTAATATCTCCTATAATTAGGGTTTTCCTAATAGCATCCAATATTTATAATACACATTATACACCACATAACATAGTTTCTTAACAGATTTTAAAGTCTCATGTGACTTCGAAATTAGTGTTTGTTAGTAAAAATTAGGGTTTTATCATAATACCCCAAAATTGACCAATCATTATCAATGTACAAATATACAGTACATAATTATAGCACTGAAAAATTAAAATATATTATTATATTATTATTCTTATCCATTGATAAAAATCCAAAATTAGGGTTTGGATTCCATATCTGATTTATTCTTCATATATAACATTATTAATTAAGTTAAAATATTTAACTTAATTAATCATGCATAAATTCATATAATAAAATAAATAATTATTATAATAATTCTAAAAATTATTTTATATATTATTTAAATAATATATAATTATATTTTCATGGAAAATAATTAATAAAAATATTTCTACTATAAAATTAATTATTATAAGAATATGCTTTATAATAATCAATAATTATAAAATAAAATTATTTGCAAATATTTATGTAATAAATATATTTTTATTTATTACATAATTACATATACACATTATCTTGTACAAATCATCATCCTAAAAAAAAATTATACGCAAAATTTATGATTTAATTTTTATAGAAAATATTGGGTTGTTACAGATATTCTTGAAGAAAACTTATACTGTTTTTTTCTATGCTCAAAGCTTCTGAAAACTCTAAAGAAATACGCTCAAGATTATAGAAGAGAATTCTCTGAATTTCTGGTGTGATTTCAATTCTAACTAAGCATCATATTTATAGGAGAATGGAAAGGATACTATGCTGCATTTTGCAATAATATATAATATATTCTATTTATAATTAAATAAAACAAAATTTATAAAAAGTATTCAATTTTATATAAAATGTTTTTACTATGCAAACACTATGCAGACACTATACAAACATTATGCATAATAAAATATAATATATTCTACTTAAAATCTAATAAAAGAAATAACTTTATAAAAGTATTTTGTATTATATAAAAAGATTATACTATGTAAAATACTATGCATAATAGAATATAATATATTCTATATATAGTCTAATAAAACATATAACTTTATAAAAGTATTTTGTTTTATATAAAAAGTTTTTCTGTTTTATTACATTAATAATACTAATAAAATAAAATAAATATATAATATATATATATATATATATATATATATATATATATATATAAACTTCTGTGACTTCATAAAAAGACACCTCAATATAATTAACAATATTTATCATCATTATTATAATTCACAATATTAATCGACCAGGTCGTTCCCAGGAAAGAGGGAGCTTTCCAATAAAAATTTCTCCCTATTGGCGCGCAATTAGGTGACCAAACCTCGCCTTGACAGAACTTCTAGACATCGTTAATATTGCAAATAATAATATTAATAACTTTGTCGTCTCAATTATTGATTATAAAATATTGACAATAATTGAATCAATTAACGTGAGATACTATGCAACAATTACTGTAACAATAATTAAACAAAACTGAGTGACTTCTCACGTAAGCATCAATAATCAATACCGTGTGCTACTATGCAACCACGCGTATTACTTTACTTTTAACACCGGGTGTTTCAATAGTTAACTGTAAAACTTCCGCCGTTATTTTCATAAAGTATTTTTGTCATTTCCTCAATCCGATAATAATTCCGTTGTGGGGTCCACCAATGATTGTGCCGTCGTACGAATATTCCCTGTTAAAACGAATATTCATTGACCAATTGAATATTATACAACAACTTACGTACTTTGCAAAATTTATAAATATTACCCACAACTATAATATTATATCAAATTCATTCCATAATATTTAAAAAAGATATTTATAGAAAAATCATCTTTATTAAAAAATTGGGGTCTTACAGTACAAAGCAAAATGGACATGGCTTCCTTGCCATTTCTCATTTCAAAACGGCCATCCCAAGCCCTCTATTTATAGAAGGGGGAGCCGCAGGTCCACCTGCGGCTACTCGGGGTGTCTCGGGCTCCGTGGGCCCCACCGTCTCGAAGTATGTGCATGTATGTAACGCGTTGTCCGCTCGAACCTTCATAACTTTCAATCCGGGCATCCGATTGAGGCGTATAATGCCTTTCCAGAATGTTGTTGTCGAGAGATACACAATGACATGGGATAGGAGGTTCTACGAAGTCGGAAAGATGGGTCCATGCCCAGGTTTTCATGTCTTCAAATTCTATCCGGTTTGCTATCTTGTGTAGTAGTCACTCAGGATTTTAGTTATTGTTCTTGTAGGACACTTCTATGTAGAATGTGGGATGAAATGTTGTTGAGACGGCGCAAATGTGGGATCAAGGTGGTAAAATAATGAGTTTGCCCCTCACCGGGGTAATCTTCGGTTCTGGGTTACTTTAGCAGTCGTTGCTCAGGGTTATCTCTGAGATTGGGCTGCTGTAAGTACTAAATGTCCTCAGGATTGTCTCTGAGGTGTGCCTGACCTCCCAGGGTTATCTCCAAGGTTGGAGCTGAGTGCCTCGGGGTTATCTCTGAGGTTGAAGCTGACTTCTGGTGGTGGAAACATGCTTTTCCGGGGTTATCTCCGAGGTTGGAACTGGAACTCATGGGGTTTTCTCTAGGACTGAAATTGAGTATCTTGGGGTTGTCTCCGAGATGGAATGGACTTCTCTGGTGTTATCTTCGAAACTAGAACTGCATTCCTCGGGGTTGTCTCTGAGGCTGGAACTAAATCTCCTGGGGTTGTCCCCGGGACTGGAACTGAGTATCTCGGGGTTCTCTCCGAGATGGAAAAGACTGAATATGTGAGACCCCAGATTTTATGAATAAAGATTTAAATTTCTCGAAATATTTTTTTGAATATTATGGTGTGGATTTGATATAATGTTATAGTTGTGGGTAATATTTATAAATTTTGTAAAGTATGCAAGTTGTTGTATTATATTCGATTGGTCGGGAAATATTATTTTTGTCGGGGAATATTCGTACGACGGCACAATTATTGGTAGACCCCACAACGGAATTATTGTCGGATTAAGAAAACGACAAAATATTTTATAAAAATAACGGCGAAAGTTTTATCGTTAATACTGTTGAACTACTCGGTAGTAAAAGTACAGTAATACGTGTGGTTACATAGTAGCATACGGTTTTGATTATTAAGGCTTACGTGATAAGTCACTTAGTTTTGTTTTATTGGAATTATTAATGTAATAAAACAGAAAATCTTTTTATATAAAACAGAATACTTTTATAAAGTTATTCGTTTTATTAAGCTAATAGTAAAATCTTTTTATATAAAATAGAATACTTTATTATATTATATTTTATTATGCATAGTATTTGCATAGTGCCTGCATAGTATTTGCATAGTAAAATCTTTTATAAAGTTATTCGTTTTATTAGATTATAAATAAAATTTATTATATTTTATTTAAAAAAAATTGCTTTAAATATGGACCGTCAAATTAAAGTAAATCAATCTAAACCGTTCATGAGTTAGTTACTATGCAGTCTATTTTTCTATAAATAGAAGCTCATTCCTTCATTATTTTCTTACGAATTCACTGAAACTCTAGAGAGAGAAACTATAGAGAGAAAGAAGAAAAATATTCTGCTACTTCACTACTCTAATATCAAGTTTCTTTTATGATAATGGATATTATTTGTTATACTTGTAAAGGGTATTCTTTCTTTCTTATTCATGAAGAGAACTTCTGTTATTCCATTCTTTATTATTCTGTTGGAATAACCTATATACGCGGGCTACCCTATACTTGGTGAAATTCTTCTGTTATTACATTTTTATTATTCTGTTGGAACATCCTGTCTGTGCTTTACGCCGGACCTGGTTCCATTATTTATTATTCTGTCGGAATATCCTGTCTGTGCGTTTACGCCGGACCTGGTTCCATTAGTTATTATTCTGTCGGAATATCCTGTCTGTGTGTTTATGCCGGACCTGGTTCCATTATTTATTATTATGTCGAAATATTCTGTCGGTGCATTTACGCATGACCTGGTTCCGCTATTTATTTTTCTGTTGGAATAACCTGTCTGTGTGGTCTATCGCATGCATGGTGATTTCTTTTGTTATTCCATTCTTTATTATACTAAGTTGGTTAAAACTTTGACTTCTATACTCCATGAAATTAGTGGAATATCCTTAATATTTGCGATTCATCGTGTATCTTTTCATGAAAATATTCTTCTGAGCATTCTTAAATTTTACTCTACAAAGCAGTATCATGTTGACAATTTGGACGTTATCAGTTCCTAGATAAATTAATTTTTGAACTTGTTTTACTGAATTCTTATATCATTGTCATCATCCTCCTGTTTATATTTTGTTGAAAGTCATCTATGTCCTATAGTGCATAAATGGACTTGGTATGATTATGACCAGGGATTATTCGGTGTAATCATGACCGTAATGTTACAAATGATGTGAAAAAAGTCCTCATTGGCCCGTAGTGCATTGATGGACAGTTTTTGGTATGATTATGGCTATGGATTCTCTTTGGTCGTAGTACAAAGATGAATTATTTTATTACATGTTCAGGACCGTTGATGAAAATATGATTATCTTTAGCCGTAGTGCATGGATACTTCGTGGTCGTGATACTAAAGAATATCCTTGGCCGTAGTGCAGAGGTGATTCGATGATGTGGATTATTTATTAAGCTGAGTCCCAGTGATAAAAGTCTTGAAAAACCATTTAAATTATAAAAGATAGTAGATTTTATTCTCTACTTGACTCTTTTAATGGATTGCTGGTTCCGCTGCAGTTAAACTTGATGTCTATTGTATTTTATCAGTTTAACATTGTTGAAGACTAATGATAATTTATTCTGCATTATCTTAGTCATAATATTTCTTACTGGGCTAGTTGAGCTCACCCTTTCTTTCACTGTTCTCTTCAAGAAATGAGAATATAGTTGGGACGAGTCGGGAAACGGAGTGATGGACCAGATGATAGCATTAGTAGTCCTCACTATTCTATGTAATAGTGTGATAATAATTGTAATGAGGACTCCTTTTGAGTATGGATACTCTCTAAAAGACAATATTTGTATTCAAACTCACAGTTTATGTTTTGTCGTATTGTACACGACAATTGTATTATTAAGTTGTATTTGAATTTTGCACCATGTGTGACGCCCCCAAAATTAGGTATTTATCACCCATCTTGGGTCGTCAGATACATGGTACAAAATACAAATACAAACTTAATTATACAAATGTCGTGTAACATACGACAATACATAAACTGAGAGTTCTAATAGGAATATTGTCATCTAGAAAATTTCCATACTCAAGGAGTCCTCATTACATTTACTGTCACACTATTTAACAAAATGGTGAGGACTACTAATGCTATCTTCTGGACCATCACTCCTTTCCCTGACTCGTCCCAGCTATATTCTCATTTCCTGAAGAGAACATTGAAAGAAAGGGTGAGCTCAACTAACCCAGTAAGAAATATTATGACTAAGATAATGAAGAATAAATTATCAATAGTCTTCAACAATGTTAAACTGATAAAATACAATAGACATCAAGTTTAACTGCAGCGGAATAAGCAATCCATTAGAAGAGTCAAGTAGAGAATAAAACCTACTATCTTCTATGATTTAAAAATATTTTCATCAACTTTTATCGCTGAGACTCAGCTTAATAAATAAACCACATCTTCTAATCATCCTTGTATTACGGGCCAAGGATATTCATTAAATCATCAATGATCATGACTATACCGAAAAATCCCTGGTCATAATCATACCATAAACTGTGTATCAATGCATTACAAGCCACTGAGGACTTTTACCACACCACTTATAACATCACAGTTCATGATTATACCGAATGATCCCTGGTCATAATCATACTAAGTCCATCTATGCACGTAAGGCAAAGATGACTTTTAACATAAAATAAACATGAGGATGATGACAATGTTATAGGAATTCAATTAAACAAGTTCAAGAATTAGTTTATCCAGGAACTAATAATATCCAAATTGTCAACATGATACTTCTTTGTAAAGTAACAGTCAAGAATGCTCAGAAGAATATTTTCATGAAAAGATACTGGATGAAACGCAAATATCAAGGATATTCTACTAATTTCATGGAGTATAGAAATCAAAACTTTAACCAAATGAGTATAATAAAGAATATATGAAACTGCAAATGGATTTTCACCAGCCATGCGGTAATCCACGTATACAGATCATTTCCACAATTTAATAAGAAATGAATATAAAGGATCATTCACCATGCATGTGGCAATCCACATAGACAAGTTATTCCAACAGAATAATAAAGAATGGAATAACAGAAGGATTCACCATGCATGCGATAGAGACCGCACAGACAGGTTATTCCCAACAGAATAATAAATGCAGAATAATAAATATGGAACCAGGTCAGGTGAAATTCACACCGACAGGATATTCCGACAGAATAATAAATGCGAAATAATAAATGATGGAACCAGGTCAGGTGAAATTCACACCGACAGGATATTCCGACAGAATAATAAATGCGGAATAATAAATGATGGAACCAGGTCAGGTGAAATTCACACCGACAGGATATTCCGACAGAATCGTAAAGAACGGAATAATAAAAGAATTTCACCAAGTATGCGGTACTTCGCATAAACAGGTTATTCCAACATAATAATAAAGAATAGAATAACAGAAGAAGATCACCAAGTATTGGGTAAACCGCATATACAGGTTATTCCACCAAGTATAGGGTAAACCACGCATACAGGTTATTCCAACAGAATAATAAAGAATGGAATAACATAAGTTCTCTTCATGAATAAGAAAGAATAACACCCCTTACCATTTTAAAGAAGAACTGAAATAAAGAAGTAGTTAAGTGGCAGAATACTCTTCTTCTTTTCTCTCTATAGTTTCTCTCTCTAGAGTTCAGTGAATTCGTAAGAAAATAATGAAGGAATGAGCTTCTATTTATAGGAAAATAGAATGCATAGTAACTAATCCATGAACGGTCCAGATTGATTTACTTTAATCTGACGGTCCATATTTAAAGAAAATTCTTTTAAATAAAATATAATATATTCTATTTATAGAATAACTTTAATAAAGTATTCTGTTTTATATAAAAAGATTTTACTATGCAAAATACTATGCACAATAGAATATAATATATTCTATTTATAGAATAACTTTAATAAAGTATTCTGTTTTATATAAAAAGATGTTTCTGTTTTATTACGTTAATAATACGAATAAAACAAAACTTCATTATCGCTAAATAATTCATATTATTAATTGACAATAATTGAATCAAACTGAGTGACTTCTCACATAAGCATCAATACCGTGTGCTACTATGCAACCACACGTATTACTGTACTTTTACTACCGAGTAGTTCAACAGTATCAACGGTAAAACTTCCGCCGTTATTTTTAATAAAATATTTTTGTCGTTTTCTCAATCTGACAATAATTCCGTTGTGGGGTCCACCAATGATTGTACCGTCATACGAATATTCCCCGTAAATATTAACTCGTGAATAGTACTTTGACACAAAAAGTGTCCCAAATACTCGAGTGAACAATACTAGAGTGAATAGTAATTTGGGTGAATAGTAACCCGTGAATAGTAACTCGTGAATAGTAACTCCTGAATAGTAACTCCGACACAAAAAGTGTCTCAAATACTCGAGTGAATAATACTAGAGTGAATAGTAATTTAGATGAATAGTAACCCGTGAATAGTAACTCGTGAATAGTAACTCATAAATAGTAACTCCGACACAAAAAGTGTCCTAAATACTCGAGTGAACAATACTAGAGTGAATTGTAATTTGGATGAATAGTAACCTGTGAATAGTAATTCGTGAATAGTAACTCATGAATAGTATTCTGACACAAAAAGTGTCCCAAATACTCGAGTGAACGATACTAGAGTGAATAGTAATTTGGGTGAATAGTAACCCTGTATTTTATGACAACTTGTTTACTTTAAAAAAAATTCACATATCACCCTTAACTTTAATCTTTTATCAATTTAACCATTTACCAAAATAGAAAAATTGAATACTTTTATTTCATAAAATTCGGGGTCTCACACCATGTATCTAGCGACTCAAGATGGGTGATGTATACCTAATTTTGGGGGCGTCACAGAATATCTCGAGGTTATCTCTGGGATGGAGCTTTTTTTACCTCTAATGATATCTCTGGAAGATGATTCTTCCCTCGTGCAAGGTTAGTAACATGAATGCATAATTTTGATTTTGAGTGTCTACACTCAGAATTTAGGCATAATCAATTATGCCGTAAGAAGTTGAAGTGATTCGCCTGCATGACATTGGACCCCTGCCCGTCAGTATAAGCCTATGATTAGATAAGTATGTGGTATCGCACCATTTGTACTCCCTCATAAATAGTGAGCAATGGACCCCCATAGTATTTTCCCTAAATCCACTTGTAACTTGGTCACCATGACAAATAGCAAGATAGCCTAGTCTTTGGTAACCTCATTTTAATGCCTTGTGGGCATCAAATTCACGTGGATAATGTTATACTAGCCTTTTGCATAGCGACTCAACGTTGTGTGTGGAAAAAAAACCTTGTCAGTTGAATCTGGCTGAAGAGTTCACTGCGTTCCCAGCTTGCCCAATCTTCTAAGCACTTTGTCCAAGTCAAACTTTTAACTTTCGTATGTCAGATACTCATCACCTTGAATATTTAGTATATGATAGTATGCATTCATGGCATTTGAAGGCAAAGGCACTGATCGACCACGCACTTGAACCACATTATTTTGTATATCCTTAACGTTGGCATATAATTCTTTAACCATATTGATCACTGCTGCTGGTGGTTGCTCGGCGAAATCGAATCATTTCCTTTCTGCTATCATCACAGTTAATTCCCCATCCACCTTATCTGGGAACAAACCACGTTATAACAAAAATGTTTTGCCGGCTAAAACATTGTGATAGTAGTCCGACGCCGCCAAACTTGTGAATTTATCATGATTGCATACACAAGCGATGTGGGAACTCTCACCTCTATAACGCTTGGAAGCCATCCCCCTAGACTAATGTCCAAACCAAAACAGAGCACGGTGACACAATACTCCAATATACACCGATGGTAGTTGACTGAGGTAATTTAACAAATACTTTGTAGGCACCCCAATTTCTCTTTGGATGATAACTAACTATACGAATGAAATCCCAAACACAGCACAAGCACTTTTTCCACGCAATAGTATGAAAGTAGTATACACACAAGCCAATCGTGTTTGATGATAAAGTATATACTTTGTAACAATCTTATTCATCTATTAATAAAAAGTATTAATTTATTAAAGGCTTTTAATTATCTACATGCTGCTGCTTTATAATATGTGATAAACTCATAGTTTTAAGCAATGTTTTTAGAATAATGACGATGATCATTCTAATGAGATCTAAATTCTTAGAAAGCTTAAAACTAAAATAGTTCACAATCGTTGGATTACTAAATTTGGGATTAGTGCATCCGAATACATTGGTACATACATTGCTTGCTTATTGGATGAGGATGATTGATCTCATGATCATTTATGTGGAGACACTAAAGCAAGTATGTAGGTGCTTATTAGAGAATAAGTTCACTGAACGTGGCTCGCTAAGGAATACCTAAGGGAGTTTTACTTGCATATCAATAGGAATTCCTGTAGTGATAGTAGTACAAGTGATCCTTGGACTTGAGATCATCATAGTATCTTATGTATGACGAGTTATACTTTAACTTATTCCTTAAGACCCTTAGGATATATCAAAGGGTATGCTTGGGTATATTAAGTTGTACATGGAGATAATGTATGATCAATAAAGAATCTACCGCTTCTAGTAAAAGAAGAAAAATATCCTATGTGATTCGATAAATGACAACTTAGTGGTCCTTGGCCAAGGCAGAATAAAATTAGAAAAGAGTTTCTAATTTACATTATTTGGAGTTGTGCATTTAAGAGTCGAAATATATATAATTAAATAAAATAAGACTTGACAATAATTTCATATCTTATATTTAATTGGGACATTATATGGTGGAAGGATTGAATTGTACAGTAACTATTTACTCAAAGGTTCTTTTATGATTAATGTTAAAATCTATATTATCTAGAAAATCGTTGATCGCTAGGTAGGCTTATCCCTATTGTAGAATAAATATTATTTATTTAAATAAATTAAAAGATTAATTTATTTATTTAAATAAGATTAGAATTGTTTTAATTGATTTATTCACAATCAGTTTAATATGGAGAACCTAAAGGGTCACACCATAAAAGGAAGAATAATTATTTAAGAAATTAATGACATAATCGTAATAATAAGTTAAGTATATTTAATTTAATCTATGGTGATAGAATAAATTAAATAGCTTAATATTTATTATTTAATATTTTAGAAATATTAAATATAAATTAATAAGAGGAGTCATATTATTATTTAATTTTTAAAGGAGTTTGGGAATTAATTAATAAAAGTAATCTCATATGTCCTAAGAAGATTAGGAGGCTAATTAATTAAAAGAGTTTAATTAATTATTTCTACTAAGATTGGGAGCCTAATTAATTAAAGGAGTTTAATTAATTAAAATAAAACTTAATTCCTTAATTGTTAAGGAGTGTTGCCCACATCTATAAATAAGAGGAGTTTTATTATGGGTGAGGGTGGTTGACACTTTCACAAAACGCATGAATATGTAATTTCAATAGTTGGGAGAGTACACCATTTTTTATGAGAGATACAAAAACTAGGGTTTTGCCAACTACCCAACTTCTTGAATCTTTCTTCTTTCTTGGTGGATTACCTCTAGAGGCCAAACACATGGGTTGCTAACATTGATTAAAGGAAGGAACCAAACCCGGTGGATTCAAGTTGAACGCGAAAAAGATTAGAGATGAACTTGTACCTGAGGAGACTCGACTATTCAAGGGTATGATTCTTCTTCTTTATATTTTCGTTTCATTAATAATTATGCATAAAAGATGATCCGGGTGTATGGTTTGTAAAATTTTACAATCCTAATTTTTCACATTTCTACTTATTTTGTGCATTTTGATTACGTTCATGAATATTACAAACTTAACAGTAGTATCAGAGCCAAACTTTTATGCGAATTAATAATTATTTTAATTTGATATATATATATATATATATATATATATATATATATATATATATATATATATTAATATGTGTTTAGAATAATTTAATTGGTCATAATTTGTTGTATAAAATTTAATAAAAAAAACTATTATCCGTGTTTTAGCTATTCCTGCAAACATGCTTCACGGCTCATACTTCACGGAACTTGTTAATATGTTATATATATATATATATATATATATATATATATATATATATATATATATATATATAACCTGCAATGTAGTATTTTTACGTTATATATATAATATGCATGCTGCAATACTTTAGTTACATATATATTTACTATAGTATGTATACATTATATATATATCATATTAACTAATTCATGTGATTTATAAACCTGAAGCATGTTCCCACGCCATGTTAATATGAATCTTATAACATTCTAGTGGAATCACGTGGTGATTAACGTGGCACGCGAATCACGAAAGGTTATTATATATATATATATATATATATATATATATATATATATATATATATATATATATATATATAATTAAAATAAAAAATTTATTTTAATTTTAAAATTGGATTTCATGCTAACTAATTAGAGTTGTAGTTGGATTCCATGATAACTAATTGAAGTTAAAATTAGATTTTGATAAGTGGGTTTTATATCTACTTATTGGATATCAATTCACGAGAACTATGTCCATCTCAAGTACACTTTAGTGTGTTTTAAGTTGTATTTTGTTTTGTTTTGCATTGCATGTACTGAGAACTCCTTTGGTGTGAAAGTGCAGGAAATAGCATGAGCTCGGCATTGGCAGATGGCATGTGATCAATGAAGGCACAACATGAGGATCGAGTGGACAAAAGAAGCTAAACAATGGTGAATAAAAGAGTGAAAGTTGCATGTCAAAGCATCAATAGTTGAATACAGAAGCAGTAGCAGCAGCAGAACCTGAGGATTCAAGCGGCTACACAGGTAAAAACTCGCGCGCCCGCGCGATCAACCGGACTGAGAAAATTTTAAACGCGCACGCCTGCGCGATGACTATGAAGGGACCTCGCTCGCCCGCGCGCGACATCTGCAGCTGTTAATTACTTTTATTTTAATTTTTAAATTGTAAGAGTTTGAGTTGGTTAAAACTATTCTGGTTGGTACCAGACGTATCCATCTTTAGTTTTTACATGTTTTTCATAATAGAGAACTAGGGTTTACGCTTTGAGAGATTTCCATTGATGAACCAAGCATAGACGTATTATTTTCTACTTCTTCTTTGGATTTCAATCATTGTGGATGAACTATTTTTATGTTACTGGATATCAGTGAGGATTTGAACGTTACATTTGGATTATAATCAGCAATTGGGTTTGATCGATTCTATCTTCTCTCTTTCAATTGTTTATTTATTGTCCATGTATTGCTTTGATCCCATAGTGGCTTTTGGTTCATTCATTAACTAAACTTCATTATGAGATTCTAACGGATTTTAATACGTAGTCTAACTTATAGCCTGATTGCTGGATTGTATGTGTATCGTCAGGAATTTTTATCATGGTTGATTTAAATGCATGAATGATTGATCACCATTCATTTTATGTGCTTGTATGGAGTTGAAAAATAACATGCGAGTATGTATTATAATCATGATAGCATGCATATATGGGGCTATTTTGCTTAGCTTTGTATTTCGTGAACCAGATAGACATATACTGTTTCACCGTATGAGTTATATAAGGGCTTGTGCTTAAATTCAATACAGCTGCAATTTCACATAGATATATAGTGAAGTTGGTTTTATTGATGATTACATGATGTCTATTGTATGTGGATGTCATGTAAGTATGTCATGATACATTGAAAATTGGTTATGTCTACATTCGTGCTCTTGGCTAATTTCCCGTGTTACATGAATAATCTTGCATGACGGTGGAAATTAGATGAACTATTAAATGAAGTTAAGATCCCATTATTTTCAGATTTGATTTATTACATTAATATTCTTCTTTTAGTTATTATTTGATTTTAGAGTAATTCACAATCATAAGCATTAGTTTAAGCATATAAGAATAGTGATTTAGTTGATGCATAATAGTTTAATTTAGAAATCTTTCTCCGTGGATCGATACTCGACTTACTCTATATTACTTGTTGACACATGTATGCTTGCATGAGTTAGAGCTCTTTTGTTAGAACTAAAAAAGAGGCAACAAGTTTTTTGGCGCCGTTGCCGGGGAAAGGCGTATAAAGTTAAATAATTATCATCAGTTTTAAGCTATATTGTATGACTTAGAAAAATCTAATCTATTCTCATTTCTATTTTTGTTTTTGTTTTTGTTTCAGGTACTTGTATAATTTTTATGCACACACCGTCATCCAAGTCCGAATTAACACATGCTCAGGATAATATTAACGGAAGAGGTTGGAAAGCGAGAGTGCATAGGAATTTGCAAGCAGAGTTAGAGGGTACTACATCTGACATGGCAAACGAGGGACAAAGAGAAGAGCAAAGAGAGGAGCATAGGGCTCTGAGAGACTATTCTATGCCTAATATTAATGGATTACAGTCTAGCATACTCAGACCAGCGATAGCAGCTAATACATTCGAGATAAAATCGGGCACTATTCAGATGGTGCAGAATTCGGTTCAGTTTGGGGCTGCTGCTACGGACGATCCGAATAAACACCTGTTGAGCTTTATTGAGATATGTGATACCTTCAGATACAACGGATTGATGGATGATGCTATCAGACTTAGGCTATTTCCGTTCACATTGAGGGATAAAGCGAGAAGTTGGCTTCATTCTTTGCCTTCAGGATCAATTACTACATGGGAGGACCTAGCACAAAAGTTCTTAGCCAAGTTTTTCCCAATGGCTAAGACTGCGAAAATGAGGACAGCTATCTCTCAGTTCGAGCAACAACAGGGTGAATCCTTATACGAAGCATGGGAGAGGTATAAAGAGATGCTAAGGAAGTGTCTGCACCATGGTATGCCAGATTGGATGGTGATCAACACATTTTACAACGGATTGGGATGGCAGTCGAGACCTATTGTAGATGCAGCTGCAGGAGGGGCGTTATGGGCAAAGAGCTATGACGAGGCCTATAACCTAATCAAAACAATGGCAGCGAATGATTTTTAGAATTCTACAGCTAGGATACCACAGCCCAAGGTTGCAGGTTTGTTGCAAGTGGATGCTATTACTCAGTTGTCGGCACAGATATATGGCAGCTATGGCAAAGAAAATAGATTCATTAGCTGAGAGCAAATCGAAAACAGTTCCTTCGTATGTGAGATTTGTGCAGGGTCACACTCGGCAGATCAATGTGCTATCAGCTCAGAGTCGGTACAGTATGTGAGCAATTACAGGAAAGACCAAGGACAATTTTAGAACACATACAACTCCAACAACCAAAATCATCCTAACTTCAGTTCGTCAAATAATCAAGGAAATCAGCAAAATCAGTTTCAGCCGAATAATCAGTTTCAGTCACAGCTAACGCAGCCACAGTTTATACCAAGACCACCTTTTTTGTCGGGATTTTCTCAACAACAACATCATACTCTAGCTACACCTCAACAAGAAAAGAAATCAGAAATAGAGGAGATGATGATGAAGTACATGGAAAACACGGAGGTAATGATCAAAAGCCAAGCAGTGGCTATTAAAAATCTGGAAACTCAAATGGGGCAAATGGCAAGCATGCTTAACAATAGGCCCCAGGGTTCATTACTAAGTAATACAGAGGCAAATCCACAAAGAGAAGGGACGGAACAGTGCCAGGTTATAACACTCAGGTCTGGGAAGCAGTATTCAGAAAATTCACCAGGCGTGGCCGCGCCTAGTTTACAAGGGGATGCCACGCGAGGCAAATCAGTTGACTGAGCAGAAAGGAAATCATGAGGATTCTAAGTTGCAGCAAGTAGAGAAGGAGAAAGCAGGTTCAGATGAGAAGCCTAAGAGTACAATACCACTAGTTCACCCTCCGGTTCCGTATCCGCAAAGATTGAATAAGTAGAGGGAAGACAAGCATTTCAATAAGTTTCTGGAGGTCTTTAGAAAGCTCCAGATCAACATACCTTTTGCTAAGGCATTGGAACAGATGTCAAGTTATGCAAAGTTTATGAAGGGTATATTATCAAGGAAGAGAAGACTAGATGAGTTTGAGACAGTGGCCTTGACTGAGGAATGCAGTGCAATGCTTCAGTGTAAACTACCTCCAAAGCTGAAAGATCCGAGCAGTTTCACAATTCCATGCACGATCGAAAACATGAACTTCGATAAATGTCTGTGTGATCTTGGAGCAAGTATCAATCTGATGCCCTTGTCAGTATTCAATCAGTTGGGATTGTCGGCTCCAAGGCCGTTAAATATTTCTTTACAGATAGCTGAAAGATCCATCATGTATCCACGGGGAATAGTTGAGGATGTACTGGTGAAAGTGGACAAATTTATCTTTCTAGCTGACTTCATCATTTTGGATTGTGAGGAAGATAAGAGTATACCAATAATACTTGGGAGACCATTCCTAGCTACAGGAAGGACCTTGATTGACGTTCAGAAAGGGGAACTCACGATGCGTGTACATGATCAGGAGGTTACTTTTAATGTCTTCAAGGCAATGAAGTTTCCAACAGATAAAGAAGAATGTTTCAGAGTTGATTTGGTGGACCGTGTATTAAATGATGAAGTTGAGAGTCTGGTGGATTATGAACCATTGAGGAGTGTCATTGCTGAAAAATTAGAATTGGAGGATGAGGAATTCGATGAACTTGTACAATATCTGGATACCACTCCATAATTCATAAAATTCATAACACCTATCGAGCCATTGACGAAAGCTGGAGAGACATCGGTAAAATTAAAGCCATCTCCTGAGACACCTCCAGAACTTGAATTAAAACCACTTCCAGATCATCTCAGGTATCCATTTTTTAATAAAGATTCAAAGCTACCTGTGATTATTTCTTCTGCACTAACATCTTTTTAGGAAGAAAAACTGCTACGAGTGCTTAGAGAGTTTAAATCAGCTATTGGATGGACCATAGCAGATATCAAAGGGATCAGCCCTTCTTTTTGCATGCATAAGATCCTGTTAGAAGATAATAGTAAGTCGTCGGTGGAGCAGCAAAGAAGGCTTAATCCGATAATGAAATAAGTGGTCAAGAAAGAGGTATTGAAATGGCTGGATGCATGCATAATCTATTCAATTCCAGACAGCTCCTGGGTGAGCCCAGTGCAGTGTGTACCAAAGAAGGGTGGTATGATCGTCGTTATTAATGAGAATAATGAGTTAATTCCAACATAAATAGTGACAGGGTGGAGAGTCTGCATGGATTACCTCAGGCTCAACAAAACTACAAGAAAAGATCATTTTCCACTACCGTTTATCGATCAAATGTTGGGTAGACTGGCGGGTCATGAGTATTATTACCTTCTGGACGGTTATTCAGGCTACAACCAGATTATGATAGCTCCAGAAGACTAGGAAAAGACTACCTTCACATGTCCATACGACACTTTTGCTTTCAGAAGGATGTCTTTCGGGTTGTGCAATGCTCCAGCCACCTTTCAGAGATGCATGATGGCTATATTTTCAGATATGGTGAAACAAAATGTGGAGGCATGTATGGATGATTTCTCAGTCTTCGGGGAATCGTTTGATTTATGCCTTGAGAATTTGGTGATGGTTTTGAAGAGGTGTGTTTTAGACAAATTAAGTGCTAAACTGGGAAAAGTGCCATTTCATGGTACAAGAAGGAATCATACTGGAACACAAAGTTTCGAAGAAGGGACTCGAGGTGGATAGGGCTAAGCTGGAAACTATAGAGAACTTGCCACCACCTACTTCAGTAAAAGGTTTTCGCAGTTTTCTAGGACATGCAGGTTTCTGCCGCAGATTCATCAAGGACTTCTCCAAGATAACTAAACTACTATACAGTTTATTGGAGAAGGATTCATAGTTTAATTTTGATGAGGCTTGCGTGTCGGCATTTGAGCACTTAAAGGGGAAATTAATGTCAGCACTAGTTATTACTGCACCAGATTGGGATTTGCCATTTGAGCTGATGTGTGATGCTAGTGATTATATCGTAGGGGCTGTTTTGGGATAGAGGAAGGAAAAGATGTTTCATGTGATATATTATGCCAGCAAGACCCTTACAGATGCACAGTTGAACTACAACACCACAGAGAAAGAGTTATTGGCAGTGGTGTACGCCTTTGACAAATTTGGAGTATATCTGATTGGCACAAAGGTGATAGTGTACACGGATCACGCGGCAATTCAACACTTAGTGGCAAAGAAGGATGCCAAACCTTGGTTGATCAGGTGGATATTATTATTGCAGGAATTTGATTTGGAGATCAAGGACAGATAGGGCACTGAAAACCAAGTGGCGGACTACTTATCTCGACAAGAGAATCTGAAAAGGGAGGCAGACGACAAAGTTGTAATAAATGAATCCTTTCCAGATGAGCAGTTGTTCTTGGTGAAAGGGGAAGTGCCATGGTTTGTAGACTACGCAAACTATTTGGTGAGTAAGATGACACCTTCTGACTTGGTGGGTCATCAAAAGAAAAAATTTCTGCATGATGTCAAATGGTATATATGGGATGAGCCTTATTTGTTTAAACAGTGTGTTGATCAAATGATAAGAAGGTGTATCCCATATAGCGAGACCGAGGGGATTCTACTGGATTGTCATTCTTCTGTGTATGGGGGTCACTATGGTGGAGAGCGAACAGCAGCTAGAGCACTACAAGAAGGATTCTACTGGTCGATAATTTTTAAAGATGCATACAATTTCGTCTAGAGGTGTGATAAATGTCAGAGAGTAGGGAACATCTCAAAAAGAAATGAAATACCGTTGAATACAATCCTCGAAGTAGAAATTTTTGATGTGTAGGGGATTGATTTCATGGGCCCTTTTGTTTCTTCTTGCAGAAATCTCTACATCTTGCTCGCAGTGGATTATGTGTTAAAATGGGTAGAAGTGGCAGCTCTTCCAACAAATGATGCCAAAGTAGTCCTCAGGTTTTTACACTAGGTTTGGGACTCCAAGGGCCATCATCAGTGACGAAGGCAGTCATTTCTACAATAGGCAGTTTACAGCTTTGTTGGATAAGTATGGGGTGAACCATCGCATTGCTACAACTTATCACCCACAAACGAATGGCCAAGTTGAGGTGTCGAATCGAGAAGTCAAAAGAATCCTTGAAAAAGTTATGAATTCCACGAGGAAGGACTGGTCGTTCAAGCTGGATAATGCAGTATGGGCATATAGGACTGCATACAAAACTCTATTGGGCATGTCACCTTTTCATCTCGTGTATGGAAAAGCCTGTCACCTTCCTATGGAGCTAGAGCATAAGGCATACTAGGCAATTCGGAAGCTTAATTTTGATTTGAAAGCTGCAGGGGAGAAACGCCTACTCCAACTAATTGAGTTGGATGAATTCAGATTACATGCATATGAGAATTCAAAGTTGTACAAGGAGAAGGTGAAGAAATGGCATGGTCGAAAGATCATAGAGAGAACATTTGAACCGGGACAAAGTGTTTTGCTTTTTAACTCCAGACTTAAACTTTTTCCTGGGAAGCTAAAATCAAGATGGTAAGGGCCATTTACAGTGAAGACTGTCTTCCCACATGGTGCGATAGAAGTGTTCGATAAGTTCCTAGATCAGCCTTTTAAGGTGAATGGACAACAATTGAAGCATTACTTTGGTGGCGAGGTGGACAGATAAAAAGTCACCTCCATTCTTTCTTCGACATGAGATCCAGAGACAATCAAGCTAATTGACTATAACTTAGCGCATGATGGGAGGCAACCCATTATTTCTATCTCTACTTTTTACTTATTCATTTTAGGGTGCTTTTGCTAGTTCATTTGCAATTTATTTATTATGATAATAGATTAGCTTTGCATGAATATCTTAGTGGCTGAATTTAGATATGAGTATGTCTGTGCATAGCATCGAAATTATGGTATTACGTTAGACATTAATGTTTACTAAGTAATTCATGCCTTGACAGTGTTTATTGATGTCTATGTAGGTATCTTGGACTGAATTCATCACTGATTTGAAGTACTAGAAATGAAAGTTGGTAGTGCAAGAAACAGGGTCGCGCGGCCACGCTATGATTGCAGTACAAAACTGCGCGCCCGCGCTGCATGCCTATTAGGCCAAACATCCCACTCGCGTACCCGTGCCACCTATACATTGAAAACTTGCTCGGCCACGCGCAGCACCAGAAGTGGAAAATTTTTTAAGTTTTTAAAGACGCGTTCTCCCACTTGGCTTATATCAGTTGAAGCCCTATTCACTTGTTCTCCCACAAATGCACGTCTCCTCATCTCTAGTCAGTTATAAACTAAGCCACAACTCACCTCTCCATTATGCGATTGTTGCTTCAGAGCTCACACCCACGATTCTACCCACGTTCAACCTCTACTCAACCTCTACACTGATAAATCTAGGGCTTCGATGGGTTTTTAAAATTTGAGTTTGGGAATTATCATTTCATCAACAAGTGTTCATCTTCAACAGTCTACGCAATGGGACCCAAACGAGCTCGCTCTATTTCTTCTTCATCATCGTCCTCCTCTAGCAGTCAAGGGGAGGATGTTGTGGATCATACCAAATTTTTGAGTCTTGAAGCAAAAATAGAGTATTATAGAATCGTGGCGAAGACGTTTGTGAAGGAAAGGGGATTCAAGCCGGAGAAACAGGATGGTCAATTATGGAATATAATTCAAGAAAGGGGATGGTTTAGATTTACTTCCACTCCTATGCCTGCCCCCATGGGCATTGTTCGAGAATTCTATGCGAATGCAAAAGACACAATGAGTGGTCTATCTGTGGTTCGAGGATTTCAAATAGATTACAGACCACCAGCAATCAGGGCAGTGTTCAGGATACTTGACACACCACCAACTGGGTCTGATAATTGGGTAGAAGGTGCACATTTGGAAATAGATCTTGAGGTGGTCATTACCGAGTTGTGCATTCCAGGAATGAAGTGGACTTTTGAGGTCGACATGAATTAACCTTGCATATTCCCCGCTTCAGCCTTGAATCGATATGCAAAGGCGTGGAATTTGTTTATATGTGCCAAGCTCGTTCCGCCGTCTCATTAGCATGAAATCACAGTGGAGAGGGCAATCATTCTGTGGGGAATAATCACAGGTAAATACATTGATGTGGGCCACGTGATTTATTAAAAATATATTTTGTTATCTGCGGGGAAGTACTACAGGGAGTATTCCATACGCGTCTGTTGTAGCAATACTGTGTGCCCATCAAGGATGTCATTGGGACAATGAACAGATTCAGAACCCAAGCCAAGATATCACTCACGCAACCATTGCAAAATTTGAGGATTGGGTAAGAGGTGCACCGCACCCACGAGGAAAAGGCTTTATCATCCAGCCCATATTCTCAGAGCCACCACCGCAGCCTTCTCAGACAGATGAAGCCGACCCATCAACTCAAGCAGCTGCTGCCACTTGGGATTGACAGCTTCGAAGGTTGGAGCAAAAGGTCGACGTAATGTATGACAACTTCACAGCATTTACTACGGGTTTGACGAGGTCGCTCGCGGAGGCATTTACACATCTAAGGACAACGCTTGAGTGGCCACAGTTCGGGACGGCCGTGCCATATCCACCATCGGATTCACCACCCGACGAGGGTGGTGCAGCTGAGCATGAGGAGAGTTTTCTCTAACCCTATACCTTCATTCATTGGGGCAATGAATATTATAAGTTTGGGGTTATTGGGGTAGTAGGGTAGTGCATATAGTATCTGCATGTTTATTTTACAATTTCATGATAGTTAAAAAATTGCATGTTTATGTATTAGATAATAATTGCATGTTATATTGTTCTATTTTTAGTTATTATTATGTGTGTTAGTTTATGTTTAGTTGCATGTCTCACAGTTCTAGCTTTATGGAAATTTTGTCTAGCCTATGATGAAAGTGAATTTTGAAGAATTGTTGAGTATGTTGGATAACTTGAGCTTAGATATAATGTTTTACATGATATGATCCATGATGCTATTTAAATGATTTTGGTTTGCACAGTTGTGTTCACAATTACTTGTAGGCATAAGAATTATGTGTTGCATTGCTTGATATGAAATGTGGTTTTAAAAAGAGAACTATGTGGAAAATGGACTTAGAATATGATAAACATTGATAATCAAACTTTGGGGACGTATGGGTATGCTAAAAAAAAGTTGATAACGTGGCTAGTCTTATTTCGGGGCCCTGGTTACTTGAGTAAGTACGCCCGTAGGGGTGTCTTAACACCTAGCGCCTTAAGGTCTTTTATGGTCTGGGAGTCCTTGGTTGAAAGCTCACTAAGGGGTAACAGTGTAGCCTAATGGAATGAGGCATTGCACAGTCATGTGAAAAAATATAGCAATAAACACCATGAGAAAGAGCGAAAATCGCCCTCGTGAGTAGAAATAAAGCAGTTAAGCCCATTGTAGAACCTTAGTTTGTTTTGATATGTTGGAACAGTCTTTGTTACATAAGTATACATGTGTTTTGATTTAGACTGTAATTTCTTGTTTTGAGCAGTTTAGCATGTGTATTCATTGCTTAAATCAAGTTTTGGTGAACACAACACACACACACACACACAACATTTCTATAGCATGTATGGATTACTTGAGTGTATGATATTATGTCTATGTCTTAGTTTGAAGTTTCATTCGTGAATTCGGATAATTCAATGAGGCATGTTGGACTGAAATTCTGTTATAGCTGGAACAACGTGAGACTAGTTGCATCATGATTTAGTTACATAACATGTAGTTGCATTTTTAGTGTTTATATAGTATGCATTGCTTGAGGGCAAGCAATAGTTCAAGTTTGGGGGTATTTGATAAGTGGGCTTTATACCTACTTATTGGATATCAATTCACGATAACTATGCCCATCTCAAGTACACTTTAGTGTATTTTAAGCTGCATTTTGTTTTGTTTTGCATTGCATGTACTGAGAACTCCTTTAGTGTGTAAGTGCAGAAAATGGCATGAGCTCGGCATTGGCAGATGGCTTGTGATCAATGAAGGCACAACATAAGGATCGAGTGGACAAAAGAAGCTAAACAATGGTGAACAAAAGAGTGAAAGTTGCATGTCAAAGCATCAATAGTTGAATACAGAAGCAGTAGCAGCAGCAGAACCTGAGGATTCAAAGTTTAGAAGCCACGCAGCTACACAGGCTAACACTCGCGCGCCCGCGCGATCACCTGGACTGAGAAAATTTTGAACGCGCGTGCCCGTACGATGATTATGAAGGGACCTCGCGCGCCCGTGCGCGACATCTTTAGCTGTTAATTAATTTTATTTTAATTTTTAAATTGTAAGAGTTTGAGTTGGTTTAAACTATTCTGGTTGGTACCAGACGTATTCATCTTTAGTTTTTACGTGTTTTCCATAATAGAGAACCAGGGTTTACACTTTGAGAGATTTCCATTGATGAACCAAGCATAGACGTATTATTTTCTTCTTCTTCTTTGGATTTCAATCATTGTGGTTGAACTATTTTTATGTTGCTGGATATCAGTTAGGATTTAAACGTTACGTTTGGATTATAATCAGCAATTGGATTTGATCGATTCTATCTTCTCTCTTTCAATTGTTTATTTATTGTCCATGTATTGCTTTGATCCCATAATGGCTTTTGGTTCAGTCATGAACTAAACTCCATTATGGGATTCTAACGGATTTTAATACGTAGTCTAACTTATGGCCTGATTGTTGGACTGTATGTGTATTGTCAGGAATTTCTGTCATGGTTGATTTAAATGCCTGAATGATTGATCACCATTCATTTTATGTGCTTGTATGGAGTTGAAAAATAACATGCGAGTATGGATTGTAATCATGATAGCATGCGTATATGGGGTTGTTTTGCTTAGCTTTGTATTTCGTGAACCAGATAGACATATACTGTTTCACCGTATTAGTTACATAAGGGCTTGTGCTTAAATTCAATATTGTTGCAATTTCACATAGATATATAGTGAAGTTGGTTTTATTGATGATTACATGATGTCTATTGTATGTGGATGTTATATAAGTAGGTCATGATACATTGAAAAATGGTTATGTCTACATTCGTGCTCTTGGCTAATTTCATGTGTTACATGAATAATCTTGCATGACGGTGGCAATTAGATGAACTATTAAATGAAGTTAGGATCCCATTATTTCTAGATTTGATTTATTACATAAATATTCTTCTTTTAGTTATTATTAGATTTTAGAGTAATTCACAATCATAAGCATTAGTTTAAGAATATAAGAATAGTGATTTAGTTTATGCATAATAGTTTAATTTAGAAATCTTTCCCCGTGGATCGATACTCGACTTACTCTGTATTGCTTGTTGACACATGTATGCTTGCATGAGTTAGAGCTCTTTTGTTAGAACTAAAAAAGAGTCAACAGATTTCATGTTTCATTAAATAAAGGAGTTTATTTAGATATGAAATAAGATTTCATATTATTCAAAATAAAGGAGTTTATTTATGAATAGGAAAGAAAATATGTGTTTCCTTAAATAAAGAAGTTTATTTAGATATGTAATAAGATTTCATATTATCCAAAATAAAAGAGTTTATTTTGACTTAAATTTAGATTAAAATAAATGAGTTTATTTTGATTCAAAATTAGATTTTATGCTAACTAAATTTGCACATTAAATGATATCAATATATATATTGAATGTTTATTATTCATGAGATGAATGTTATTTGTTGATGCATATGTAGATGTGTATGATAATAAATATGATTGATTATGGACTATTGACCAATGTGATTGGATTTTATTTTAGTTGGATGCATGAATGTATGTGTTTTATTAAATGGGGTATGCGTACCTCGTCTTCTCTAATTTTTTTTAATGTAAATTCTATCTTCCTCCTATGTACTTCCCCTTGACTGCTGATCAAGGTTTCTATTTATTTTAAATAGTTTTGTAATAGGAATAGTTATAATTAATTTTGAAGAATTGGAGATCAAGGAATAAGGAGCGCTTGAAGACCCGTTTGTAATGGAGACCAGGTTTAAATGTAATAGTTATATTTAAATATTAATTATTGCACCCTTTGGGTTTGACCTTTTGGTTCGCTTGGTGGCTCTAGTGAACCAAACTAGAGTAAAGTTCATAATCAATCCGGATAGAATATAGTATTTTATATGTGCATGCTTATACTATATATATGTGTGTGTGTGTGTGTGTGTGTGTGTGTGTGTGTGTGTGTGTGCATGCGCGCTAAACAAGATGAGACAAATTAATAACAAAACCCTTAAATAAATTATATTAAGCTGTAACGTTCAAAGATATTTGGAAAATCGAACGTCGCCTTCTAGCATGGTAAAACAATAGAGTATTAAATATTTAATATGAGTTTGTTGTGCACACACAAGGCAAGTATTAAATATTTAAGATGTTATTTTATCACATCTAATGCTTATAAATAGACTGAACAATGCTATTTTGTTGTGCACACACAAGGACAATATTTTTCTTTTGAATATATGGAGTGCTAGATATGACTTAACTTAGATCATTTTAGTTCGGATGTGCACACTCTTGACCATTATGATCTAAGAGGCAAAATACAAGGAGTTGCATAGTTGATATAATTGACAAGAGTCGTCTACCTATTTATTTATATATAGTTTATTGTGCACACACAAGGCTATATACATTTAATTTGAGATCCTTATTCTAACTAGCATATCTTTAATTAGATATCGCCGAACTATATAAATTGAGTGTAATATAGTTTGAAGAAAATAGTTAGAGATACCAATTTAAAACAAGACCTAAATTATTTTAGTAATTAATAAAAGAATGTATACTAAAATGTTATTAATTAAAAATTTATTTACAGAATTTTGCAATGTCTAAAATTACTATCACTGCGAAACATATTGTAATAACCCTATATTTTCTATATAAATAAATAAGAAATTTTACATATAATTTTTTTAAAGGTTGGAATATGTGCTAGATAATGTGTATGTATATATGTGATAAATAAAATTTATTTATTACATGAATAATTTCAAATGATTTTATTTTAGAATTATGGATTATTATAAAGTATATTCTTATAGTAATTAAATAGTAGAAATGATTTTAGTATTTATTTTCCATGAAAATATATTATGTAAATAATATATGAAATGATTATGGGAATTATTATAATTACTAATTTATTTTATGAATTTTAGTTCAGATTATTTAAATTAATTATTTTAACTTAATAAATAATGTTATATATGCAAGAAAAATCAAATATGGAATCCAAACCCTAATTTTGGGATTTGGAACAAGAAATAAGAATAATAATATTATATTAAATATAATATTATTTTTCAATGCTATAAATATATACATTATGTGTGTATAGATAATAGTTGGACAATTATGGTGTATAATGTCAAAACCCCAATATTAATTTGTTAAACCCTATTTTAAAACTCAATTATGAGTTCAAGACTGTGTAGTAATGGTGTTATATGATTTATGTTGTGTATTATTAGATTTAATATTAATTAGAGAAAACCCTAATTATTAGAAATCCTAATTTTTAAATTAGTAACCCTAATTTGCTAAAATGAAACTCTAATTGCTAATTGTTAGTCTTAATGCTAATTATGGGATCTTTAACCCTAAATGTTCAAGTAATGTAATTAGAAAACTAATAATAATTAGTAAACTCTAAATTACATTTTTAAGAAACTAATATTTTTATTTTATTTTATTTTAAACCCTAAATAAAATCTTAAAAATCCAAATTTTGGAAAACCTTAGGGTTAAACCCTAATGATTAAACCCTAAGGGTCAAACCCTAAGGGTTTGTCAAGATTATATTTTTGCCATTAAAATCAAATGCCAAATGTTTATTTTGCCCTTGTGTATCTAGCCAAAATATGTAGTAGGTAACCAACCAAGCTTGTGCATGTGACTAAATTTAACACATGTCAGCCACAATTTATCAGCTGCATACATTGTATGATCATATATAAGGATCATGAGAGAGAAAAGACACATTTATGCTCATTTGTACACTTATACTCAACCTAGACATTCTATGTCTAAAACCCACGAAATCTTAAGGTATTTCAGTCCCCAAATCAAGCCCCACTAACACACATAACAAATCAGTAGCCAAGAAATCAGAATTTGTTCACAGTGAGGTATAAACCCTAAACGAAATATGACTTTTGATCTTATGTTAGATGTTAGTTTTTTTGTGTTAAATATGTTGTATGTAGTGTATAATGACGAGATGGGTTGATAGATGTTAGATCCATAACATCTATAGGCTCGGATTTGATGATTTTAAAAATCTGGAATTTTTTTTTATGTTGACTGACAACTAAATGTCAGGCCTTGTAGATCTCTTGCTGTTAATGATTTTTGTGTTTTTAATGTTTGAGCATGTAGTATGCTAGGAGATATGTAATCTAGAACTTGTAGCAGGACCATATCATGTATAAAATGTCAGATAATCACAGTCAAACACCGTTAACCGAGCTTGACCAGAGAGTTTTTGGGTAACCGAGAAACTCAAAATCAGTGCCTGACAAGATTTTGTCAAGCCGTGATCTATCCGTTGTTTATTATATTGATTCTGTTCTTGAATCTTTGTTGTAGTATGTTACATGATCTATTGATTTAAGCTTATAGATCGCCTAAACATCAAATGGATTAAAGGCAGTGGCTAGTCAAAGAAGGTCAAAAGATCACGGACTGAGTTTTCTGGGTAACCCAGAAAACTCAAGAACGCGATCTCAGACAAGGTTTGACCGGTATGAATCTGATGATTGTGTTGTTGTTAGACTAGTTTTATGTGATAGATCTATATCCTGACATGTTGTCTACGCACTAGAATCACTAAATCACAAAATCGTCACACGTGTTGCAAGTTGTGGAAGCCCAAATATGCTAGCATGAACTGTTCTTCATTTCTGGGTAACCTAGAAAATGAAGAACAGCTCTGACAACCTTTTTAATGGTCTAGAACATTCGGATTAATGATGTTTAGACTTGACCTTTATTTCAAGCATGTACTCTGTTAGTTTGTCTACAAAGCCGGACATCTAGAACACCTTTATCATGCACAAATTTCACGATATAAGACCATTAAGGTCGTTGACCGGCCATGACCTTAGAATTATGGGCAGCCCAGAAACGTGAAGAACTGTCTGACAGTGATTTTAAAGCTTTATGACTTTCGATTGTGATGTTGTATGACCTTGTTATTTATTGTTACATGTAGTCTTACACTAGTTCTACAGGATTCGATCATTAGCTAGCCCAGAAACACATTGTCGACGTCAAGATTTTTATTTGTCCCTTTTCTATTCTTGTTCTTTTGTGTTCTCATGTTAGGTGAGATTTTTTTGAAAAAACAAGCGAAAAAGATCCGACATGTATACGTCGACGATTGGACTATAAGAGTCGCCAGTTATTTTTTTAATTGGTTGTACCAACACAATCGATAAAAGGTTTGCACATTGACCCAATGATGTGACACTGCTAAACGGGTCTGTGAAACCGAGATTCATTAGAGTCCGGGGACTTGTTTATGCTGAGGAAAGGTGTTAGGCACCCCCCGACATCCTTGTTGCCACGGTGACCGCAACTTTTTAAGAAACTATTATATGAATGTGTGTGTGTGTGGGGTCAATGTGCTGTTATTTGGATGTAGTGCGAGGCCTCGTTCGCACCTATATACACAGGGTTTAAATTTATGTAAAAATTCAGTTTTAAACAAGATATGGCAGTGATGTTTTGTAAAAGAGGTTTTTTCAAACCCTTATGCTCAATAGTAATTGAGACCTTTTACACTTTCATTTTATTAAAATGTTTTACACTTCAATTTTATTAAAATATTCGGCTTGATTGATTTTATTTTCGAGATGCAAAGCATCTTCGAGAAAATAATATACAACGTAGTGTCGAACTCCTCGTGGGCATGAAAACCATCTGAGAAAATCCAAACACCGCGAATAAATTTACAAGCTGCTTACAACTGAAAATGTCCATCACGGGAACCGAATCTAGATTCAGTAAATTGAATCTATGATCACATGATTCCTAGGCTCACATGATGCCGCAATTGATATGAACGCAGTAAGCAGTTATATATATAAAAGCTGTAAATATAAATATACAGACATGATCAACCACCACAAAGCACCTCCATGGGAGATCGAAAATGTCAATATATAAAAGCGGTATATATATTTATTTATATATATATATATATATGTGTGTGTGTGTGTGTGTGTGTGTGTGTGTGTGTGTGCAAACAATCAACCACCACAAAGCACATTCATGGGGGATTGCAAATGTAAATAAAGCAATAAAACGGTCAACCGCCTTGAAGTAAACTCTAGGCGGGAAAAAATATAAATAAAGTTGTAAAAACGGTCAACCGCCACGAAGCAAACTCCAGGCGGGACGAAATATATATATATATATATATATATATATATATATATATATATATATATATATATATATATATATATATATATATATATATATATATATGAACTGTGTGTCGAACTCTGTTCGATGAGCCTAGATTTACATCTGGAGCGTTTAATTTTTTTTGTGCGTGTGTGTGTGTGTGTGTGTGTGTATATATATATATATATATATATATATATATATATATATATATATATATATATACGAAAGCAATTAAACGCTCCATACATAAGTTTAGGCTCAATCGAGGCATAACTCGATAATGTTAGTCCATATATATATATAAACTAAAATGAAACCACGGACCGAAGTCCGGGCATACACATGCAACACGACTCTCAATGTGAAGAATAGTGTGTGCAAAGATGAAAGAAAGGCTTTAAAGTGTGTAGGAAGGCTTACAGTGGGCGGCCAAAGAAGACTTCTATAGCTTTAAGTGGATGAACACTCGGCTCCCGCCTATAAAAAGTAGGTATATATGAGCTTACATGTATTTAAAATGAGAAAGCACTCAGTTTAGGGTGTATACAGAGCAAATTAGACAGGACTTCCTCATATTTTTCTCTTATAAAATGGCCACCCCAAGTCCTCTATTTATAGAGGGGGGAGCCGCAGGTGTACCTATGGCTACTCGGGGTGCCCCGGACTTTGTGGGTGCCGCCTTCTCGAAATACGTGTAAACATGCGACGTTATGTCCGCTCGAACTTTAAGAACTTCATTTCGGGCATCCGACTGAGGTGTATAAGACCTATTTCGGACTGCCGTTGTCGAGAGTTACGCAATGAAATGGGATTAGAGGTTGTACGAAGTCAGGAAGATGGGACCATGCCCTCCGGTCTTCAAGCTTCATATTCTATCCGTTACCCTGCGTAATAGTCACTCGGGATTGGACTTCCTTCGTTCTTATGGGACATTGTTGTGTAGAAATGTATGTATGAGATGTTGAGATGGCGAGATGTGGCGTCAAGGTGGCAAGATGATGACTTTGCCCCTCACCGGGGTCATCTCCGGTTTGGGCTGATAAAATAGACATTGCTCAGGGTTATCTCTGAGATTGGACTACTGCCAGTGTTAAAGGTCCTCAGTGTTATCTCTGAGGTGTGCTTGTCATCCCGATATTATCTTCGGGTCTTATACTAAGTGCCTCGATATGAGTGCTGAGTGTTCTGAAGTTGTTTGCATGCATTTGAAACAAGCATTTATGAGGTTATCACCAGAACTTCAACTGCATTCCTTGGGGTTATCTCCAAGGTTAGCGCTGCTATTCCTGGTGTCGGGACTGAGACTTGATATCTCGAGGTTATCTCCGCGATGAATCGGCCTTCTTCGGTGAAATTTTTGGTATTGGAACTGCATGCCTCGGGGTTGTCTTCGAGGTTGGAACTAATATTCCCGGTGTGTGTTCCGGGGTTGAAACTAAACTTCCGATAGTATCCGGACTGGATGTGAGCTGTCTTCCAGGGTTATCTCTGAAAGACAAATCTGCCCTCCTATAATGTCAGTAATAGGTGTCTAGAAAATTTTGAGTGTCTACAGATGCCCCTATTTATCATATTCATGCAATGTAATTGCATGAATAGGATAAAGAATCCTAGGCACTTGAAATGCAACAAGATAAATATAATGTTATGTGTAGCAACATGATGCAAATGTATGATGCATATGGATTGTTTTCCCACATGCTGGGGATGATTGCTGACTCCCTGTTACTTCAACTGGTGATGGCAATGATGACAAGCTTGGATGTGTGATCCAAACCTCTTAGGATGTTGACGTTGGGGCTATCACCAAAGTCCTAAATCCTTAATACAGACTTTATTCCAAAGATGTGTCTCACGTGTACAAGAGATCTGGGGGGATAAAGCTTTATCTGTTTGAGGATGTGTATAGCATATTCCATCATCGATCTTCTTCGATGATGTTGATCTCTTTTGGTTTGTATCACCAGGACATATCAATATTCTGTCAGATTTATTGCCAATAGTATGTGTTGTCAGGGTTGCCTGACCTTCGTTGACGTGTGAACCAATGTACGACCACGCGTTGTAACCCCCACTGGGGATCTACTTGACCTCTTCTGACTTGTACATCAACGGATGAACTCCCTGCTAGGGCTAGATGTTAAGGCTGCTTGAACTTTGTTGATGTGCGTATCAACTGATACAATCATCGGATGGCTTCTGATGCATCGTTGGGTTTACTTACCAACAGCTAAACTGACGTAAAGGTTTCTTGACCTTCGTTGACATGTGTATCAACAGAAAGTATGCGTTGTAACCCCCACCAGGGATCTATTTGATCCTCACTGACATGTGCATCAACGGACAATATGCGTTGTAACCCCCGCTGGGGATCTATTTTTGGATAGATGACTATGCGTTGTAACCCCCGCCGGGGAGATAGAGATCCAGTGACTCAGGAGGAGTTACATCAGGTGGATAGGATTGATGATGTAGATATTGACACCATTGTCTTCTTCTGATGTGTATTCTTGTTATCTCTTTTGATAGTCCCCTTGTTAGATATTGGATGGTTGTGCCCTATTCTCGCTATATCTTTTGATAGGCCTCTGTTAGTAGTAGGGCATCTGTGCCCCATTTCCCTGTATTTTTAGTTGTACAGAGATGATGTATATAGATGATGATGTATTTAGGAATGTATGTACTATCTTCTATCCCATGCATTATATTGCCATCAATTATCTATTATGCATGTATCATGTTATGCATATGTATGTATGTCCAGAGATAATCAGCATTGACCCCTGGATGGTATTATGATATGACCCACACAGATGTCTTCTTCGACAGTCAGCCGCATAGATCACACCCCGCCATTATTGGTGGCATCTCGTCTGAGATATTGGTATAATAGTATGTCACCCTCAGATAGGGTGACCGTAGATCAGCTATTACAGCATACCATGACCCTTTTGATGTTTCAGGTTCCTACAGGATTTGTGGAGGGTATGCTGGAGCACTGGGTACCAGAGAGGTAGGTTTTCCAGCTTGGGACCCATGAGTTGACTCCTACTTTAGAGGAGTATGCACGTTTAACGATGCTGCCACTTGACAGACCTTGTGTGCATATGGCCATTGGTGATAAGAGCCGACAATTTATAACTCTCACTCGGCTGAGGCAGAGAGTTGTGCAGGATGAGATCACATCCGGCCACGTGATAGCCCAGTGTTTTTTGATTGACAGATTTGGCTATGAGGACAGCTATGTTCGGTATTCTTGGGATTTTACCATACCAAAGGATCAGTGGCATTTGGCCAGAGTAGATGTATTACTGCTGTGTGTATTATCATACATGTACATGCCACGATACATGGATTAGTTGGACATCGATGTTATTATGGTAGTGGGAGCTCTCAGGGAAGGTCGTACCATTATTCCGATGATCATGGCAGAGACACTGAGGTCGGCCACATTCTGCAGGACTTACCCTGCAGGGGTATTCACAGGCAATTCGGTTATGCTATATGTGTGGTTTATATCACACCTAAGACCGATTGGTACATTTAGACGGCACGGGTATTGTTTCACGAATGAGATAGCTATATCGTATTCCTTCCAGCTTATGGGCTGTGCAGATCCTGCATCTTGGTCAGTTTTCCTAGCTGGGATTGGAGATCTGTTTGCTATCTTGCAGTGTACAGGGCTCAGTTCGCCCTATAGTTTCATTACTCATGCTCTGGGCATGGATTATCTCCCTCTAGCCGGTTTGAGGGGCATGACTACCTACCACCCACTGGCCGTGATGTCGCAGTTTAACCAGTTCCAGGATTTCCATCCTTTTAATGGGGGCGTTAGGCTAGTGCTTAGCTTCTCGCCACTTGTCAGTAGAGGACCGATCCCGAGTGTATGCTTGTTGGGATCAGCGTGATATATCTACTTTTTTCTGTCAGCCATCCGGGTTATTCGCCAAAGTATGCTACATGGATGGAGACAGAGACTTCATCGGCTGCGATTGTAAGAGCCCATCTTTTTATAAATGAAATTAAATTTCCTCTATTTATTATTTTGAAATAGTAAGGGTTGATTTGATTAATGTTGTTAGTTATGGGTAAAATGCGCAAATATCTTGAATAAGCAAGTGGTTATAAAATATTCTTTGTTGTCGGGAAATATTCATTTTGTCGTGGAATATTCTTGTTGTCGGGGAATATTCGTATGACGGCGCAGCCTTGTGTGGGCCCCATAACAGAAAGCGTTTGGATGAAAAAAATGACAAGTATAAGTTTTTATAAATGACGACGTATGTAGACACTCGAAATTTTCTGAACAGCTGTTACTGACATTGCAGGAGGGTAGATTTATCTTTCAGACATAACCCTGGAAGACAGCTCACATCCAGTCCGAATACTCCCGAAAGCTCAGTCTCAACCCCGGAACACAAACCGGGAGCATCAGTTCCAACCTCAGAGATAACCCCGAGGCCTGCAGTTCTGATACTGAAAATTCCACCGGAGAAGACCGATTTATCCCAGAGATAACCCCGAGATATTCCGTCTCAGTCCCAACACTGGGAGTAGCAGATTCCAACCTTGGAGATAAACCCAAGGAAGCCAGTTATAGTTCCAGAGATAACCCCCGGAAATGCTTGTTTCAAATGCATTCAATCAGCTTCAACCTCGGTGCTTAAACCGAGGCACTCAGTACAAGGCCTGACGATAACACCAGGAAGACAGGCACACCTCAGAGATGACACTGAGGACCTTCAACACTTGCAGTAGTTCGATCTCAGTGATAATCCTGAGCAACGTCTGCTTTATTAGCCCAAACCAGAGATAATCCCGGTGAGGGGCAAAGTCGTCATCTTGCCACCTTGACGCCACATCATGCCGTCTCAACATTTCAGACATACATTTCTACATAGCAATGTCCCACAAGAACTAAGAAAGTCCAATCCCGAGTGACTATTGCGCAGGGTAACGGATAGAATTTGAAGCTTGAAGACTGGAGGGCATAGTCCCATCTTCTTGACTTCGTACATCCTCTAATCCCATGTCATTACATAACTCTCGATAACGACGGTCCGAAAATAGGTCTTCTACACCTCAGTCGGATGTCCGGATTGAAGTTCTGAAAGTTCGAGCGGACATCACATTGCATGCGTGCACTTACTTCGAAACGGCGGGACCCGCGAAGCCCGAGTCACCCCGGGCAGATGCAGGTACATCTGCGGCTAGCCGTAGGTACACCTGCGGCTCCCCGCTCTATAAATAGAGGGCTTGGGGTGGCCATTTTATAAGAGAAAACGGCGAGGAAGCCCTGTCCAATTTGCTCTGTACACACCCTAAACTGAGTGATTTCTCATTTTAAACACTTGTAAGATCATATATAACTACTTTTTACTTGCGAGAGCCGAGTGTTCATCCACTTAAAGCTATAGAAGTCTTCTTTGGCAGCCCATTATAAGCCTTCTTACACACTTTAAAGCCTTTCTCTTCATTTTTGCACACACTATTCTTCACGTTGAGAGTCGTGTTGCGCGTGTATGCCCGGACTTCGGTCCGTAGTTTCATTTCAGTTTGTATATATATATACTATATATATATATATATATATATATATATATGGACTAACATTATCGAGTTATGCATCGATTAAGCCTAGACTTATGTCCGGAACGTTTAATTGTTTTCGTATATATATATATATATATATATATATATATATATATATATATATATATATATATATATATATATATATATATATATATATATATATATATGAATTGTATGTCAAACTCTGTTCGATGAGCCTAGACTTACGTATGGAGCGTTTAATTGTTTTTGTATATATATGAATTGTTGGTGGACTTTGTTCGATAAGCCTAGATTTTATATCCGGTGCATTATATATATATATATATATATACATATACATTTTGTCCCGTCTGGAGTTTACTTTGTGACGGTTGACCGTTTTTATTGCTTTCTGTACATTTCGTCCCGCCCAGAGTTTCCTCCGTGGCGGTTGATCACTTTTACCGCTTTATTTACATTTATGATCCCCCATGGAGGTGCTTCGTGGCGGTTGATCATGTCAATATATATATATATATATATATATATACACACACACACACACACGTTTTTATATATTTACATTTCTGATCCCCCATAAAGATGCTTCGTGGTGGTTGATCATGTCTGTATATATATATATATATCTATAGCTTTTATATATATAACTGCTTACAGTTTTCATATAAATTGCAGTATCATGTGAGCCTAGGAATCATATGATCACAGATTCAGTCTATTGAATCTAGATTCGGTTCCCGTGATGGATATTTTTAGCTGTAAGCAGCTTGTAAATTTATTCACAGTGTTGGATTTCCTCAGATGGTTTTCATACCCACAAGGAGTTCGGTACTATTTTGTATATTATTTTCTCGAAGATGCTTCGCATCTCGAAAATAAAAGCAATCAAGCAGAACATTTAATAACATGGAAGTATCAAAGACCTCAATTACCATTGAGCATAGGGTTTGAAAAACCTCTTTTTACAAAACCTTACTGCTATATCTTGTTTAAAACTGAATTTTTACACAAATTCAAACCCTTGTCTATAGGTGCAAACAAGGCATAACACTACTTCCAAATAACAGCACATTGACCCACACACACACACATTCATATAATAGTTTCTTGAAAAGTGGCGGTCATCGTGGAAACACGGATGTCGGGGGGTGCCTAACACCTTCCCTCTGCATAAGCAAGTCCCCGGACCCTAATGAATCTCGTTTCACAGACCCGTTTAGTAGTGTCACATCACTGGGTCAATATGCAAACCTTTTCTTGGTTGTGTTGGTACAACAAGTTAAAAAACCAACTGGCGATTCTTAACAGTCCATCGTCGACATTACACATTTCGGACCTTTTTCACTTGTTTTTTTCAAACAAATCTCACCTAACATGAGAACACCAAAAAACATGAAACGAAAAGGGACAAATAAAAATCCCGACGTCGACAGGTGGCGACTCTGTTGGGGACACCAGTAAGAGGACTTAAGCTACTATTACAATCTTTTCAAAACTGTTGTATGCTTGTATGTGAATGTTGCATTTACATTTATGATGAATGTGTATGAATTCATTTATTTTACTGCACTGTAATATATCTATCTGTGATATTAGTGCTTCGCACATGTCATCATTTTCATAAACGGTGAGACACATTGTATGTGAATGTATGTTGTGTGGTTCCTCCACCAGGAGGCTATCATGTCGGTGTTTGATTACTGGACTCGTAGGAAGACTAATTCCAAAGAGACTCAGGAAAGGCACCACCCAAATTCGCTTTAGTTGAAAGACCGGATTAACTTCCCGTTAAGTAAATTGCGATGATTTGGGAACCTTCATGCCGAAAAGCTGCGAGAGAAACCTGAGATAGGTCAGCTTCTAATAAATCAAATGCAGAGGAAAGTCTCTTCATACTTTCTCGTTTCAAATTACTCGTAAAGTCAATTACTTGTAATTTATGTTTCATATTTATCTCCATGTAATGAGAAATATAAAGAAATATGTGCATGTACATATTTAAATTAACATGCTATCCTAAACAGCTAACATCCGTTTTACAGGATCATAATCCTAAAATGGACACATCACATAGCATATTTACACAATCCCTAATACTAAACTATGAAAGTTTTGTCGCAGGGAAGCATTCGGACCTATTACCCGGTCAAAATCCAAAAAGGCCGCAGGCCTACAGCCAATCATGTCTTCATCTGACCAATCTAATCCAGTTTCTCATGAAAGAATTTGACGGATTAAGTAAACAAATTACAGATTTGGTTGTTCTGCTTAAAGAACTACATCAGTCTACTCAAGGCACGAAGATACCCATAAATGTTGAATCCTCTACACAAGGAGGAACCCAAGGTTTTGACAAAGCCATTACAGTACCTGAGCTCCAGTTGGATACAACCAACAAAATTCATGATGTCACCCATCTCAAAAGAGATCTAGACATCGGTGACATCAAGAAAAAGGTCCTTCAAATAGATGAAACCCTTCGTTCTATCAAAGGAATTGGAGTATACGGGAGTGTCTCCTATTCTGATCTTTGTATATTCCCTGGTGTTCATTATCCAGAAAAGTTCAAAACTCTTGACTTCGAAAAGTATGATGGGTTAGGAGATCCTTACACCCATTTGAAGGTGTTCATTGGAGAACTTGGATCTTATGTAGAGGACGAGAAGCTTAGAATGCAGCTTTTCCAAAAGAGTCTAACTGGAGAAGCCCGTTCGTGGTATACCAGATTAGACAATTCAAATATCCATAGTTGGGAAGAACTAGCTCATGCCTTCCTCACACAATACAACTTCCAGTCTCAGATGTCTCATGACCGATACCAGATTACCAAGGTCAAGAAACAGTCTAATGAGTCTTTCAAAGAATATGCTCAAAGGTGGAGGCGCCTTGCTGCTCAAGTGATTCCTTCCATGACAGAGTCAGAAATGGTTATGACCTTTATCGACATACAAGAAGCTCCTTTCTATGAAAGAGTCTTAGCTGGCATTGGTAAACCATTTTCTGAAATGATTAAACATTGAGAGAAGGCTGAGATGGGGTTGAAGTCAGGAAAGATTCAAGACCTAGCCGCTCTTAAAGCTGTTGCTGAACACATCCAATCCAAAACTTATGGAAACAACCCCCGGAGGGTCCATAAAAAGAAAGAGGAGGATGTTTCCTTAATACTACAAGGTCAAAAGGGCAATAAGAATATGCCTATTCAGCGGAGAAATTACACTCCTTTTCAAGCACAATCTTGAAATCCTCCATTACCTAAGGGTGGAGAAGCCAAACGCTCTCGAGTGTTCATACCCCTAGGGGATTCACTCGAGAACATTTTCAATCTTCTGACCACTCAGAAGAAAATCACGCATCTTCTTCCACCAGCCAATCCTAATGGGAGGGGTTTTAATGCTGCTCAGAAATGTGCTTATCATGCCGAAGCACCTGGACATGATACTCAAGATTGTTGGGTCTTGAAACACAAGTTCCAAGATTTAATAGACAATGGTGAGATCATGGTCACCGAACCAGATCAACCTCACGTGCAAGACAACCCCCTTCCTCCACACAAAGAGGAAGCGGTCAACATGATTAATTGGAGCAGTGGACAGAGTTCTAATTTTAACTATGAATCATCTCAGATCATCAAAGACAGTGTTGACAAATGGGATTATGCAAAGTTCCAGTTTATGATGGAATGAAAGATGAAAGCTCTGTGTAAACAGATTGAGCAATTGGCAGAACTGGTGACCTATCAGCATCAAGTCACACGCCAATTAATTAGCCAAGAGCATGCTAGTCTCCTTCCTTTGGTTATGAATACTCCCTCGTAACCTTCAAAATATGAAACATTGGAGGATAAAGTTACGAAGAGAGCCAGTGCCAAAGCCCGTCGGGATTTTGCCAATAGAAGGGAATTTACATACCCGGGCCAACCTATGGAGGAGATACTTCAGATGCTAATCAATGAAGGAAGGATCACATCCCTTCTACCTCCAGTAAATCCCCGGTCAGGACTGTTCAATTTTGATGGAGTATGTCAGTATCACTCCCATTCTCGCGGTCACAACACGGAATAATGATGGGCGCTCCGCCACCTTATTCAGAATCTAATTAATAGCGGTGTCCTGCAACTGGCAGACAACGATAAAGTGTTATTTGAGAGTAAAAATACTTGTCCTACTAAATGGAAGGGACTGGTAGCAGTTATATCCTCTGAGGATGATGGGACTGTTAAACCATTCACAATTCAACTCAAAGGAGTTAACAATCCTTTGAAAGTGGCTGCGCTAGAGCTGATCATCTTGCCATTCAGACCACAATATCCTGTTATCAGCTTACAAAAAGTCCCTTAGAATTATGGAGAAGCTGAAGGATCTACCTCTTATACAACTGTTGTAGTGTCGAAGGAAAATCCACTTTATCTGCCCCAAAGGGTGATGAAACCTATCATCAAATTAATGGGAAATATTCCCATGGAGAAGATTGAAAATTTCCTCTGTGCTATGAGTCATAATGAAGCCAAGGTGGTTTTAAGCTTACGAGAAGCTCCACATCAAATTTCAATACTGGACTTGGTTTTAACTTTTGAGGATCACATGAAGATTATAATGAAGATTTTGGAAGAAGCATACTTGCCTAAATTAGTGGATGTGGAAAAATTTCAACATCTGGTTGATCACATTTTTAACAACAATGTGATATCTTTCACTGATGATGACATACCGCCTGAAGGGACCGGTCATTGCAAGCCGTTACACATTGTGGTTTTGTCCTTTGGATACATGTCAGCTGGAGTCTTAGTAAATGGAGGTTCATCTCTAAACATTTGTCCATATGCTACGTTACTGAAGATGAATGTCAATCTCAAGCGTATCCGAAGTAGCCATACGATTATCAAAGCTTTTGATGGATCCCGTCGGAATTCAGTCGGAGAGATTGAACTGCCAATCGAGATTGGTCCCCATACATTATGTGTATCTTTGCACGTTCTCAAAACAGATACAGTATACAACCTGCTTTTGGGGAGACCGTGGATCCACATGCCCCTCATCAATTTTAATTCTGACGTTGAGCCGGTCAGTTTTCATGCTTTGGAAGTAAGCAACACTCAATACCATTCTATTGGGATGCTATTTCCCGTACCCAAGATTTCTGTCGAAGTAATGGAAGCTACTTAAGAAATAATGTCATTGGGACACCAGCAAGGACAAGGGCTGGGTAAAAATCATCAGGGTATTAAGCACCCAATCCAAGAGTCCAGCCAAACTGGGATAACCAGACTAGGCTATCTTGCCAGTTCCAGTTACAGGAATCCACACAAGCATAAGCAGATTCCTTCAACGTCTGCCACACGACGATTATCTCCACCTGTAAATCAAGAGTCCGCACAATCTCCGGTAAAGGTGTCAGCCAACGTAATGGCTATGTTATTTCCTAAACCTATATCGGTAAAGGAAAAGGAAGTTTTTGTTCCAGATCCCAAGGTGGAAGAAGAGGAACAGAGAATTAAACAAGACATTGTCCGAATGATGTCAGGTATATGCATCATTGTCCATGATGAACATATAAACAGATACACCCCAGATGATAATTGCCCAGACATAATGGTCATCATTCGGGAGAAAGAGGACGATGACAGCCACTCCATCACAGCGGTCCACCAGAACTTTGCCCTTGCCAATTGGAGCAACACTCCTTGCATTGGTCGACAAGGGTAAAACGGGTAGGACTTCTTTCTGCCTTGTAGATAATTATAACTGCTTACTTTTCTGTACAATATTAGTAGTTATTTTGTCCGTAAATGCTAACACTTTGTATGATTAAACAATTTCATATATATTAAGTAAAAGCATATTTTGTTTTAGGACTCTGAACTTAGATGTGTGTGTACTTGCTGATAAGATGCCTCTTCTCCACAAGGATTGTGACTTTGATGAAAAGTTGGACTCAGACTTAATGGGAATACAAGAGGACATTGAGGTGCCTCCGGAGATCGAAGAATGGGTCGAAAACAAACCTAAACCCAACCTTGATCAAACCACCTCATTCAATCTTGGAACCATAGAGAGCCCTAAGTTAATCCAGATTGGTTCAGACCTTGCCCAAAACCAGAGGAATGACATGGTTACACTACTAACCCATTTCTAGGATGTGTTTGCATGGTCTCATGAAGACATGGTGGGTTTGTCCACTGACATTGTCCTTCATCGCCTTCCCATTAAAGAGGGATTCAAGCCAGTCAAGCAGAAACTCAGACGATTGAAACCTGAGTGGAGTTTAAAGGTGAAAGAAGAAATTGTGAAACAATTTCAAGCTGGTATTATCATGGTGTCCATATATCCTGAATGGATATCCAACATCGTTCCCGTGCCTAAACCTGGGGGAAAGGTGCGAGTTTGCGTGGATTATCGGGATCTGAATAAAGCTTGCCTTAAAGATAGCTTTCACGTGCCATTTATCCACATTCTCATTGGCAATACTGCTCAATACGGCATGTACTCCTTCGTTGATTGCTTCGCGGGGTACCATTAGATCATGGTTGATGAAGAGGATCGTGAGAAAACTGCTTTCATCACGCCTTGGGGAACCTTTTGCTATAGACGGTTGTCGTTCGGCCTCATCAATGCCGGAGCTACCTATTAGAGAGCTATGATGGCTCTTTTTCATGACTTAATGCACAAAGAGATAGAGATCTATGTGGATGACATTATTGTCAAATCCCGAAGGGAGGAAGACCACCTAGACCATTTCATAAAACTTTTCAACAGGTTATGTAAGTACAACTTGAAGTTGAATCCAGCCAAGTGCGCCTTCGACGTTAAATTAGGCAAGTTGCTAGGATTTCTAGTCAGCCACAAAGTGATTGAGCTAGATCCCACCAAAATCCAGGCCATTACGGAAATGCCCATTCCTTAGACATAGAAGTAAATACGGGGATTTTTGGGAAAAGTCAACTTCATTAGTAGGTTCATTTCTCAACTCACAGCAACCTGTGAGCCCACCTTCAAGCTGTTAAGGAAGAACTCCTCCATGAAATGGAATGATGAGTGCCAGAAGGCCTTCCTTATCATCAAAGAGCGGCTAGTCAAAACTCTTATATTGGTACCACCCAAGGATGATGTTCCCCTGTTCATGTACTTATCCATAAATGACAATGTCATGGGCTGCATGCTGGGTCAGAAAGACGATAGAGGCCGAGAACGAGCTATCTATTACCTCAGCAAAAGATTCAGTAACAGTGAACACAAGTACACTCTGATTGAGAAGACTTGTTGTGCTTTAGCATGGGCTGCCATGAGGTTACAACATTACCTCCATGGGCACACAACCCATCTTATATCCACATGGATCATCCTAGGTATGTGTTCAGTAAGCCCATACTGAATTGTCGGTTGTCCAGATGGCAGTTGATTCTGCAATAATTTTACATTGTTTACATGATGCAAAAGTCCATTAAAGGACAAAGAATTGTGGATCAACTGGCCGCCGCATCTTCAGGGGATTTCAAACCCTTGGAAATATACTTCCCCGATGAAGGGGTAATAACAATTCAGCAACACCATTAGTACGATACACGTCAAACATGGAACATGTATTTAGATGGACCTATTAATATGGAAGGTTCTGGAGCTGGAGCGGTTCTAGTATCCGGTACGGGGGAACAGTATCCCATCGCCTTTAAATTGAAGTTTGTCAGCACCAACAACACATCTGAGTATGAAGGCTGTATCATGGGGCTAAAACTTGCCCATTCAATGGGCATCAAGCGGTTAACTGTCTTTACGGATTCAGAGTTGGTAGTCAAACAATCCACGGGAATCTATAAAACCAAAGAGCTACATTTGCTGCCTTACCATAAACAAGTTTTACAGATAACTTCGGAGTTCGAAGAGATCTCCTTTCTGCACATTACTCGTAATAGGAATGACTTTGCAGACACATTAGCAACTTTGGCCTCCTTGATTCACATACCTGACAAGGAACATATGCCAAGCATCGCATTTGCCCTGCAAAAGGCACCAGCCTATGGAAACTATGTTGGAGAAGTATCAGATGAACTACCTCCTATCCAACAACCTTGGTATCAGTATATCAAGGAGTACTTACAAGATGGATCAACACCTGCTGAGGCGAGCCTGACGGAACAAAGGCGGATTCATCGACTAGCTATGAAAGTCTACCTGAGCGGAGATGCACTCTACAAAAGAGATGAAGGATTAGGTCTCCTCAGATGCCCGTACAAGGATCAAGCTCAAAGACTCATAGATGAGGTCCATGGTGGAGTCTATGGCCCACATATGAGCGGCCCTTTACTTGTGAAGAAGATCCTCAGAACAGGACATTACTGGCTTTCTCTCAAGGCTGACTACAATGACCACATCAGGAGATGTTATCAATGCCAAAAGCCAGTAATGGACATCACTTTATCTTCACCATGATTGACTACTTCACCAAGTGGGTAGAAGCAGCCTCCTTCCCAGGGTTACCAAAGAAGTCATCACTGCTTTCATCAGAAACAATGTCATTTGTCGATATGGACAACCAAAGGTGATTGTATCAGACAATGCTAAGAACCTCAACAACAAAATGATGGAGGAGTTATGCAGTAAATTCCACATCAAACATCTTAACTCCGTCATCTGTCGTCCAAAAATGAATGGTGATGTTGAAGCGGCTAACAAAAACATCAAGAAGATCATGTAAAAGATGTCTGCCAACAACAAAGGATGGCCTGACCTATTGCCTCTTACTCTGTTAGCCTATAGAACATCAATGTGCACTTCAACTAGGGCAACCCCCTACACATTAACCTATGGGATGGAAGCAGTACTCCCCATAGAAGTAGAAATGGAATCCCTCAGAGTGTTGATAGATGCTTAGCTGGATGAAGACCAATGGGTACAAAACAGGTATCGCCAATTGTCTCTAATAGATGAAAGGTGAACTGTGACGATCTTCCATGGTCGGTTATATCAACAAAGGATCACCCGATCCTATAACAGAAAAGTCTGGCTACGGCAGTTTAAACAACATAACTTGGTTTTGAAGAAGATCACCGACAACCAAGATCAATCTAAGGGAAAATTCACCCCAAATTGGGAAGGCCCATTTATTGTCAAGGAGGTATTGACAGGAGGTGCTCTCAGATTGCAGGAAATGGACGGCGATGAATTTCCACAACTTATCAACTCGGACACCGTGAAATGGTACTATGTCTGAAGTTACCATCAAGCAAACATTCTGGTATTGGATCATCAGATCACCAGTCATTCCAGTTCTTTAACCCTTCACTACATACAACTCTTTTTCCACACTGCTCCCCTTAGGGAAACATACTTTTCAAGCTAGTAGCCTAGTTTTCGGATCATCAGATCCTTCCTTCTTCACAAAATTTTTTAACCCTACTCAACTTCGGTTATCCCACTAGGGATTGAACCTTTCACACTTGCAGTTTGTCCCCAAACATGGGATCAAACTCTTCCACCGCAGTTTGTCCTCCACATAGGATCAAACTTTTCGTTGGCTACCAAATCGTCTAGAGGGGCGAACTACGTCGACCTGATCTCCTTGATACACGGGAGTACGTAGACAACCATTTTATATGGCCATGTCGCAATAAAATAAAAACAACAAAAACATTCCTACACCATTCTCCTTACAAAAAAAATAAAAATAACAAAATATTCCTACACCCTTTCTGCCACATACAACGTTGAACCTCTTACACCAGGTTCGAACTACGCAGACCTGATCTCCTCTGCAACAGGAGTACATAGGTAGCCATTTATGGTTCGATCTAACCCCTTACCAAAACACAAATACTTATCAACGGTACTAGGATAAAACTTCAATCCACCACATTTTCATTGGCTTCAAACCAAAGGGATTGAATTACCTGACCTCCTCCTAAATAGGAGATTCGGCGACCATCTAAGCTTCGGTTGCTCCTTGAAGAGCAACACCAATCAATAAGAGATGGAATTAACTAGGCTCCTCCTAAATAGGAGTACTGGCGACCATCTGTGGTGCGGTCAATCTCAGAGAGGAAAGCCATATTCCTCTCCACATTTCCATACAGAAACTAGTCCCAAGACACCACAGATGGTAGGGATACACACAGATCCATGATCCATTCTGAACTATTCAGAGACAACTCAATGTCCATCCAGCAAGGAAAAATTTAGAATACATCAAGATCACAAGCCCTGAAGAAGCAGGAAAATATCAAGTAAGTATTCAGGCATATCTAAAAGGGAAGTGATTAAAATTATATTTCCCTGCTATATATAATACTATTTAATATACACAATATAAACTGTACATGATAAAATGGCTAAGCTAGTCTGTGCAGGAAAATAACAAGGCTATCTACAGATCGGTATGCATGCGAGCTAGTAGATATAACATAGCATCTCTCTTAGCAGAAGGAGGTAATGTTGTGGTCTCCTGTATAAGGATATCCACACGTGCCAGCAAATTCAAGGCCATCTGCATGGTGACACTGTGCTCATTAATGTACACATTCATCTCGGTAAGCATACTAGTGGTCAGGGATCTCACTGTAGTACTATCTGTGACGGCTACATCCCGGGCAGATATGGCGCTATCCCGCTCAACTATCACTGCATCTCTGGCTGATTTAGCCTTATCCCGCTTAACAACAGTGGCGTCTCTACGAGCTAATGCCTCGTCTCTCTCTATTAGAGTTACGTCTCTCTCATTAAGAGCTGTCAACATCAGGGCTCTAGCCTAATCTCTCTCAAAGGTCATCAGATGAAGACTCTGCTTAAAGTACTATGCTGAATGCTGGATCACAACAGTACTAGTACTGGGAAAATCTAAGAGAGCTGTTGGTAATCCAGTAAATAACTCATCCTCGGTGTGAGAATCAATGTCCTCCATGGGATCTCCACCATCTAAAGCAATGCTCGGTACTATGGATACTACCGTAACTGATGAAGTCTCTATCTCAATCCACGTAGAATACTCTAGCAAAAAACCCGGAAGGCTAACAGAAAAAGTAGCTATCTCACGCTGATCCCAACAGGCATACACACGGGATCAATCCTTTGCTGATAGACGGCGAAAAGCTAAGCGCTGACCTAACACCCCATCAAAAGGATGAAAGTCCTGAATCTGGTCAAACTGCGACATCACAGCCAGTGGGTGGTAGATAGTCATGCCCCTCAAACCAGCCAGAGGGAGATAATCCAGGCCCGGAGCATGAGTAACGAAACTGTAGGGTGAACTGAGCCTTGTACATGGTAAGAAAGCAAATGGATCTCCAATCCCAGCTAGAAAAACAGACCAAGATGATGGATCTATACACTCTATAGGCTGGAAGGAATACGACATAGCTATCTCATGGGTGAAACAATACTCGTGTCGTATAAATGTGTCAATCGGTCTCAGGTATGACATAAATCACACGCACAACATGACCGAACTACCTGTGAATACCCTTGTAGGGTAAGTGTTGCATAACGTGGCCGAGCTCAATGTCTCTGCCATGATCATTAGAATGATGGTACGACCCTCCCTGAGAGCTCTCACTGCCATAATAACGCCGATGTCCAACTCATCCATGTATCGGGGTATGTACACGTATGATAATATGCACAACAGCAGTACATCTATCCTGGTCAAATGCCACTGGTCCTCTAATATGGTTAAATCCCCAGAATACCGAGCATAGCTGTCCTCATAGCCAAATCTGTCAATCAAAAAATGGTGGGATATCACGTGGCCAGATGTGATCTCATCCTGCACAACTCTCTGCCTCAGCCCCGTGAGAGTCATAAACTGACAACTCATGTGACTAGTGGCCATATGCACATAAGGTATATCAAGTGGCAGCATCGCCAAACGTGCATACTCCTCCAGAGTCGGAGTCAACTCCTGGGTCCTAAACCAAAAAACCTACCTCTCCGGTACCCAGTGCTTCAGCATGCCCTCCACAAATCCTGCAGGAACCTAAAACATTAAAAGGGTCATGGTATGCTGCAACAGCTGATCTACGGTCACCCTATCTGAGGGTGACATACTATCAAACCAATATCTCAGACGGGATGCTACCAATAATGGTGGGGTGTGATCTATGCGGCTGACTGTCGAAGAAGACATCTGTGTGGGTCGTATCATAATACCATCTAGGGGTCAATGCTGAATATCTCTAGAAATACATACATATGCATAACATGATACATGCATAACAGATAATAGATGACAATATGATGCAAGGAATAGAAGCTAGTACATACATTCCTAAGTACATCATCATCTATATACATCATCTCTATACAGCTAAAATACAGGGAAATGGGGAACAAACACCCTGCTACTAACAGAGGCCTATCAAAAGATATAGCAAGAATGGGGCACAACCACACAATATCTAACAAGTGGCCTATCAAAAGAGATAATGAGAATACACATCAGAAGAAGACAGTGGTGTCAATATCTACATCATCAATCCTGTCCACCTGATGTAACTACTCATGAGTCACTAGATCTCTATCAACAGGGATGTCAAGCCTATACAAAGGAAGATCTGCGCCGACAAAGCCAAATGGGGCATCTGAGGGGCCAGCTCCTGCGCTGGAATGATCAAACGAATCTGCCTCTACCGGATCTCTACCCAAATGCCGGATAAAGAAATGTGTCAGGTCCAATCGCTGGGTTAAGCTGTCAATCTGTGTCACATGAGTCAGATCTTGGACACAAGCTAGCCAATTCGTCATCATCACGGATCCTGAAACCGTATCCCCCATGAACTGAGTGGCGCGGGTCTGGTGTGACGCCCCCAAAATTAGGTATACATCACCCATTCTAAGTCGCCAGATACATGGTACAAAATTCAAATACAACTTCATTTATACAACGGTTGAGTTGTCGTATAGAATACGACCACAGTTAACTATGAGTTTTAATACAAATGTATGTAACTCTCATGGTACCTCGACTACAATCTTACAATGATACTTTATATAAAGTTATAGTCAAAAACTGTTTTAGAAATTAAAATCTTTGGGAAGTACTTAAGGAAACCTTCGTACATGGGAGGCCATGCGTCTAGGTTATAATAGATATCATATGTCCACAGAATTATACTTGGTTGACCCAAAAGTCCCCAAAGAAAAATAAGAAGATTACTATTATCTTCTTTCCAATGGTGAGTTTTCTCTTGACATATAAATATCTCCGTTGTCTCCAAGTGAAAATTATACTTCAAATAAACTCCAAGATCATATAGGTAGTGCTCGTAGATATATTCAGCAAGTGGATGTGTACAACCATATCTTATGAGAACACGAGGTTGTATGTCATTAGACTTCTTGTATGATAGTGGCAAAACACCCTTCCAAAGTGGGTTCGCCTCACCCTATTTGATTCACCAAATATAACTACTAAATGATGTATAGAATACAACACACTTTTTTATACTGTTTAGGGAGAACCTCCACAGCTAGAGACCACCGTTCTATTCCCCTGTTATCCTCACTCGACCCGGCAACATTCTTATTACCTGAAAGAAATTGTGAAGTAGAAAGAGTGAGCACAACTAGCCCAGTAAAGAATACCATGACTAAAGCTAATTTACACCATCAATAGCCTTCATCATTAACAAATCAGAGATTTAGAACATACGGTAGATGATAAAAGTTTTCAACCATAGTTACAGCTGAACGAGCAATCCATTAGAAGAGTCAAATAGACCATCAGGTCTATTATCTTCTCCATGTTAAAAGTCCACCAATAAGGTTTTATCTCTGTAACATCAATCAACAATTCATGTCCACAATTATATGAATAACTCATAATCATAATTGTGATTCTGAATTCATTTTCACACCCAGGACGAAGATAATTTTCATCACCTATCTTCACCTGAAACATCAAAAATCATGGTTATACCAAATCACAATTTCTGCTCATAATCATACTAATTAAATCATCTTTGCACTACGGCCAAAGATATTCATTATTATCACATCCATGAATTATTATTTCATTGCTGAGACTCAGCTCAATAATTAATCCACATCATCGAATCATCCCTGCACTACAGGCCAAGGATATTCTTTAGTATCACAACAACGAATTATCCATGCACTACGGGCCAAAGATAATTGTGTTTTCATCAACGGTCCAGATCATGCCATAAAATAATTCATCTTTGCACCCTTCGCCGAAGAGAATTCATAGCCATAATCATACCAAAAATTGTCCATCAATGCACTACGAGCTAATGAGGACTTTTTTCACATCATTTGTAACATTATGGTCATGATTATATCGAATAATCCCTGGTCATAATCATACCAAGTCCATCTATGCACTACAGGCCACAGATGACTTTCGACATAATATAAACATGTGGATGATGACAATGACATAATAATTCAATAAAACAAGTTCAATAATTAATTTATCCAGGAACCAATAATGTCCAAATTGTCAACTGATACTGCTTTGTGGAGTAAAAATTCAAGAATGATCAGAAGAATATTTTTATGAAAAGATATTAGATGAAGCGCAAATATCAAGGATATTCCACTAATTTCATGGAGTATAGAAGGTAAAACTTTAACTAACTGAGTATAATAGAATATATGAAACTATAAATAAATTTTTGCTGACATGCGGTAATCCACTTAGACAGATCATGTCCACAATTTAATAAAGAATGAATACAAAGGATCATTCACCATGCATGTGGTAATCTACATAGACAGGTTATTCCAACAGAATAATAAAGAATAGAATAACAGGAGGATTCACCATGCGTGCGATAGACTGCACAGACAGGTTATTCCCAACAGAATAATAAATAATGGAACCAGGTCCGGCGTAAAATGCACAGACAGAATATTCTAATAGAATAATAAATAATGGAACCAGGTCCGGCGTAAACGCACAGACAGGATATTCCGACATAATAATAAAGAACAGAATAATAAATAATGGAACCAGGTCAGGCGTAATACGCACCGACAAGATATTCCAACAGAATAATAAAGAACGGAATAATAACGAAAATTACCATGCATGCGATAGACCGCACAGATAGGTTATTCCAACAGAATAATAAAGAATAGAATAACAGAAGTTCTCTTCATGAATAAGAAAGAAAGAATACCCCTTACGAGTACAACAAATAATATCCCTTACCGTAAAAGAAGAGTATTTCGACTGGTAGGGCGAGGATATACTCGAAGAAAACTTGCACTATGCTCAAAGCTTTCTTAAACTCTAAAGAAATATGCTCAAGATTATAGTAAAAGAACTCTCTCTAGAGTTTCAGTGAATTCGTAAGAAATAATGAAGGAATGAGCTTCTATTTATAGAAGAATGGACTGCATAGTAACTAATTCATGAACGGTTCAGATTGATTTACTTTTAATCGGACGATTCATATTTAAAGCAAAATCTTTTAAATAAAATATAATATATTCTATTTATAATCTAATAAAACGAATAACTTTATAAAAATATTCTGTTTTATATAAAAAGATTTTACTATGCAAAACACTATACAAGCACTATACAATACTATGCATAATAAAATATAATATATTCTAATTATTGTCTAATAAAACAAATAACTTTATAAAAGTATTCTGTTTTATATAAAAAGATATTACTATGCAAAATACTATGCATAATAGAATATTATATATTCTATTTATAGTCTAATAAAACGAATAACTTTATAAAAGTATTCTATTTTATAAAAAAAAGTTTTTATGTTTTATTACATTAATAATATCAATAAAATAAAACTGAGTGACTTATCACTTAAGCATCAATAATCAATAACGTGTGCTACTATGTAACCACGCGTATTATTATACTTTTACTACCGAGTAGTTCAACATTATTAACGGTAAAACTTCCGTCGTTATTTTCATAAAATATTTTTGTCATTTCCTCAATTCGATAATAATTTTGTTGCGGGCTTCACCAATGATTGTACCGTCGTACGGATATTTTCCAACAAAAAAAATATATTCTCCGACCAAACGAATATTTTATAACAACTAGCTTACTTTACAAAAAAAATTTAAAATATAACCCTTAACTTTAACCTTTTATCAATTTAACCATTCACGAAATAAAATAATAAATATAAAAAAATTGAATACTTTCATTTTATAAAATTTGGAATCTCACATCTGGGCTCCAATGGTACGGGGGATCCACCAAATCTGGTGTGAGGACCCCGAATCCAGGTCCCAAATCACCTCGGATCCGGTTCGATCATTCTATACAACTATTACTATTTGCGGAAGATATAAACATAAATTATTTATACAATACACATACCCACTATTCCCCAAGGTCGAGTAACCTTAACTTAATACACATTTCATAACTTTTCTAACATATAACATTATTAACATACAATACTTATACAATTTAGCTGCACACATATCCTAACGCTGGAAATGTCTTTAACATTTCCTTGTATCTGACGCATTCGCCTTAATCTGCAATATTTTATCATGATATAGCACGGATGAGCATAAGGATTGCCCAGCAAGTTTAAATTCAATAATATGACGATATATCATGATTGAAAAGTTTGAATAATAAGCTGGCTATAATTCAACAATATAATTGTGAACTAGTATGAACAAGTTTATGACTGAACAAGTATTATACATGAACAAATATATCTGAATCCAACTGGTAATGAAGGTGATCAGCCTTTCATACCTGACTTATACATGCAATATGTACAGAGTACAAATTATACATGGAAATCAGCAATAATTAACCATAAGCATATCTGAATGAAACACTCTTAGTAGAGTTAAGTAAAACAAACTTGCCTGAACCGTTGATTACCGCTACGCAATTTATATCGCTTTATCCGAAGACCTAATATTATTAATATAGATCTCCAATATTAGAATAATCTCGTCACAGTATAATATTATTATATATATAAACACAGAATAACCTAAACACATAACACATAATCTTATCAGTCTATAACACACATAAGACTCGGTATCAAGTCAAACTATTATAGTTTGAGTTGAACCCGACATAAATCTGACATCCCGACGGTTTAGTCGAACAAAACTTCGAGTTTAAGTTTAATTAAACTCTGCCTAAACACTTAACAATTATCTCAGATAATTTTATTTTCAGTCAAAATATTTTTCACAGACTTGTAATAATTTTTAAATAATTATTACCAGTTATCCTGATTTTTCAATCATTAAAAACGTATTTAAATAAATTAAATATCACTTAATTCTTTTATCATTAATATTTATTTATTAATGAAATACACATCATAATATTATAATATATTTATAATATCACAAAGTATTTTTAATACTTTAAAATCACCTTTATATGATTTTTAAACCGTTAAATCCATTATCCGATAATTGCTATTAATATTAAAATATTAATATTTTCATGATAAAATATCAAAAGTTATATTTTATAACTTAAAATATTTTTCTAACATTTAAATTATTTTTATATGATTTATAAAGCATTAATTCCATTTTTTCATAATTTATTTAATATAGTTATTAAATAAACCAATTATCCTTAATATTAATTAATTAATGAATTTCATCCTAAAATATTAAAAGTCATCAAAAATAACTTAAAATATTTTCTAATATCATAATATAATTTTTCATGATTTTTCATGAATTAAAACCATTTTTAAATAATTTATTTAATATTATAATTAAATAAATTAAATACCATTTATATTCCAAAAATATTAAATATTTATGAAAAATACTCAAAATAATTAAAAACTATTTTTCAGAATTTAAAATAATTTTTCAAAATTTATTTTATATTTTTAATAATTATAAACTATTTTTATCAATTTTTAAATAATTTCTGGAAAATAATAATAAACTGTCGCTAAAGGACCCTATAGAGACAGAACCGTCGCTATAGGTGTTCTTGGTGTTCTTGATGCCTGCCCAGATCTTCAAGTCAGTAGACAAGCTAGGTGGTTTGACCACAAATGAATCTGGGTTCCGGTCGATTTCTGGTCTGATAATGTTTCTGGTTATGTAGTATAAGTGTAATACTACAATCAACAACTCATTTTATGGCTGTACAACAACAAATCAGAGAGTTATAAGCTCTCTAAAATGATGTCAGACATGTTCATTAAATTTTGGGTTTTCCAGAATTTTAAGAACAGTCAAGGTACCTCTTTTGAGCCCATAATTATTTGCTTTCCAGGCTTGTTTTGTGTGATCTAAAGGTGTACTCATGTAGTATTAATGTCACTGTATAATTTTATAACATTAAAGCATCATAAAAACAACAAATACGAGCGATCTAGACCGGTCAAGATCTGTTCTTCAACGAATTCTGGGTTTTCCAGAATTGGTCTAAGGCAGTTGGTCAACACCGATTTGACCGCTTATAATTTTGATTCTATGTGTTTTCTGGGTGAGATAAAGGCATTAGCGTGTAGTCCTTATACCAGAATACAAAACTACAACAACAAATTAGCCTAAACATCAAACATCAACAAGATCCATGGCCTGCAAAAATGTTGTCAGAGGTTACTAGAATTTTGGGCTGCCTAGAAATCAGTTTATGTGAACGGTCAACGAGGTTTGATCGCTCGCATCTCTCATGATAATCATGATCTGGTCGTGTTTCCAGTTTCAGATCACAGTATACATGTCATAGAACAAATTCATAACTTAAAATACAACAAAAAATTAACAAACCATGATCTATGAGCCCTGACATTTGGCTGTCAAGCCATGTTTTAGGGTTCATAGATCAGTTTTGAAAAACTCATTTTCATGCTTCTAAATGTTATGGATCTGGTATTTAACAACCCAGATCACATCTTAACACCCTCAAACACAACTTAAAACAACCAATCATAACATCTAACACAAGATCACATGATTTTCGAAATTTAGGGTTCTTACCATTTCTAGCTTTGATTCTGATTTCTGATCCTTGATGTTTGTTCTTGGAGATCTAACACCTGATCTTAGCTTAACTTTTCTCACTTTATCACTCTATATTCTCGAAATTCTAGAGAGAGAGGGTCTTGGAAGAAAATGAAATTCAAGTGGTCATTTCTCTCTCTTGAATCTCTTCTAAATGTATGATGCAATGCTATGCGGCTGATATTTTCGGCTGAGATAAAGGATATAGAGCATATGGAGTAGTTAGGGTTGTTCAACAACTCACATTTGGCTAGATTTGTAAGTTATGTACAATAATGCAATACGGGCATTTTAGTCTTTTTCATTTTAATTTTTTTTATGACATTCTAGTAAATGCCTAAACCCTTAGGGTTTAGGGTTTGGAAAAATATAGGGTTAGGGTTTACAAATTACATTTTCTAAAATTTTCAAATTTAGATTTTCAAAAATAGAAAAATTAATATTTTTAAATTATAATTAGAATTTTCTAATTATATTAAAATTTCTTAATCATACTTTAAATCTTACTAATTAGGATTAGTATTTCCTAATTAAAATTACTAAGTAAGCAACTAGGGTCAAAATCACGGATTAGGGTTTATAACCCAAAATTAGGGTTCCTAATAGAAAAATTACTTTTTTAAAATACAAATTAAATTTTCGTAATTAGATTAGGGTTTTCTAATTACTCATAACTTAAAAATTAGGATTAATATTTCCTAATTAACAACAAAAGTATTAAATTAATCCTTAGGTTTTTCCCTAATTATAAAAATTAGGGTTTCTAATCCCAAAATCAAGGTTTAATAAATTTGAAATTAGGGTTTGCTAAATACCTAAGCTTTACTCTAATTAACATTATAATTAATATCACTAAAGAATTATAATTATCCTTTAAGTTCCCAGATTAGGGTTTTAAAATTTCGAATTAGGGTTTCGGATTTTCGGAACTGAAATTAGAATTTTCAGAACCGGTTTCTAGGGTTTCTTGTAATTCGCTAGAGTTTTCTAACCGAACGTTGATGTTCTTAATATATACCTAAGGTTTGTTACAGATATCAATTATCTGGTCAACCCTTGACCCTTAACCACATATTGTACACATATACACAGAACATATTCACATATTACTTAATCCTGAATAATTCACTTAAATTCTTTACAAAATTTTGAAATCCTCAAAATTCCTTCTCAAAAATATCAAATGCATACACTTATTTTCTGTCTAGGTTCTAATTTTGAACCTTAAAGCAATTAATAAAAATATTCAAAATATTCAAAATTCTCGGATTGTCACATTCACCCCTTCTTCTAAAAATTTCGTCCCCGAAATTTACCTTACACCTTACACCATACTGCTTACACCATTCACACATATCATCACATGCTACCTAATACACCTCTCACAAGAGTTAAAAGTTTGAAATTGTGCTGAGGAGTCATATAGACCATGAACTACTGAGGTTTATAGGTATTACTATATGCTACCTATTTCAATTAAGAAAAAGGTACTCTATCCCGTACAAAGGTTAACAGTACGTTTACAATCACAAAGAAGGTAAACTACCGATACGGGTACTTTAGATGATCAATCTATTGTACCTTAGTAAGCGGAACGACTATATGCGTTCTTAGATTGGAATATTTTATCCAATTAGTATATCCCCATTTTCAGGGTTGTTCACCTCAGACTTATCATAGGATTCCGCACCAAAACAATTTGGTTCGGGAAATTTCTTTCAATGAACACTTAGAGTTTTCATAACATTAGTCTAGCTGAATCGAATAGCATAGACTCATATCAATAATTCAATTCAATAGAATTATTTAAGTGTAGCCAAACCCCGTTGGCAAATTAAAATTTTTGAAAATATTTTTGAGAATGACGTCATGATGCCGTACTGTAATAACAGTCCGTTTGAGGATGTCGTCATTATATGACTTCGTCATAACACATCATACAATAGTGGAACAACGATTTTAGATCACATTCACACTAAGTATTCTTGTATTTACAACTCCATCAAATTTTTATCATCTCTGCACCAGGTTACATGGTACATGAGTGATAATTAAAACATATTTTCATATTTCAAATCGTTTGCGTCTAGCTGAAATAAGTAGCATAGACTATACTTTAAACCGTTTCAAAAATGATTACGAGTCTACATATTTTATTTTAAAGGCACATAGTGCGTATTTAGCTTGATGTCAAAATTTCAAAGTCGAGCATAGCTAGGAGTTTTGTAAAACTTATTTCTTCACTAGTAATCATTTGCTTAACAATCTATCTCTTCCTATTATCCTCAATATTCTGTTTACACACAACTATACCCAGTTCGTCACACCACACTTATGAGTTCATTTACTTGCCACAATCATATGAGTTTAAGAACTTGTCATAGCTTGACCTTTGGCGTCCGTTCGCTGAGGGGTTCATAAAAATTTCATATAACTATGAGTCAAGAATGTCACATAAGTATGAGTTTTAAGAACTCGTACTTAACCTTATATCCTCTACCTATGACATATCTATCTGTTATACACATGAGAAAGGAATCACCCTCTTAACATGCATATAGCAAATAGCGCGACACAACATTTCAATGATTATCATTGTCAGAAACTAAGTAGTTATTGCACCAAGTACAATTCAGCTCCCATACGAATAATCATACAACTCAGCTGCTGACACGAGTCCTCAATTGAATTCCCCACCTAACACTAACACCCTTCTCAATACGAATTTCATTTAATCCGTATTCATAATCCATAACTCTTTTATAAGTTTTTCATAGTACAATTTTATAGTAAAACTGCCACACAGCAAACTTTGCTGTAACTTTTCAATCATTAGATTGACTCTTCTTCCTGTTATCACCTTATCAGATCACGGGGTGATCGCATCGTATATATATTACGATTCATTTCTATGTCTTGATCGTTTTGTTTTACGATCTTCTATCACTGTACTTTTAGTCTTTTAGACTCTATCTATTCACCATTACTGTTCAACTTTATTATCAGAGTTAAGGAACTCTGTATCTTATAACTCGCCGAGATTCGTCTTTGAATCTTACCGACCAACTAACTCTATGTGAGTTAGATCTTATCCTAATCACTGCGATTATTAATCTCTAGTATTCCTACCTAAGGTTCATAACCTACAGCTTTGATACCAACTGTGAGGGCCCCGAATCCAGGTCCCAAATCACCTCGAATCCGGTTCGATCATTCTATACAACTATTACTATTTACGAAAGATATAAACATAAATTGTTTATACAATACATATACTCACTATTCTCCAAGGTCGAGTAACCTTAACTTAATACACATTTCATAACTTTTCTAACATATAACGTTATTAACATACAATACTTATACAATTTACCTGCACACATATCCTAATGCTGGAACTGTCTTTAACATTTCCTTGTATCCGACGCATTCGCCTTAATCTTCAATGTTTTATCATGATATTGCAAGGGTGAGCATAAGGATTGCCCAGCAAGTTTAAATTCAATAATATGACGATATATCATGATTGAAAAGTTTGAATAATAAGCTGGCTAAAATTCAACAATATAATTATGAAGTAGCAGGAACAAGTTTATGACTGAACAAGTATTATACATGAACAAATATATCTGAATCCAACTGGTAATGAAGGTGATCAGCCTTTCATACCTGACTTATACATGCAATATGTACATAGTACAAATTATACATGGCAATCAGCAATGATTAACCATAAGCATATCCGAATGAAACACTCTTAGTAGAGTTAAGTAAAACAAACTTGCCTGAACCGTTGATTACCACTATGCAATTTATATCGCTTTATCCGAATAGCTAATATTATTAATATAGATCTCCAATATTAGAATAATCTCATCACAATATAATACTATTATATATATATATATATATATATATATATATATATAAACATAGAATAACCTAAACACATAAAACACACACACACACACACACATATATATATATATATATATATATATATATATATAAACATAGAATAACCTAAACACATAACACATAACCCTATCAGTCTATAACACACATAAGACTCGGTATCAAGTCAAACTACTACAGTTTGAGTTGAACCCGACACAAATCTGACATCCCGACGGTCTAGCCGGACAAAACTTCGAGTTTAAGTTCAATTAAACTCTGCCTAAACACTTAACAATTATCTCAGATAATTTTATTTTCAGTCAAAATATTTTTCACAGACTTGTAATAATTTTTAAATAATTATTACCAGTTATCCTGATTTTTCAATCATTAAAAACGTATTTAAATAAATTAAATATCACTTAATTCTTTTATCATTAATATTTATTTATCAATGAAATACACATCATAATATTATAATATATTTATAATATCACAAAGTATTTTTAATACTTTAAAATCACCTTTATATGATTTTTAAACCGTTAAATCCATTATCCGATAATTGCTATTAATATTAAAATATTAATATTTTCATGATAAAATATCAAAAGTTATATTTTATAACTTAAAATATTTTTCTAACACTTAAATCATTTTTATATGATTTATAAAGCATTAATTTCATTTTTCCATAATTTATTTAATATAGTTATTAAATAAACCAATTATCCTTAATATTAATTAATTAATGAATTTCATCCTAAAATATTAAAAGTTCTCAAAAATAACTTAAAATATTTTCTAATATCATAATATAATTTTTCATGATTTTTTATGAATTAAAACCATTTTTAAATAATTTATTTAATATTATAATTAAATAAATTAAATACCATTTATATTCCAAAAATATTAAATATTTATGAAATATACTCAAAATAATTAAAAACTATTTTTTAGAATTTAAAATAATTTTTCAAAAATTATTTTGTATTTTTAATAATTATAAACTATTTTTATCAATTTTTAAATAATTTCCGAAAAATAATAATAATAAACTGTCGCTAAAGGGCCCTATAGCGACAGAACCGTCGCTATAGGTGTTCTTGGTGTTCTTGATGCCTGCCCAGATCTTCAAGTCAGTAGACAAGCTAGGTGGTTTGACCACAAATGAATCTGGGTTCCGGTCGATTTCTGGTCTGATAATATTTCTGGTTATGTAGTATAAGTGTAATACTACAATCAACAACTCATTTTATGGCTATACAACAACAAATCAGAGAGTTATAAGCTCTCTAATATGATGTCAGACATGTTCATTAAATTCTGGGTTTTTCAGAATTTTAAGAACAGTCAAGGTACCTTTTTTGAGCCCATAATTATTTACTTTCCAGGCTTGTTTTGTGTGATCTAAAGGTGTACTCATGTAGTATTAATGTCACTGTATAATTTTATAACATTAAAGCATCATAAAAACAACAAATACGAGCGATCTAGACCGGTCAAGATCTGTTCTTCAACGAATTCTGGGTTTTCCAGAATTGGTCTAAGGCAGTTGGTCAACACCGATTTGACCGCTTATAATTTTGATTCTATGTGTTTTCTGGGTGAGATAAAGGCATTAGCGTGTAGTCCTTATACCAGAATACAAAACTACAACAACAAATTAGCCTAAACATCAAACATCAACAAGATCCATGGCCTGCAAAAATGTTGTCAGAGGTTACTAGAATTTTGTGCTGCCTAGAAATCAGTTTCTGTGAACGGTCAACGAGGTTTGACCGCTCGCATCTCTCACGATAATTGTGATTTGGTCGTGTTTCCAGTTTCAGATCACAGTATACATGTCATAGAACAGATTCATAACTTAAAATACAACAAATAATTAACAGACCATGATCTATGAGCCCTGACATTTGGCTGTCAGGCCATGTTTTAGGGTTCATAGATCAGTTTTGAAAAACTCATTTTCATGCTTCTAAATGTTATGGATCTGGTATTTAACAACCCAGATCACATCTTAACACCCTCAAACACAACTTAAAACAACCAATCATAACATCTAACACAAGATCACATGATTTTCGAAATTTAGGGTTCTTACCATTTCTAGCTTTGATTCTGATTTCTGATCCTTGATGTTTGTTCTTGGAGATCTAACACCTGATCTTAGCTTAACTTTTCTCACTTTATCACTCTATATTCCCGAAATTCTAGAGAGAGAGAGAGTCTTGGAAGAAAATGAAATTCAAGTGGTCATTTCTCTCTCTTGAATCTCTTATAAATGTATGATGGAATGCTATGTGGCTGAAATTTTCAGCTGAGATAATGGATATAGAGCACATGGAGTAGTTAAGGTTGTTCAACAACTCACATTTGGCTAGATTTGCAAGTTATGTACAATAATGCAATAAGGGCATTTTAATCTTTTTCATTTTAATTTTTTTTATGGCATTCTAGTAAATGCCTAAACCCTTAGGGTTTAGGGTTTGAAAAAATGTAGGATTAGGGTTTACAAATTACATTTTCTAAAATTTTCAAATTTATATTTTCAAAAATAGAAAAATTAATATTTTTAAATTATAATTAGAATTTTCTAATTATATTAAAATTTCTTAATCATACTTTAAATCTTACTAATTAGGATTAGTATTTCCTAATTAAAATTACTAATTCAAAATCACGGATTAGGGTTTACAACCCAAAATTAGGGTTCCTAATAGAAAAATTAATTTTTTAAAATACAAATTAAATTTTCGTAATTAGATTAGGGTTTTCTAATTACTCATAACTTGAAAATTAGGATTAATATTTCCTAATTAACAACAAAAGTATTAAATTAATCGTTAGGTTTTTCCCTAATTATAAAAATTAGGGTTTCTAATCCCGAAATCAAGGTTTAATAAATTTGAAATTAGGGTTTGCTAAATACCTAAGCTTTACTCTAATTAACATTATAATTAATATCACTAAAGAATTATAATTATCCTTTAAGTTCCCAGATTAGGGTTTTAAAATTTCGAATTAGGGTTTCGGATTTTCGGAACTGAAATTAGAATTTTCAGAACCGGTTTCTAGGGTTTCTTGTAATTCGCTAGAGTTTTCTAACCGAACGTTGATGTTCTTAATATATACCTAAGGTTTGTTACAGATATCAATTATCTGGTCAACCCTTGACCCTTAACCACATATTGTACACATATACACAGAACATATTCACATATTACTTAATCCTGAATAATTCACTTAAATTCTTTACAAAATTTTGAAATCCTCAAAATTGCTTCTCAAAAATATCAAATGCATACACTTATTTTCTGTCTAGGTTCTAATTTTGAACCTTAAAGCAATTAATAAAAATATTCAAAATATTCAAAATTCTCGGATTGTCACATTCACCCCTTCTTCTAAAAATTTCGTCCCCGAAATTTACCTTACACCTTACACCATACTGCTTACACCATTCACACATATCATCACATGCTACCTAATACACCTCTCACAAGAGTTAAAAGTTTGAAATTGTGCTGAGGAGTCATATAGACCATGAACTACTGAGGTTTATAGGTATTACTATATGCTACCTATTTCAATTAAGAAAAAGGTACTCTATCCCGTACAAAGGTTAACAGTACGTTTACAATCACAAAGAAGGTAAACTACCGATACGGGTACTTTAGATGATCAATCTATTGTACCTTAGTAAGCGGAACGACTATATGCGTTCTTAGATTGGAATATTTTATCCAATTAGTATATCCCCATTTTCAGGGTTGTTCACCTCAGACTTATCATAGGATTCCGCACCAAAACAATTTGGTTCGGGAAATTTCTTTCAATGAACACTTAGAGTTTTCATAACATTAGTCTAGCTGAATCGAATAGCATAGACTCATATCAATAATTCAATTCAATAGAATTATTTAAGTGTAGCCAAACCCCGTTGGCAAATTAAAATTTTTGAAAATATTTTTGAGAATGACGTCATGATGCCGTACTGTAATAACAGTCCGTTTGAGGATGTCGTCATTATATGACTTCGTCATAACACATCATACAATAGTGGAACAACGATTTTAGATCACATTCACACTAAGTATTCTTGTATTTACAACTCCATCAAATTTTTATCATCTCTGCACCAGGTTACATGGTACATGAGTGATAATTAAAACATATTTTCATATTTCAAATCGTTTGCGTCTAGCTGAAATAAGTAGCATAGACTATACTTTAAACCGTTTCAAAAATGATTACGAGTCTACATATTTTATTTTAAAGGCACATAGTGCGTATTTAGCTTGATGTCAAAATTTCAAAGTCGAGCATAGCTAGGAGTTTTGTAAAACTTATTTCTTCACTAGTAATCATTTGCTTAACAATCTATCTCTTCCTATTATCCTCAATATTCTGTTTACACACAACTATACCCAGTTCGTCACACCACACTTATGAGTTCATTTACTTGCCACAATCATATGAGTTTAAGAACTTGTCATAGCTTGACCTTTGGCGTCCGTTCGCTGAGGGGTTCATAAAAATTTCATATAACTATGAGTCAAGAATGTCACATAAGTATGAGTTTTAAGAACTCGTACTTAACCTTATATCCTCTACCTATGACATATCTATCTGTTATACACATGAGAAAGGAATCACCCTCTTAAACTATGAAAGCTAACAACCTTACGAAAACAATCAATTTTTGCATAATGAGTAGTTAACCAATCAATCCCTAGAATCACGTCAAATGCAAGTATTTTTAATGAAATCAGATCGATAGGTAATGTGTGGGTACCAACTTGAATCAAACAAGACTTATAAACAGTGGAGGTAATGAAGGTTTCTGCCAATGGAGTTTCAACTGCTAAGTCAAAGTCTAATTTCTCCGGAATCAAATTTAATCGATGAGCGCAAGTAGGAGAAATAAAAGAATGGGTTGAACCGGTATCAAATAAAGTATAGACTTCGTTAGAGTTTATGATAAGCTTACCCGTGATGACCTCATTCGGGTTCCTTGCGTTCTGGGAGGTCACAACAAACGCTCTCCCTTGCACAACCGGTTTTGACTTTTCTGGGACGGCCTTTGGTGCCTCCATCCTAGCTGAATTTGTCTTCGGTAAACGACAAAATCGGGCTAAATGACCTTCTCTTCCACAATTATAACATGCTTTGGACGGCATCGCGCAGTTTGGACTGATGTGTCCCTCCCCTCCGCATTTGAAACATATGATAGGTGGTCGTTCTCCTTCCTTAACGACAGGTGCTGGTGCTGACGTCTTTCCGTCATTGTTGAATCTCCTCTTCTTGAAATGTCCATTCTTATTGTTTTGGCCCTGATTACCACCGAAGTGGTTACCATTTCTGGCATGTTGATTCCCTCCACGCTTGTTGTCACCGCTTCGATGACTGCTCTCACTGGTATTATCATTTTGCCGGCTGCTCTCTTTTGGTTGCGTTGTCTCGTTATCGCGCTCCACCAACTGAGCCCTATTTACAACATCTGAATACAAACATAGTTTATGAGAAACAAGATGTTGACGTATCTCCGGCTTCAAACCTCTTAAAAACATCCGCGTCATTCTTTCTTCATTATCCACCAGGTGGGACGCAAACCGGGATAACTCCGCAAATTTTGCCTCGTACTACGACACGGTCATATTATTCTGCTCCAATTTGATGAACTCCACCTCCTTCATGTGACGAATACTCTCGGGAAAGTATTTGTCGTTAAACAGATCTTGGAACTTCTCCCAAGACATCTTCAGTGCGGCAGGTTGAGTACGCTTTATCGATTCCCACCAGTAATCTGCCTCTCCTCGCAACATTAAAGGCGGCAAAGGGAACCTTTTGCTCCTCGGAGCAACCCAAGACATCAAATATCTTGGTGATCTGCTTTATCCATGTTTCAGCTACAAGTGGTTTGGGTTCTCCCTTAAACTCCGGTGGTCCCAGCTCCTTAAAACTGTTTAGTGGTGACCGCCTGAAAGTTTCCAGTATTTCCACCTACGTTGTGGACATGAGCGCTTTCACCTGTTGTTGCATGAATTGCATAAAGCCTCTGAACATTTGATCATTCATCATTTGGTCAGTGTTGTTGTTTGCATGAGGATTGACACCTTCCTGATGCACATTATCCTGATTATTGATATGTGGTGAATCAACAGTCGTCTGTGCTCCATTGCTATTCTCAACGTTCTCAGATGCCATTTCTAGATACTGCCACAAAATAAAAATTAATTAATATGTCATATATTATCCTTATATTATGACCGACCAATTAAATACCATGCAAATAAACTTAGGTATGCCCATACTAGCGAAGGAATTCCCCGTCTCTCCCCTCCTAGTTCTTTTCTCACATCATAGCCAGGGATCATATCCCTAAGCTCTGATACCAACTGTGACGCCCCCAAAATTAGGTATACATCACCCATCTTGGGTCGTCAGATACATAGTACAGAATACAAATACAACTTAATAATACAACTGTCGTGTACAATACGACAAAACATAAACTGTGAGTTTGAATACAAATATTATCTTCTAGAGAGTATTCATACTCAAAAGGAGTCCTCATTACATTTATTAACACACCATTACATAGAATAGTGAGGACTACTAACTAATACTATCATTCGGACCATCACTCCGTACCCCGACTTGTCCCAGCTACGTTCTCATTTCCTGAAGAGAACAGTGAAAGAAAGGGTGAGCTCAACTAGCCCAGTAAGAAATATTATGACTAAGATAATACAGAATAAATTATCATTAGCCTTCAACAATGTTAAACTGATAAAATATAATAGACATCAAGTTTAACTGCAGCGGAACAAGCAATCCATTAAAAGAGTCAAGTAGAAAATAAACTCTACTATCTTTTATGATTTAAAAGGTTTTTCAACACTGCGATCGCTGAGACTCAGCTTAATAAAATAATCCACATCATCGAATCACCCCTGCACTACGGCCAAGGATATTCGTGTATTCATTAATGGTCATGATCATGCCAACAACTGTCCATCAATGCACTACGGGCCAATGAGGACTTTTACCACATCATTTGTAACATTACGGTCATGATTACACCGAATAATCCCTGGTCATAATCATACCAAGTCCATCTATGCACTACAGGCCACAGATGACTTTCAACATTTTATAAACATGAGGATGATGACAATGATATAAGAATTCAATAAAACAAGTTCAAGAATTAATTTATCCAGGAATTAACAACGTCCAAATTGTCAACATGATACTGCATTGTGGAGTAAAATTCAAGAACGCTTACAAGAATATTTTCTTGAAAAGATACTGGATGAAACGCAACTATCAAGGATATTCCACAAATTTCATGGAGTATAGAAGTCAAAACTTAACCAACTGAGTACAATAAATAATGGAATAACAAAAGAAATCACCATGCATGCGATAGACCGCACAGACAGGTTATTCCAATAGAATAATAAATAATGGAACCAGGTCCGGCGTAAACGCACAGACAGGATATTCCGACAGAATAATAAATAATGGAACCAGGTCCGGTGTAAAACACACAGACAGGATATTCCAACAGAATAATAATAAAACGGAACCAGGTCCGGTGTAAAACACACAGACAGGATATTCCAACAGAATAATAATAAAACGGAACCAGGTCCGGTGTAAAACACACAGACAGGATGTTCTAACAGAATAATAAACGGAACCAGGTCCGGTGTAAAACACACAGACAGGATGTTCCAACAGAATAATAGAAGAATGTCACCAAGTATAGGGTAGACCGCGTATACTGGTTATTCCAACAGAATAATAACAAATGGAATAACAGAAGTTCTCTTCATGAATATAAAAGAAATAATATTCCCTACCTTAAAAGAACTGGATATTGGAAAAGTGATGTAGCAGAATACTTTTATTCTCTCTCTCTTATTCTCTCTATACTTTCTCTCTCTATAGCTTGAATGAATTCGTGAAAAATAATGAAGCCCTAGGCCTCTATTTATAGAAAAACTGAGGGTGGCTCTTGGTCTTAACGAAGGGTCAAATGACTCTTGGTCTTAACGAAGGGTCAAATGACTCTTGGTAATATTGAAGGGACAACTACTATTGACGAAAGTAATTACTATTGACCAAGGTAAATACTATTGACGAAGGTAATTACTATTGACCAAGGTAAATACTATTGACGAAGGTAATTACTATTGACCAAGGTAAATACTATTGACGAAGGTAATTACTATTGACGACGGTAATTACTATTGACGAAGAGACTCTTAGATGATGACATATGACCCCCCATAAAATAACCAAACTTACCACAACGTCTCAATTATTGATTTAATAATATAACATATTATACAGATGATACTATGACAATAATTTAAGAGATATGATGCAGCAATTACTGTAGCAATAATTGAGTATAGCTGAGTGACTTCTCACGTAAGCATCAATACTCAATACCGTGTGCTACTATGCAACCACGCGTATTACTGTACTTTTACTACCAAGTAGTTCAACAGTTTTAACGATTTTAACGTAATACCTCAGCTGTTATTTTTATAGAAAGATAATTTTGTCGTTTTCTCAATCCGACAATAATTCCATTGTGGGGTCCACCAATGATTGTGCCGTCGTACGAATATTCCCCGACAAAAAGAATATTCCCCGACCAAACGAATATTTTATAACAACTTGCTTACTTTGCAAAATTTATAAATATTACCCACAACTATAACATTATATCAAATTAACTCCATAATATTCAAAAATGATATTTATAGAAAATTCATCTTTATTTATAAAATTGGGGTCTTACAACCTCCCCTTCTTATGAAATTTCGCCCTCGAAATTAGGGTACGTACCTGGTATGTCGAAGAGGTAAGGATACCTTGATTTCATTTCTGATTCTAACTCCCAAGTCATTTCCTCAACATCGTGGTTTCTCCACAAAACTTTGACTTGAGGTATAACCTTGGAGCGTAGAATATGTTCCTTCTTATCCAAGATTTGAACAGGAACTTCTTCATACGTCAAATCCTCCGCTATTTCGTCCGGTTCTAACTCAATAATGTGGTTCGGGTCTTCCACATATTTGCGTAACATGGATATGTGGAAAACGTTATGAACACGAGACATACTTGGCGGTAAAGCGAGTCTATAAGCCACAGTTCCTACTCGATCGAGGATTAAAAATGGACCGATGAATCGAGGATTTAGCTTTCCTCTCTTTCCAAATCTCGTAACTCCTTTCCATGGAGCAATACGTAAGAACACATGATCTCCTACATCAAATTCCACGTCCTTTCGATGAAGATCAGCATAACTCTTTTGTCGATCTTGTGAGGTTTTTATACGTTGTCGGATCGTTTGAATCTTTTCTGTAGTCATACGTACCAACTCTGGTCCCAACAACGTTGCTTCGCCCACCTCATCCCAGCATACTGGAGAACGACATTTTCTTCCATACAATGCTTCGAATGGAGCCATGCCAATACTTGCTTGATAACTGTTGTTGTAGGAAAACTCCACCAATGGTAAGAACTTGTCCCAACTTCCCTTGAAGTCAAAGACACAGAGTCTTAATAGATCTTCAAGAGTTTGAATAGTCCTCTCTGATTGTCCATCCGTCTGAGGATGATATGCTGAACTAAATCGTAACTCCGTGCCCATAGCTTTTTGTAAACTAACCCAAAATCGTGAAGTGAATCTTGGGTCTCGATCAGAAATTATGGATACTGGCATACCATGCAGTCTTACAATCTCGTTTATGTACATACGAGCAAGACGTTCAAGTGTATAAGTTTCTCGTATCGGTAAGAAATGAGCAGACTTGGTCAATCTATCAACAATTACCCAAATCGCATCAATACCTTGAGAAACCCTAGGAAGACCGGTAACGAAATCCATGGTAATGTGCTCCCACTTCCATTCTGGAATTTCAAGTGGTTGCAATGGACCTTTTGGTACTTGATGCTCCGCTTTGACTCGTTGACAAGTTAGACACCTTGAGATAAACAACGCTATCTCTCTCTTCATATTGCTCCACCAAAATGTATGACGAAGATCATGATACATTTTGGTACTTCCAGGATGGATTGCAAACGGTGTGTTGTGCGCCTCCATCATGATTTCATACTTTAAATCAGGGTTGTTAGGAACACAAAGTCTGGAGTTGACTCGAAGTATTCCTTCCTCATCGATTCTTGCTTCCGGCATAACACCTTCTTGCACTTTCTTCCTCATACGCATCAGCTCCAGGTCTGTAGCTTGAGCAGCTTTAACTTTATCGATTAAAGTCGGTTCTACTCGTATATTCGCCATCATCACATGGGTCCTTGGAGTCTTCAACTCTATCTCCATCCTTTGCAAGTCACACAAAATGGGCCTTTGCGTTGTTAATATTGCATTTGTACCCGCATATGATCTTCTACTCAATGCGTCAGCTACCACGTTCGCTTTTCCAGGATGGTATTGAATGGTATGATCATAATCTTTCAACAGTTCAAGCCAACGTCGTTGTCGCATGTTGAGTTCCTTTTGAGTGAAGAAATATTTGAGACTTTTATGATCCGTAAAGATCTCCACTTTCTCCCCATACAAGTAATGCCTCCAAATTTTAAGTGCAAAGACAACAGCTGCCAACTCTAGATCATGAGTAGGATAATTCCTCTCATATTCCTTGAGTTGTCTTGATGCATAGGCTATGACTTTTCCATGTTGCATGAGAACGCATCCCAACCCTTTGCTCGAAGCATCACTGTAGATGACAAATCCCTCCGAGCCAGATGGTATTGTTAGAACAGGTGCTGAAATGAGTCTCCTCTTGAGTTCTTGAAAACTCTGCTCACATTCTTCGCTCCAACCAAACTTTGTATCTTTCCGAGTCAGCTGAGTTAATGGAGTAGCGATTCGAGAAAATCCTTCCACGAATCTCCGATAATAACCAGCTAAACCAAGAAAGCTACGTACCTCGGTCACTGATTTAGGTTGCTCCCAGCTTTGAATAGCTTCAATCTTTGCCGGGTCAACTGATATTCCACGACTTGATACTACGTGCCCAAGGAATGCTACCTCCTCCAGCCAGAACTCGCATTTCTTCAACTTGGCATAAAGCTTGTATTCACGAAGCTTTTGGAGTACCAGCCTCAAGTGTTGCTCATGATCTTCACGGCTTTTGGAATAAATAAGGATGTCATCAATAAAGACGACCACAAAGTGATCCAAATATTCCTTGAATACCCGGTTCATCATATCCATGAAGGCAGCAGGAGCATTAGTCAATCCAAATGACATGACTAGGAATTCATAATGTCCGTACCGAGTTCTAAAAGCCGTCTTTGGAATATCCTCAGTTCTAACCTTCAGCTGATGATATCCAGAACGAAGATCGATCTTTGAAAAGAATTGTGCTCCTTGCAACTGGTCAAACAGGTCATCAATACGTGGCAATGGGTACCTGTTTTTGATGGTGACATGATTCAACTCCCGATAATCAATACAAAGTCGCATACTTCCATCTTTCTTCTTCACGAATAGAACAGGAGCTCCCCAAGGAGAAGTACTAGGACGAATAAAGCCAATGTCTAACAATTCCTGCAGTTGGATCTTTAACTCCTGAAGTTCAATAGGAGCCATTCGATATGGGGCTTTGGAAATGGGTTTTGTACCGGGTTCAAGATCGATACAAAATTCAATTTCACGCTCTGGGGGTAAGCCAGGAAGTTCTTCAGGGAATACGTCAGGAATTTATTAACAATAGAAATATCATTCAAAACTGACGTATTTTTGTTTAGATCTGTGACATGAGCTAAGAAAGCTTGACATCCGTTTTTCAATAAACGAATAGCTTTATGACTTGAGATGACAGCGATTGATTTTAATGGTTTGGTTGCTTGAATTCGCATAATAGGTCGATTAGGAATATGAAAGCTAACAACCTTACGAAAACAATCAATTTTTGCATAATGAGTAGTTAACCAATCAATCCCTAGAATCACGTCAAATGCAAGTATTTTTAATGAAATCAGATCGATAGGTAATGTGTGGGTACCAACTTGAATCAAACAAGACTTATAAACAGTGGAGGTAATGAAGGTTTCTCCCAATGGAGTTTCAACTGCTAAGTCAAAGTCTAATTTCTCCGGAATCAAATTTAATCGATGAGCGCAAGTAGGAGAAATAAAAGAATGGGTTGAACCGGTATCAAATAAAGTATAGACTTCGTTAGAGTTTATGATAAGCTTACCCGTGATGACCTCATTCGGGTTCCTTGCGTTCTGGGAGGTCACAACAAACGCTCTCCCTTGCACAACCGGTTTTGACTTTTCTGGGACGGCCTTTGGTGCCTCCATCCTAGCTGAATTTGTCTTCGGTAAACGACAAAATCGGGCTAAATGACCTTCTCTTCCACAATTATAACATGCTTTGGACGGCATCGCGCAGTTTGGACTGATGTGTCCCTCCCCTCCGCATTTGAAACATATGATAGGTGGTCGTTCTCCTTCCTTAACGACAGGTGCTGGTGCTGACGTCTTTCCGTCATTGTTGAATCTCCTCTTCTTGAAATGTCCATTCTTATTGTTTTGGCCCTGATTACCACCGAAGTGGTTACCATTTCTGGCATGTTGATTCCCTCCACGCTTGTTGTCACCGCTTCGATGACTGCTCTCACTGGTATTATCATTTTGCCGGCTGCTCTCTTTTGGTTGCGTTGTCTCGTTATCGCGCTCCACCAACTGAGCCCTATTTACAACATCTGAATACAAACATAGTTTATGAGAAACAAGATGTTGACGTATCTCCGGCTTCAAACCTCTTAAAAACATCCGCGTCATTCTTTCTTCATTATCCACCAGGTGGGACGCAAACCGGGATAACTCCGCAAATTTTGCCTCGTACTGCGACACGGTCATATTATTCTGCTCCAATTTGATGAACTCCACCTCCTTCATGTGACGAATACTCTCGGGAAAGTATTTGTCGTTAAACAGATCTTGGAACTTCTCCCAAGACATCTTCAGTGCGGCAGGTTGAGTACGCTTTATCGATTCCCACCAGTAATCTGCCTCTCCTCGCAACATAAAGGCGGCAAAGGGAACCTTTTGCTCCTCGGAGCAACCCAAGACATCAAATATCTTGGTGATCTGCTTTATCCATGTTTCAGCTACAAGTGGTTTGGGTTCTCCCTTAAACTCCGGTGGTCCCAGCTCCTTAAACTGTTTAGTGGTGACCGCCTGAAAGTTTCCAGTATTTCCACCTACGTTGTGGACATGAGCCGCTTTCACCTGTTGTTGCATGAATTGCATAAAGCCTCTGAACATTTGATCATTCATCATTTGGTCAGTGTTGTTGTTTGCATGAGGATTGACACCTTCCTGATGCACATTATCCTGATTATTGATATGTGGTGAATCAACAGTCGTCTGTGCTCCATTGCTATTCTCAACGTTCTCAGATGCCATTTCTAGATACTGCCACAAAATAAAAATTAATTAATATGTCATATATTATCCTTATATTATGACCGACCAATTAAATACCATGCAAATAAACTTAGGTATGCCATACTAGCGAAGGAATTCCCCGTCTCTCCCCTCCTAGTTCTATTCTCACATCATAGCCAGGGATCATATCCCTAAGCTCTGATACCAACTGTGACGCCCCCAAAATTAGGTATACATCACCCATCTTGGGTTCGTCAGATACATAGTACAGAATACAAATACAACTTAATAATACAACTGTCGTGTACAATACGACAAAACATAAACTGTGAGTTTGAATACAAATATTATCTTCTAGAGAGTATTCATACTCAAAAGGAGTCCTCATTACATTTATTAACACACCATTACATAGAATAGTGAGGACTACTAACTAATACTATCATTCGGACCATCACTCCGTACCCCGACTTGTCCCAGCTACGTTCTCATTTCCTGAAGAGAACAGTGAAAGAAAGGGTGAGCTCAACTAGCCCAGTAAGAAATATTATGACTAAGATAATGCAGAATAAATTATCATTAGCCTTCAACAATGTTAAACTGATAAAATATAATAGACATCAAGTTTAACTGCAGCGGAACAAGCAATCCATTAAAAGAGTCAAGTAGAAAATAAACTCTACTATCTTTTATGATTTAAAAGGTTTTTCAACACTGCGATCGCTGAGACTCAGCTTAATAAAATAATCCACATCATCGAATCACCCCTGCACTACGGCCAAGGATATTCGTGTATTCATTAATGGTCATGATCATGCCAACAACTGTCCATCAATGCACTACGGGCCAATGAGGACTTTTACCACATCATTTGTAACATTACGGTCATGATTACACCGAATAATCCCTGGTCATAATCATACCAAGTCCATCTATGCACTACAGGCCACAGATGACTTTCAACATTTTATAAACATGAGGATGATGACAATGATATAAGAATTCAATAAAACAAGTTCAAGAATTAATTTATCCAGGAATTAACAACGTCCAAATTGTCAACATGATACTGCATTGTGGAGTAAAATTCAAGAACGCTTACAAGAATATTTTCTTGAAAAGATACTGGATGAAACGCAACTATCAAGGATATTCCACAAATTTCATGGAGTATAGAAGTCAAAACTTAACCAACTGAGTACAATAAATAATGGAATAACAAAAGAAATCACCATGCATGCGATAGACCGCACAGACAGGTTATTCCAATAGAATAATAAATAATGGAACCAGGTCCGGCGTAAACGCACAGACAGGATATTCCGACAGAATAATAAATAATGGAACCAGGTCCGGTGTAAAACACACAGACAGGATATTCCAACAGAATAATAATAAAACGGAACCAGGTCCGGTGTAAAACACACAGACAGGATATTCCAACAGAATAATAATAAAACGGAACCAGGTCCGGTGTAAAACACACAGACAGGATGTTCCAACAGAATAATAAACGGAACCAGGTCCGGTGTAAAACACACAGACAGGATGTTCCAACAGAATAATAGAAGAATGTCACCAAGTATAGGGTAGACCGCGTATACTGGTTATTCCAACAGAATAATAACAAATGGAATAACAGAAGTTCTCTTCATGAATATAAAAGAAATAATATTCCCTACCTTAAAAGAACTGGATATTGGAAAAGTGATGTAGCAGAATACTTTTATTCTCTCTCTCTTATTCTCTCTATACTTTCTCTCTCTATAGCTTGAATGAATTCGTGAAAAATAATGAAGCCCTAGGCCTCTATTTATAGAAAAACTGAGGGTGGCTCTTGGTCTTAACGAAGGGTCAAATGACTCTTGGTCTTAACGAAGGGTCAAATGACTCTTGGTAATATTGAAGGGACAACTACTATTGACGAAAGTAATTACTATTGACCAAGGTAAATACTATTGACGAAGGTAATTACTATTGACCAAGGTAAATACTATTGACGAAGGTAATTACTATTGACCAAGGTAAATACTATTGACGAAGGTAATTACTATTGACGACGGTAATTACTATTGACGAAGAGACTCTTAGATGATGACATATGACCCCCATAAAATAACCAAACTTACCACAACGTCTCAATTATTGATTTAATAATATAACATATTATACAGATGATACTATGACAATAATTTAAGAGATATGATGCAGCAATTACTGTAGCAATAATTGAGTATAGCTGAGTGACTTCTCACGTAAGCATCAATACTCAATACCGTGTGCTACTATGCAACCACGCGTATTACTGTACTTTTACTACCAAGTAGTTCAACAGTTTTAACAATTTTAACGTAATACCTCAGCTGTTATTTTTATAGAAAGATAATTTTGTCGTTTTCTCAATCCGACAATAATTCCATTGTGGGGTCCACCAATGATTGTGCCGTCGTACGAATATTCCCCGACAAAAAGAATATTCCCCGACCAAACGAATATTTTATAACAACTTGCTTACTTTGCAAAATTTATAAATATTACCCACAACTATAACATTATATCAAATTAACTCCATAATATTCAAAAATGATATTTATAGAAAATTCATCTTTATTTATAAAAATTGGGGTCTTACAAATACTACAATCAACAACTCATTTTATGGCTATACAACAACAAATCAGAGAGTTATAAGCTCTCTAACATGATGTCAGACATGTTCATTAAATTCTGGGTTTTCAAGAATTTTAAGAACAGTCAAGATACCTCTTTTGAGCCCATAATTATTTGCTTTCCAGGCTTGTTTTGTGTGATCTAAAGGTGTACTCATGTAGTATTAATGTCACTGTATAATTTTATAACATTAAAGCATCATAAAAACAACAAATACGAGCGATCTAGACCGGTCAAACTAGAGGTCAAGATCTGTTCTTCAACGAATTCTGGGTTTTCCAAAATTGGTCTAAGGCAGTTGGTCAACACCGGTTTGACCGCTTATAATTTTGATTTTATGTGTTTTTTGGGTGAGATAAAGGCATTAGCGTGTAGTCCTTATACCATAATACAAAACTACAACAACAAATTAGCCTAAACATCAAACATCAACAAGATCCATGGCCTGCAAAAATGTTGTCAGAGGTTACTAGAATTCTGGGCTGCCCAGAAATCAGTTTCTGTGAACGGTCAACGAGGTTTGACCGCTCGCATCTCTCACTATAATCATGATCTGGTCGTGTTTCCAGTTTCAGATCACAGTATACATGTCATAGAACAGATTCATAACTTCAAATACAACAAATAATTAACAGACCATGATCTATGAGCCCTGACATTTGGCTATCAGGCCATATTTTAGGGTTCATAGATCAGTTTTGAAAAACTCATTTTCATGCTTCTAAATGTTATGGATCTGGTATTTAACAACCCAGATCACATCTTAACACCCTCAAATACAACTTAAAACAACCAATCATAACATCTAACACAAGATCACATGATTTTCGAAATTTAGGGTTCTTACCATTTCTAGCTTTGATTCTGATTTCTGATCCTTGATGTTTGTTCTTGGAGATCTAACACCTGATCTTAGCCTAACTTTTCTCACTTTATCACTCTATATTCCCAAAATTCTAGAGAGAGAGGGTCTTAGAAGAAAATGAAATTCAAGTGGTCATTTCTCTCTCTTGAATCTCTTATAAATGTATGATGCAATGCTATGTGGCTGATATTTTCGGCTGAGATAATGGATATAGAGTACATGGAGTAGTTAGGATTTTTCAACAACTCACATTTGGCTAGATTTGCAAGTTATGTACAATAATGCAATAAGGGCATTTTAGTCTTTTTTATTTTATTTTTTTTATGGCATTCTAGTAAATGCCTAAACCCTTAGGGTTTAGGGTTTGGAAAAATATAGGGTTAGGGTTTACAAATTACATTTTCTAAAATTTTCAAATTTAGATTTTCAAAAATAGAAAAATTAATATTTTTAAATTATAATTAGAATTTTCTAATTATATTAAAATTTCTTAATCATACTTTAAATCTTACTAATTAGGATTAGTATTTCCTAATTAAAATTACTAATTAAACAACTAGGGTCAAAATCACGGATTAGGGTTTTCAACCCAAAATTAGGGTTCCTAATAGAAAAATTAATTTTTTAAAATAGAAATTAAATTTTCGTAATTAGATTAGGGTTTTCTAATTACTCATAACTTGAAAATTAGGATTAATATTTCCTAATTAACAACAAAAGTATTAAATTAATCCTTAGGTTTTTCCCTAATTATAAAAATTAGGATTTCTAATCCCGAAATCAAGGTTTAATAAATTTGAAATTAGGGTTTGCTAAATATCTAAGCTTTACCCTAATTAACATTATAATTAATATCACTAAAGAATTATAATTATCCTTTAAGTTCCCAGATTAGGGTTTTAAATTCCCGAATTAGGGTTTCGAATTTTCGGAACTGAACATACAACATTGAATGTTAGAACATCTTTCCCAAAATTCTCAAGCGTACATAGTTGAATTTGACAAGTAAGCACATTGGTCATATCAACAAACTATTAGCTATATGTGAGCATTTTATATATCAATGTCAACTCAGTTAAGATATCAAAGTTCACAAGACATCAGTTTCGATTCATCTTCATTAGCATCACAAAATAAAACAATGAGTTCAAAGCTAAATGAATCACATATTAATCACACATATCTTATAAGGCTAATTTTCATTATATGAAGCTCAACAAACACATTGATTCAAGTAGCAAATCAGAATATAGGATGAAGAGAGTTTCACACAGAGACATTTTATCGACAATCTAAAACAGAATCTGCAATGTTTTGATTGTATCATTTTTCAACTTAACCAAGTGATGATAAAAACATCATGTTTCAATGTATATGACAAGTCTTAAGTTAATTGTTCGCACCCAATTGACTATGGATCTAAAATTGCAATTTACCAAAATAGGTATGCTGTAAAATTACTTATTCCAAACCCATAACGACAACATTGTGGCTATTATGTTAGAGAACCATGAAATGAAAAATCTTTTAGAAGCACAGAAAAGTAAGCGACTTACAAGATTCTGATTTTTGAAGTGTTAAGAAGGCATTATGCACACACAATCATTAAAGTAAAAGTAGATGTCACACCTAATTACCAATGCCTGCTCAACTTCTCAAGAAGTCTTCATCAGTTCACACTTATCAAACAATCCAGTCTACATACTCTTTTAAGTCTCAAACTGAATTCCAATACATCATATACTTTGCCATTCTCCTTCTTCATTTATTCTCCACAAAATAAAGGATATGATGTTTAGGTTTCACCAGCTGGTTTCTTGTTATATTGTGGGGTTAAATGCAAAGTCAACCACTGAACTTTTCTGATATTTGGGTATTGAGCCCCTTTCTTTCAGTTAACGCAAACTAAGCCCCTTTCTATTAAAAAATTTGGACTTTGAACCCCCAGGCGCCACATGTATGTTGACCTGCTGATGTGGCACACGTGGTGCCTACGTGACAGGTCTAACGTGGTATTTAATATTATAAATTGACACGTGTCCGTTGCTAACGTAGCAGGTCTTTTGAATTTTCTCCAAAAATTGCTTCTACATAGATTCAAACATGTGACCTATCATTTGAAACTTTTGTCATTTGACTGCTGGAGCAACACAAGTTATCTATTAATATCTTGCAATAATTAATATTTATATCAAAACATGAGATTTCTCTCATATATTTCTTTCTTCTCCTTCACTACATACCATTAATATAATCTCAAGAAGATATAATAATAATAATAATAATAATAATAATAATAATAATAATAATAATAATAATAATAATAATAATAATAATAATAATAATAATAATAATAATAATAATAATAATAATAACAACAACAACAACAACAACAACAATAATAACAATAATAATAATAGTACTAATAACAACAACAACAACAACAACAACAACAACAACAACAACAACAACAACAACAACAACAACAACAACAACAACAATAATAATAATAATAATAATAATAATAATAATAATAATAATAATAATAATAATAATAATAATAATAAAAAAATAATAAAAATAAAATAGGACCGTGGCTATTTACAATGTTACTATAAAAATAAAGTTCATTGGTTTTCAATGTATACATAAAAGTTACTTCATGTATACATAACATATGATATATATATATATATATATATATATATATGGTTATACGTTTAATAATTTGGACAACAATTTATGCATGAAATACAAATATATTATCTTATAATAATAACACACTAATTTGTCGTTTTATTCCGTGATATATAAGATCGTTAGTATGAAAAGACCTGTTTGGCTTCTTTTTTTCCCTTTTTTTCACAAGCTCTAATTATTATATTAATTCTTTTTTTTTTACAAAATAAAAAAGCAGTAGATTTTCGGGAAACAATAGCATTAATTATTCCTTATTTTAAAATGTCCAATATTAAAAAACTAATTAATTAACTTGGCTATTAATTTACGTTATAATCTTCTATATATTGATCATGTATGATCATCGATATGTCATTTAATTATTTCATTACCAATTTCCATAAAAAAGTGTTCGATCGCCCATTAATTATTTGCTGCAAAAGAAGAAGATAATTGAAAAGAATAACTTATACTATATTCCAAGGCAAAATAAATAAATTAAAGAACATGTAAGATAAATATCATAATTTTGTAAGTATTTGACATATATAAGCAGAAATTATAGTGTTATTATTTTTATTTTTATTTATTTATTTATTTATTATTATTATTATTATTATTATTATTATTATTATTATTATAACTTCCTAAGATTATATTAATGGTATGTAGTGTAGGAGAAGAAAGGAATATCTAGGTGAAATCTTATGTTTTGATATAAATATTAATCCCTGCAAGATATTAACAGATAACTTGTGTTGCTCCAGCGGTCAAATAACCAAAGTTCTAAATGATAGGTGTGAGGACCCCAAACTCAGGTACTTGAAACCCGAACTCGGTTCTTCACGATACCATTTCTATGAGCGGAATAATACTAATAATAATAACAATAATATAAAAGATCAAATTAATTTACATAATTATCAGAGTCTAACTCCCAAGTACGAAACCTTTAAACATTCATTACAACCCATGATAGATAATATATATATCATAATTGTCTTAATAACATTAAACTATTACATAACATAGTAATTCGTTCATTCAGTAACCTTCCCTTTTCCTTTGTTCTTAGCAGAGTTCTCTGGTCGTTCGCACTTAGCTGAAAACATTTAAATTAAAGCAAGGATGAGCATTTGAGTGCCCAGCAAGCAATAGCAATATATATATATATATATATATATATATATATATATATATATATATATATATAAGCTGAAAGGTTTTAAATATTTTCTTTGTACTATTCTTCTACAACAAGTTAATAGTTGTGAAGTATTCTGAACCGATAATAGTAACATAACAACTCTCTTTCAAATTTTTGAAACTACATAATGACTATAACTGGGGTTATGGTGACATGCCATGAACATTGTTTTCATTTTCGAAAGGTTAAACAGAAATTCATCTGTAAACCGTCATAACTTACGGGCACGGGGGTGATCAGCCCGTTATGCCCTGCATTGATCAATACTACATTGCTAGAACGATATTATCGTTCATCCTTTGTTCGCCAGAGCGCATAAAAATTTTCCCGTGTAGGGATGTTCATACATGTCTGGGTTCTAAATCAAAGGTTTTATCTTGTTCAACAATAATCTATAATTCAATATATCTGTATACGGGTAATTGACAAAGGTATATCAACATGTGATTAAATACAATGATTATCCAAGTGGGGACACTTGTTTAACCACTTCTAGAAATTAACGAACAGAATATATATGTCCGAATTATCATATACTAACATGTTGATATTCAATGAGCTTATATAATATAAAGTTCATAATCTGTACAATAATAATATAGTTTAGAAACATTCTTACTCACATCCATTGCATAAAGAAAATGCAAAGGTTAGATACTTGCCTGAAGCGCTGCTTACAACTTGTAATTAAGATCTATCGCTTATCTCACGACCTATCATTAATAAGATAGTTCGTTCGATTAGAACAATATACTATAACACGTAATACTACTTATTGCAGTCAGCACATACCCTAATCACATTGACATATAAATTTAACAACCATTGAATCACAAATAATCACTTATCTAATCACATTATCTAAGTCCAGATCAATTTCTGAAATATGTCAGTCTACCGACAACTTTATCGGGTAATTATCGAGTCTAAGACTCTATTTTATAACTTAACATCAGTACGTATCAGTCGTTTTATTTTTAAATGACTCAATATAATTTTAAAACATTTATTATAATTTATCATAAATTTTCAAACATCGGAATCATATTAAAATGATTTAAATACTAATCAACTCTATTATCATTAATATTTAATTAGTATTAAACTATTAATGAAATCATTTCCAAAATTTTAAAGTTATGTATAATAACTCAAAATACTTTTAAAGTATTAATATTACCCTTAAATGATTTTTAAAACATTTAAAATCATTTTTAAATAATTATCATTAATATTAAAGTATTAATGTTCTATTTATCAAAATATTAAAAGTCATTATTCATAACTTAAAATATTTTTAATTCATTTATATCCTTTTTAAATGATTTTTAAAGTAATAAAACCATTTATAAACTATTTATTTAATATAATTATTAAATAAATTTAATATCATAACCAATAACTTAATAATCAATAATATTTAATTATTAATGAAATTATCCTTTAAATATTAAAAGTTATATTTTATAACTTAAAATATTTTTAAACACTTTATTTTCATTTAATATGATTTTTAATATAATAAAATCATTTTTAATTAATTTATTTAATTCATTTAGTAAATAAATTAATTACCATTAATATCAATTTATTAATGAAATTTATCATAAAATATTAAAAGTCATTAAAAATAACTTAAAATATTTTCTTATATCATAATATAATTTTTAATGAGTTTTCTAATATTAAAATTATTTTTAAATAATTTATTTAATATTATAATTAAATAAATTAAATACTTTTAATATTTCAAAAATATTAAATATTTATGAAATATATTAAAAATAATTAAAAACTAATTTTCGGAATTTTTAATAATTTTTAATAATTTATTTTGTATTTTTAATAATTAAAAACTAATTTTTTCTATTTAATAATTAATTTCTGAAAAATATTAAATAGTCTGTCGCTAAAGACCACCTATAGCGACAGAACCGTCGCTATAGGTGTTCTTCATGTTCTTGGCCAAACCCAGAGATTCATAGTCAGTTGCTAAGGTGTCACGTTTGACCAACAATAATTCAGTGTGTAGTGTGATTCTGGACCAACTAAGCATTAGAGCATGTAGTACTAGTGTAACACTTCAGGCTACAACAACAATCATGACCATACTACATAAACCGAACGAGATCTGGCCTTCCCAAAAACCTTGTCAGAGCTGTTCTTCATTTCTGGGTTTTCCAGAAATGAAGAACAGTTCATACTGCCTTCTCTCGATCTTTATATCTTGCAACACATGAACGAGTTTCGTGATCTTAGGCTTTCAGGTTGTAGAACACATGTAAGTCTAGAGATCCATTACATAAAATCATAATAACAACAACAAAATCAAAAGACTTAAGCTAGTCAAACCTTGTCAAAGATCATGCACTTAAGTTTTCTGGGTTACCCAGAAAACTAAGTTCGTGATCTTCCGGCCTGGTTTGACCATCCACTGACTTCGATCCACTAGATATTTAGGCGATATACAAGCTTAATCATGAAGTCCATATACCATAGTACAAACATATTACAACATCAACAACAAATAAACTAACACCTGCAAGATCCAAGGCCATGAATCTACTGCCAGACATGTTCTAGAAGCTTTCTGGGTAACCCAGAAATGGTCCGGTTAATGCCAGTCAACGAGGTTTGACCGGTTATAACTTACAATCTACAACTCATCTAAGCCTGATTCTTGATCCAGATCAAAGCCAACATATCAGACTACAATATCCAACACTTAAAACACAAAACCCAATTACAGAAATGGATCTACAAGGTCTGACATTCGTTGTCAGACCATAACATGAAATTTTTCCAGAAATTTTAAAATCATTGATTTGAGCATTTAGATGTTATGGACTTGTAATATACCAATCCAGATCATTAAATTAGACTATAAACAACATCTTTTAACAACAAATTACAAGAGCTAACAACAGATCATTGAAAAAAATTATGGTTAGGGTTTATACCTTTGATGAACAAATTTTTGATTTTGTGTTGCTGATTTGGTTATGGTGTTAGTGGGGCTTGATAATGGGACTATAATGCTAGATAATTTCGGAGGTGTGGTGCTTGAGAGAGTTGAGTAAGGTTTTTGCACAAATTAAGTGAACAAAATGCAATTTCTCTCTCCAATCCATATATATAGACAATTAGATACATGTATGGGTTGACCTAGAGATGATTTGTTGTCATTTGAAGGTTAAGGGAGTTGTTGGTTTGGTAAACCACTCAAAATTTATCTAGATTTGCAAGCAAGCTTCTTAAAGAATTAAAAAGGGCATAAAAGACATTTAATAATTCAATTTAATGGCAAAAAAATGAAACTTGACAAACCCTTAGGGTTTGACCCTTAGGGTTTAGCAAAAAACAAAAATACTATTTAGCAACTAGGGTTTGTAAAATTATAAACTAAATTTAGTTTCCAAAATTAAAAAAAAATTAAAATTATTAATTAGATTAAATTAATAATTTTATTATACAGGAACATTAGGGTATTATAACATAATTAACTTTGTTATTTAAACAATTAGTGTTTAAAATTAGCAATTAGGGTTCCAAGAAATATCGGTTAGAGTTTTAATTTCGCGATTAAAGTTTCGATTTCAAATTTGGGTTTTAATCATTACGGTCTTAAATCACTAATTAGGTTTATTTTAAATTAGCGATATAAAACCTATTATACCTGACATTAATCACTGTAACACAATTCTTGACAGATCAAACCTCCGGTCTAGGTTTCCGAATTAGGGTTTAATAGAAATTCATATAATTAGGGTTTTAAATTTATAATTAGGGTTTCCTAATTAGCATAACACGAAGTAGCACATAACACATATCATATAACACAGATATTAAGTAATCTTAAATTTTCCATTTAAATTGATAAATAGGGTTAAATCAATTAATGCTAGGGTTTGATCAATATACCATAATTGACCAACCATCAACAGTACGTTTTTACAGTACATATTTATAGCACTGAAAAATCAAAATATACTTAATATTATATTATTATTCTCATACCTTGGCAATAATCTAAAATTAGGGTTTGGATTCCATATCTGATTTATTCTTCCTATTTAACCTTAATAATTAAGGTAAAATAATTAACTTAATAATTTGTACTAAAATTCTTATAATAAAATAATTATTATAATTATTCTAAAAATCACTCCATATATTATTTAAATAATATATGATTATATATTTTCATGGAAAATAATTATTAAAATATTTCTACCATAAATTAATTATTATAAGTATATACTTTTTTAATAATCAATAATTTTAAAATAAATTCATTTGTAAATAATTATGTAATAAATATATTTTTACTTACCACATAAATACATATACACATAATCTTGTACAAATCCTCATCCTTAATAAAAAAAATTTATTCACAAAATTTCTTATTTATTTATATAGAAAATATCGGGTTGCTACATTCACCCTCCCTTATAAAGATTCCGTCCCCGGAATCACCGTTTTAAAACCTATACATACACGGTCACATAGCGTACACAATCATTGTAAGTAAATCTCGATCAACTTTGATCGAACTGTGTTTTTTTTTAACTATTCACATGAAGCTTGTCTTTCTGATTACACAGAAAAATTGATTTCTAACAGAACTCAAATTCCTCCTCAAAATTTCTTTATAAAATAATTTTACTATATATAGGAAAATCATGCATAAGAAAATAAAAAGGCATATGAATAATACCTGGAGTTCCAGTGCCAGCTGCTGCCATATCCTGAACTGTCATGTTGTAGACCCTTGCTGTAGATTTTGTTGGTTTGCTTGACAAAGTCGGTCCCGTGATTGCTAACGTTCCACTGCCAGTGCCCATATTCACACTTCATGTCTCCACCCTCCTTTTTGGACAATCTTTCACCCTGTGCTCTGTCGATCCGCATATAAAACATCCGCTATTTATCCTAGGATTGGGGCAGTTGGGAGAAATATGGCCCTCCTGCCCGCACTTATAGCAAACAAATTTTCCTTGCAAACACTCCCCCGAGTGATTCTTCCCACATGTCTTACATGGCACTATCTGTTTCTTAACACCTTCCTGTTTCACTTGTACACTTGCAAAACTGCTCACCTTCCTCTTACTATCTCCACTCCTGCTCCCACTATTAATTTCCACCTTCCTAGCTCCTTCTATCTTACCCTTATTCTTCCTCTCCTTATTGTAAAGGCTCATGGCCTCACTTCCCTCCTCAGCTATGATCGCTTTCTCCATGAGTGATGCAAATGTAGAAATTTGCAACACCGCCACTTTGTTATAGAGCCAGGGTTTCAATCCCAATTCAAACCTTCTAGCTTTCTTAGCCTCTGTATCAACTTGATGCGGAGCAAACCTAGCTAACTCATTGAATTTGGCTGCGTAATCAGACACCGTCATATTCTCCTACTTCAACTCTAAAAATTTAACCTCCATCCTCGCCTGCATACTTGGTGAAAAATAATTTTCGAAAAACAAAGTTTTAAATCTATCCCATGTGACTACACCTTCACCTGCCCTAGCCTGATTCGCTTCCCACCAAAAATTTGCTTCTCCCTTCATCATGTAAGTGGCAAAAGCAGTTTTCTGCCCCTCATCTACCCTAGCTACCATAAACGCTTTTTCAATTTCCTTAACCCAAGTTTGAGCTTCTACAGGGTCAGTTGTACCTTTGAATTCTGGTGGTCCTACAGCCTTAAAGTCTTTGAAGTTCGCTAAGTGGTTGCCCGGCTGGTTTTCAGCGACCGGTATTCCCTGTTACATAGCCTGAGCTATCATGTTCGCAAATTGCCGCATCGGATCTGGTTGTTGTTGTCCCTCAACGTTGTTGACAGATTCCTCTGCCCTTTGATTGCGAGTTCGACGTCTTGTAGGCATTATCTGATTGAAAAAAATCATAATTTAACTTACATTCTAAACCTTATCACATAAGTTTAATATTTTAAACTTATTTCATCATTTCTCAAACATAGATTCATATTCATTTAACGAACATTTTACATAGCACAAAATGCTTTGAACTTCAGCTATCCCTTTATGACCTCAAAAGTCAGGATTTACAGTCTTGACTTAATACAAAAGTTGGAAACATTACATTACACAAACATACTTATCATATGCATTACATTAAACACTCTTACACAACAGAACCTATACTACCTATTTATTACACCTTTTCCTTGGACATTCTCTCGCCTGATGACCTTCTATACCACATACATAGCATGCTCCTTTTTTGTAGTCAGGACAGTACGGAGTGGTATGTCCTTCATAGCCGCAAAGATAACATATTCTTTTCCATTTCTTCTTATTGGATTTTCCTAAGTCATGGTCTTCTATCTTTCTTTTCCCCTTCTTATCCGGAGCTGCACACGATGTGCTGCTTGTGGCTCCCATCTGACCAATTTGGATTTTAAGCTTATCTTGTCCTTCCAATGTTTCTATTAACGCTTGACGCAACTGACTATTCAACAGCCTTTCTATCTCCCACAGCCTTTCCAAAGAAGAAACCTTGTTCTTCAGATTCTGCACCTCTGTTGATGCTTGATCAGCTCTAACTTTAGTGTCTGAATCGCTATCTGTCAGCTCCACCATCTCCGGATCTGGTACTATATTTTCTACAATAACCACATCTTCTGAGTTATTTTCATTGTGAGCCTCTATTTCAGTTATCGACTTCGATATTGGCTCCTTCTTTACGATCCGAGGGTAATCGAATCCTTTTTCACCTGACATCTACACGCATAAATTATCCTAATTAGCATATAGTATATACACACAACAAATAAGAGTTTTATATAAGTTATCTTTTATTTAGTTTGACGATGAATTTAGTCAATTCATCTCTTTTTAAACTCTATATGAGTTATTTATATTTTCAACGTTTCCCTCTGTTCTAAGGTTATATCCTAAGGTCTAGCCCACCTAAGGTTTCTAACCCTATAGCTCTGATACCAACCTGTGAGGACCCCAAACTCAGTTACTTGAAACCCGAACTCGGTTCTTCACGATACCATTTCTATGAGCGGAATAATACTAATAATAATAACAATAATATAAAAGATCAAATTAATTTACATAATTATCAGAGTCTAACTCCCAAGTACGAAACCTTTAAACATTCATTACAACCCATGATAGATAATATATATATCATAATTGTCTTAATAACATTAAACTATTACATAACATAGTAATTCGTTCATTCAGCAACCTTTCCTTTTCCTTTGTTCTTAGCAGAGTTCTCTGGTCGTTCGCACTTAGCTGAAAACATTTAAATTAAAGCAAGGATGAGCATTTGAGTGCCCAGCAAGCAATAGCAATATATATATATATATATATATATATATATATATATAAGCTGAAAGGTTTTAAATGTTTTCTTTGTACTATTCTTCTACAACAAGTTAATAGTTGTGAAGTATTCTGAACCGATAATAATAACATAACAACTCTCTTTCAAATTTTTGAAACTACATAATGACTATAACTGGGGTTATGGTGACATGCCATGAACATTATTTTCATTTTCGAAAAGGTTAAACAGAAATTCATCTGTAAACCGTCATAACTTACGGGCACGGGGGTGATCAGCCCGTTATGCCCTGCATTGATCAATACTACATTGCTAGAACGATATTATCGTTCATCCTTTGTTCGCCGGAGCACATAAAAATTTTCCCGTGTAGGGATGTTCATACCTGTCTGGGTTCTAAATCAAAGGTTTTATCTTGTTCAACAATAATCTATAATTCAATATATCTGTATACGGGTAATTGACAAAGGTATATCAACATGTGATTAAATACAATGATTATCCAAGTGGGGACACTTGTTTAACCACTTCTAGAAATTAACGAACAGAATATATATGTCCGAATTATCATATACTAACATGTTGATATTCAATGAGCTTATATAATATAAAGTTCATAATCTGTACAATAATAATATAGTTTAGAAACATTCTTACTCACATCCATTGCATAAAGAAAATGCAAAGGTTAGATACTTGCCTGAAGCGCTGCTTACAACTTGTAATTAAGATCTATCGCTTATCTCACGACCTATCATTAATAAGATAGTTCGTTCGATTAGAACAATATACTATAACACGTAATACTACTTATTGCAGTCAGCACATACCCTAATCACATTGACATATAAATTTAACAACCATTGAATCACAAATAATCACTTATCTAATCACATTATCTAAGTCCAGATCAATTTCTGAAATATGTCAGTCTACCGACAACTTTATCGGGTAATTATCGAGTCTAAGACTCTATTTTATAACTTAACATCAGTACGTATCAGTCGTTTTATTTTTAAATGACTCAATATAATTTTAAAACATTTATTATAATTTATCATAAATTTTCAAACATCGGAATCATATTAAAATGATTTAAATACTAATCAACTCTATTATCATTAATATTTAATTAGTATTAAACTATTAATGAAATCATTTCCAAAATTTTAAAGTTATGTATAATAACTCAAAATACTTTTAAAGTATTAATATTACCCTTAAATGATTTTTAAAACATTTAAAATCATTTTTAAATAATTATCATTAATATTAAAGTATTAATGTTCTATTTATCAAAATATTAAAAGTCATTATTCATAACTTAAAATATTTTTAATTCATTTATATCCTTTTTAAATGATTTTTAAAGTAATAAAACTATTTACAAACTATTTATTTAATATAATTATTAAATAAATTTAATATCATAACCAATAACTTAATAATCAATAATATTTAATTATTAATGAAATTATCCTTTAAATATTAAAAGTTATATTTTATAACTTAAAATATTTTTAAACACTTTATTTTCATTTAATATGATTTTTAATATAATAAAATCATTTTTAATTAATTTATTTAATTCATTTAGTAAATAAATTAATTACCATTAATATCAATTTATTAATGAAATTTATCATAAAATATTAAAAGTCATTAAAAATAACTTAAAATATTTTCTTATATCATAATATAATTTTTAATGATTTTTCTAATATTAAAATCATTTTTAAATAATTTATTTAATATTATAATTAAATAAATTAAATACTTTTAATATTTCGAAAATATTAAATATTTATGAAATATATTAAAAATAATTAAAAACTAATTTTCGGAATTTTTAATAATTTATTTTGTATTTTTAATAATTAAAAACTAATTTTTTCTATTTAATAATTAATTTCCGAAAAATATTAAATAGTCTGTCGCTAAAGACCACCTATAGCGACAGAACCGTCGCTATAAGTGTTCTTCATGTTCTTGGCCAAACCCAGAGATTCATAGTCAGTTGCTAAGGTGTCACGTTTGACCAACAATAATTCAGTGTGTAGTGTGATTCTGGACCAACTAAGCATTAGAGCATGTAGTACTAGTGTAACACTTCAGGCTACAACAACAATCATGACCATACTACATAAACCGAACGAGATCTGGCCTTCCCAAAAACCTTGTCAGAGCTGTTCTTCATTTCTGAGTTTTCCAGAAATGAAGAACAGTTCATACTGCCTTCTCTCAATCTTTATATCTTGCAATACATGAACGAGTTTCGTGATCTTAGGCTTTCAGGTTGTAGAACACATGTAAGTCTAGAGATCCATTACATAAAATCATAATAACAACAACAAAATCAAAAGACTTAAGCTGGTCAAACCTTGTCAAAGATCATGCACTTAAGTTTTCTGGGTTACCCAGAAAACTAAGTTCGTGATCTTCTGGCCTGGTTTGACCATCCACTGACTTCGATCCACTAGATATTTAGGCGATATAAAAGCTTAATCTTGAAGTCCATATACCATAGTACAAACATATTACAACATCAACAACAAATAAACTAACACCTGCAAGATCCAAGGCCATGAATCTACTGCCAGACATGTTCTAGAAGCTTTCTGGGTAACCCAGAAATGGCCCGGTCAATGCTGGTCAACGAGGTTTGACCGGTTATAACTTACAATCTACAACTCATCTAAGCCTGATTCTTGATCCAGATCAAAGCCAACATATCAGACTACAATATCCAACACTTAAAACACAAAACCCAATTACAGAAATGGATCTACAAGGTCTGACATTCGTTGTCAGACCATAACATGAAATTTTTCCAGAAATTTTAAAATCATTGATTTGAGCATTTAGATGTTATGGACTTGTAATATACCAATCCAGACCATTAAATTAGACTATAAACAACATCTTTTAACAACAAATTACAAGATCTAACAACAGATCATTGAAAAAAATTATGGTTAGGGTTTATACCTTTGATGAATAAATTTTTGATTTTGTGTTGCTGATTTGGTTATGGTGTTAGTGGGGCTTGATAATGGGACTATAATGCTAGATAATTTCGGAGGTGTGGTGCTTGAGAGAGTTGAGTAAGGTTTTTGCACAAATTAAGTGAACAAAATGCAATTTCTCTCTCCAATCCATATATATAGACAATTAGATACATGTATGGGCTGACCTAGAGATGATTTGTTGTCATTTGAAGGTTAAGGGAGTTGTTGGTTTGGTAAACCACTCAAAATTTATCTAGATTTGCAAGCAAGCTTCTTAAAGAATTAAAAAGGGCATAAAAGACATTTAATAATTCAATTTAATGGCAAAAAAATGAAACTTGACAAACCCTTAGGGTTTGACCCTTAGGGTTTAGCAAAAAGCAAAAATACTATTTAGCAACTAGGGTTTGTAAAATTATAAACTAAATTTAGTTTCCAAAATTAAAAAAAAATTAAAATTATTAATTAGATTAAATTAATAATTTTATTATACAGGAACATTAGGGTATTATAACATAATTAACTTTGCTATTTAAACAATTAGTGTTTAAAATTAGCAATTAGGGTTCCAAGAAATATCGGTTAGAGTTTTAATTTCGCGATTAAAGTTTCGATTTCAAATTTAGGGTTTTAATCATTACGGTCTTAAATCACTAATTAGGTTTATTTTAAATTAGCGATATAAAACCTATTATACCTGACATTAATCACTGTAACACAATTCTTGACAGATCAAACCTCCGGTCTAGGTTTCCGAATTAGGGTTTAATAGAAATTCATATAATTAGGGTTTTAAATTTATAATTAGGGTTTCCTAATTAGCATAACACGAAGTAGCACATAACATATATCATATAACACAGATATTAAATAATCTTAAATTTCCCATTTAAATTGATAAATAGGGTTAAATCAATTAATGCTAGGGTTTGATCAATATACCATAATTGACCAACCATCAACAGTACGTTTTTACAGTACATATTTATAGCACTGAAAAATCAAAATATACTTAATATTATATTATTATTCTCATACCTTGGCAATAATCCAAAATTAGGGTTTGGATTCCATATCTGATTTATTCTTCCTATTTAACCTTAATAATTAAGGTAAAATAATTAACTTAATAATTTGTACTAAAATTCATATAATAAAATAATTATTATAATTATTCTAAAAATCACTCCATATATTATTTAAATAATATATGATTATATATTTTCATGGAAAATAATTATTAAAATATTTCTACCATAAATTAATTATTATAAGTATATACTCTTTTAATAATCAATAATTTTAAAATAAATTCATTTGTAAATAATTATGTAATAAATATATTTTTACTTACCACATAAATATATATACACATAATCTTGTACAAATCCTCATCCTTAATAATAAAAAAAAAATTATTCACAAAATTTCTTATTTATTTATATAGAAAATATCGGGTTGCTACAATAGGTCACAGGTTCGAATATGTTCTATATTTGGACATAATTTTTAAATACTAAATACGAATATTTTTTGACAATTCTCCGAATACCGAATATGGTCTTACAAAAACATGCTTACTGGAATTATTTTAATTTAAGGTAACATTTTAATAGTCGTTGCAAAAAGTTGTACAAAATATTCAACGAAAATTTTTTTATTGCCAATGAATGTGGTCCATATTAGGCAACGAAATATAGCAACAAAAAAACTTTTGTTCACTACACCAAAAATAGCCTCTAGCGAAGGAAATTTTGTGAAGGAATTTATTCCTACACATGAGGAGTTGTTTAGCGAAGGAAAAAAGTATAGTGACAATATAGTTATTAGCGAAAGAAATATCCTTCACAATTTATATTTTTTTCCTCGCCAAATTGGGGTGATAGAAAGATTTTTGGAGCCAATTTATGATAAAAATTTGCGAGGAAAAAATCTATTTAGTGAAAAAATTATTACTCACTATATATTATTGGTTAGAAGTTTTTTGCGAGAGAAAAAATTAGTCGCTATTTTATTTTAAATATCTTTTTATAATTAATTATTATGAATATAAATACCTTAAATTTATTACAATAGTAAATTTAATTTTAATAACACTTTTTAAGTAACTTACAATAACAACTATTTATTTTAATAAATTATAAAGTAAATAACTTTACATTATGTTGAATTTTAAAATTTTTCCATTAAAATTTATTTTTATGATCATAAATAAAGTTAAAAGTTAAATAAAAATAAAATTAAATAATCCAAAAGACTTTAAATTTTATTTTAAGTATATAATATTAATCCAAAAAAGTCTTTTGGAGATTAATTTAAAGTAACTTTATTTTTTGATATTGTATTTAACATTCAGTTAAATAATAATTTAGGAGGGCTTTAAGAAAGACTTTTGAATTATTTAATTTTATTTTTAATTAGTTTAAACCATAAAAAAAAATCAAAAAAACTTAACTTAACTTTACAATACCAGTAGTGTGTGCGTTGACCTTGACTCAGAAAAATTAACTCAACTTTACAGTAGCAATTCAGTGTGTGCGTCGATAGTGACTCGTGAGAAACAGAGAAAGGGCGAAGTAACTCGAGCAAGCGAGATAGGGAAGCAAGCTAGCTAGATCGATCAATGGTTTCGCTCAATCAGCCAAAATTGAAGTTTCGATAGATGCTAACTAGGTCTCTACCAATTTGGTTTCCCCTCTCTTCATTAGCCATACTTTAGGCGGGAGAAATAAAAAATTAGCGCCAAATTTTACCCAAAATTAGAGAGATTGAGATTTGATTGTGTGAATAATGTTTGGTATGAGTAAAGGGATTATCATTAATCCCAAAATTTTACCCCAAACTTCATCTTTGCATATTCAAATCTGCACCTTCTGTCCCAATTGCAAAAGCCCTAACTTCGAAGACCCAAAGACCCGTCAATTTTGTTCGAATGAATTTTTTCTAACAACTTTGTTCATCCTTATTCCATTAGTTGCTGTAATGATTCATATATACAGACACATGTATGTATGTGTGTATTTATTTGTGTAAGAGACGATATGTGAAGGCAATATTTGTAGGTATTGCTTTCGAATCCTTACCATTTTTCGATCTAATGTAGGTATTGCTTTTGAATCCTTACCATTTTTTGTACGCCCTTATTTGCTGCTCTTGAAATTTATTTCATTTATTTCGAAAACTTTTAAGTTTAATTATTTTTTTCAGTTGGTCATAATAATCATAATTAGAGGTTTTGTGCAATGAAATTGAAATTATAGTTCTGTTTATATTTAATTTTATTAGTTGTAAGCAAACACTATGCTATGATGATTCACCCAATTTAAGTCACAGATTTTAATATGACAGGTACTAAACTACTTTAAATCTAGGGCTTAAATTGTTTTCCCCTAGTTTCCTGTGTTATTTTTAGTAGTTCAACAAATTAGTGTTATTTGTTTGTTGTTAGAATTTTGTCCTTTTTGTTTTTGAGCAGCTTGCATTTTTATATCATTGTAGCATAATGCTTGTTTGTTATAAGGAACACTTTATATTTCGTGCTAGTTTGTGAAGGTTGGCGGGTAACTTAGATTTTTTCTGTTATTTAGTGTTGTTATTGCATTCAGTATGATACATGAATATATTCTTCGTTCTTTTGTCAAGAAAAAATTAATTACGATCGTGAAAAGTTGTTGATGAATTTTAGCATGTGTCACTAAGGTTTGTGGGTCTGTGATGAAGAGGATTCGAAATTGGCATGGTTTGAGTTTTTGCTTTACATAGTTTTTAATATACTCGTTGGGCGCTCATTAGCTATGGTCCCCATGCTTTAAAATGTACTCAAGTGTGGACCTATCTTACAAGTCAAACTCGAATGTGTCTATTATCAAACAGTTACGGATGTGTCAATAGTTTTGTTTTTCTTATAGCCTTATGCCATAGTAAACAAAATTCCTGGATACACCCCGGCTTATAATAAAGCACAATGTTAACATTAGGTGTTTGATTATTGATTCTTTATGTACTGTTGTCAAAATGCGTGAAAGTACACCCTCACATTCTTGGTTTACCAATTATTATATATTCAGAAGATCAATAATTGCAATAGGTTTCGTCAAAATTGATAACATACTTTCTTGATGAAGCTGTTCATCCTACAAGTATGAGATGGGTCATGACTCTTCTTGGTGTGTGCTTTTCCTCCTCACATACGTCTGCACTTAAATTTCGTACCAGTGGTGGGTATCAAGGTTTAGCAAGGGTGCTTCCGAGTTTCTATGATTCTCCTAATATGTATTATATTTTGTTTTGTCTAATATTTGGGAAGCCTGTATATCCAAGGCTACCTGAAGTTCGTATGCTTGACTTTCATGTTCTTATGCCAAGCGATGGACACTATGGAGAGTTGAAATTTGTTGAATTATTAGAATCTGTTCTGACTTTGGCAAAGTCTACATTTGATAGGCTGTTTATGCAGTCAATGCTTGCCTACCAAATTGGCAATCTCTCCCAGGTCAGTTCTGGCCTTGTTGCAGAGCTTGTGGAAGCTACCACAGACGTGGCTGGGAACTTCAGGGTGAAGCTCTGATGCACAAAACCTATGCAGCTCGACTGATGGGTGGAGAGGCGTCAGCTCCTGCTGCTGCAACTGCAGTACTTTGACTTTTGGTTGATATAGCGAAAATGTGTCCCCCATTCTCTGCTGTTTGCAGACGAGCCAAATTTCTTGAAAGATGCGTAAAACTTTATTTTTCCTGTGATAGGTATGTTTTTTTTCTTGTTTGTATAACTAGCACATTTTTGTCTTCTTTCTACATTAATGTGGTCAAGTTATTTATCAATATTTAAAGTAATGTCAGATCATATCACTGAACTTTACTGTATCTGTTGTTTTTGTTTCATGTAGGGCTGCTCCGGCGGTGAAGATGGCAAAAGAACTGTCTGTAAAGACAGAAGACAAGAGCTTAAATGATTCTGATGATTCTAGTAGCTCTCAAAATAAATTTTCTAGCCTGCCTCATGATCAGGAACAGTCTACAAAAACCTCCATAAGTATGGGAAGCTTTCCGCAAGGGAAGGATAGTACAAGTTCTGAAGATCTGTTTGTTGCCCCAAATGATATGGCTGGTGATAAAGCAGAGACAAAAATTACATCCGAGCAGGAAATAATCAAATTGGTTAAAGAAGATGTACAAGCCGTTCTCAGTCTAGAAGGTGAAGCGATTGGCCATTTATCTACTCCCACTTCCAGCAGTAATGAGTTCAATTTCCATGACATAAAAGGCCCACCAAATCCTATCCATCCGACTGATTTTCAAAGTTCTACATTCTTAATTATAACTGATTCCCCCATTTTATCTGAGGGATCTTATTCCAGAATGCCTCTCGCACCTTCTTCATCCCCTGTTCTTGCATTGACATCTTGGCTGGGGGGTGGCAGTCCTAGTGAAGTCAAACCTCAATCAGCTGGGACTCCTTCCTTGGAATCGTTTGTGTCTATGACAGAAATTGATTCGTCCTTGGACTTGAAGTCCACTTCTCAAGGTTTATATGCTGCAAACACATATCTCTAGCAGTTAATCCAAAACTACTACTTGAAATGGATGATTCTAGATATGGTGGTGGTCCTTGTTCTGCAGGAGCCACGGCTGTTTTAGATTTTATGGCTGAAGTTCTTTCTGATTTTGTTATATAGCAGATGAAAGCAACACCGATTATTGAAAGCATTTTGGAAAGTGTTCCTTTATACGTAGATGCTGAATCTGTGCTAGTTTTTCAGGGTTTGTGCCTTGGTAGACTGATGAACTTCCTTGAAAGGTGTCTCTTACGCGATGACGAGGAAAATGAGAAAAAGCTAGATAAGAGCCGTTGGTCATTGAACTTAGATGCCTTGTGCTGGAAGATAGTGGATCGTGTATATATGGGTGTTTTTCCTCAGCCTTCTGGTGTACTAAGGACACTGGAGTTCTTGTTATCTATGCTACAGTTGGCAAATAAAGATGGTCGGACTGAGGACACTGGAGTTCTTTTGGTTTATCATGATTAAGATTTTAAAAATTGAGAGCATATAAGTTTGAATGATCATTTTAGTGTTTTACTGGTTTTTTATAATGAAGAAATTCTATGTGGTCAGTTTGTGTTGAAATTCTATACTGGTTTTCTTTAATGTGAAGTAGAGGGAGGGCAGTTTCCATGGATGTTCTCAGGCTTACTATTTGGCTGCTTTATCTTTGCGTTGCAGCTATGGTAGCTTTAGCTGAAGTTGCGATTTTCATTCGCTTTGATCGTACTCCACCTTATCAATCCAGGTTGGATACCACTATTTTCCACTACTCATTTATTGGACTGAATGGTTCTAATCTGTGTAATAAGAATGGGTGTTCCATTTTATGTGAGGTATGATTACTCAACTAAATATTTCTCGTCTCTCTGTGTTTTTGCCCTATAGAGCAGTCATCTGGTCTCATATCTGACCTACTACTCTCTCTGTCTGTTCGAGAATGACAATCTCATCCGACTTTTTGACCTTTTGTAAATAAAAAATACTAAAATTTGTCGACTACATAATATGTTTTTCTAGTAACCAATTTTGATCTTGAAATGAAACACTAGGAAACAAAAGAAAAAAGAAAATCATCCGAAAAAAAATTATGTTTGAGTGTGTCATGGGCTAATTTTAGCACGCGCAGTCGATGAAACGACTCCTATTTCTCGACAAGAGTGCTTTTTATAGCGACCAACTCATTTCCTTGCACCTAGAGGATCCAAGTGGAATATAACTGGTACTTGTGCAGGTTGATGGCCAAACTTTGACATCTTGTCCTGCTGATAGCATTGTACTCAACAACTTGACTGTAAATCGTAAACACCATTTTCATCTCAACGTCACGACCAAAGATGGAAAGAGAAACTCATCATCTTTCAAAAGTTATTGTCCTTCTTCTATTTGCTTAACAAATATAATGCCACCTACTGCAACAATATTTAGTGGCCAGAGGTACACAAGTGGTGGAAAAATAGCAGTATATGTTACATTTAGTGAAGCTTGTACCGGGTCAGGATCGCACCATAACTATATGGACGACTTCAAGTCCCCGACCTCTCGCTGTGGCAAAGCATTTATTGGAACAAAGCATTGTAGACTTATCCTGGTATATTCACAGTTGAACTGTCAAAACATTCCTCCTTTGTATAAGATTCAAGATATTGCTTTGAATATTATAAATGATCTTTCTTTTGGCTTTCCTATCTCCTTTCATTGTTTTAATTCATTAATATGTTCTTTTCATATTAGGAGTCCCGATGGATATTCTCTATTTGCTTGTTCCCTTGATGGGACGGTGGCTATTTTCCATTTCCAGGTGAGTGACTTGGATACAGGCTAACTGATTTCGAGTTGGATGAATTAAAGAGAAATCGTTATGGTGATGTCAGAGGCCAACAGGCAAATTTAGCAGAAAGTCCCACACAATTGTTGCTTGAAGCAGCATCAGCTAAGCTAACCACAAGCAAAAGAATCACCAAATGTGTCCTACAAAAAAATATGCCCATAAAATCTTATGCTGATGCAGGGATTGCAGCAAAGGCTTCTGAATCTCAGACTGTGGGTAGACAGAGAAATGTAGGAGCAGCTGGCGATGCCTTAGATAAGATGGCCAATTCTGTCCAAGTGGCTAGTCCTATAAAGCAGAGAGAATATCGACGCCCTGAAGGCAGAAAGAGGATAGTCCCTGAAGCTATTGGAGTACCTTCCCAAAAGGAAAATATATCTGGTGGTTCTCATTCTCAAGCCTTTTATTTTCCTTTAAATTCATCAGAGCACAAGAAGGATGCTAAGGGGGTCACATATACACTGATGGTGCTGTTCAAGGAGTTACTGTGAGGAGATCATTAGGTGGGAGCTCAGATATTGAGGAGCGTTCGGGTGTCATTGCTACGGCAGCTATAAGCGAGAGTCTGGTAATTATAGCTTGTTAGTTGTTTCTAAAATCCTAGTCTCGGAATGTAATGCCATTTATTATAGGTTAGGTTTTTGTTTCCTAGTTTTGTTAGGGGCTTTTAGTCTCACGGGAGAAGAAACTAATGTATTGATTTTAATGTATTATTTGTAATTTTTTTGCAATTTAATATACAAATAAATTTAGCAATAAATAAATAAATTTAATATTTCTTATAGAAATTAATAATAATAATAATAATATATATGAAATTAATTGATTTGAATATCAATTATAATTTTTAATGAATTTTGATTATTTAGCAATTAATTTTTTATTTATAAATTTATAATTTGTGAAGGATTATTTTTCTCACTAATTTGAAGATACATTCTCAATTAATAATTAGTGAAGAAAAATTTTCTATCATTAAACAAATTTATTCTTCACAATATATTATTTGTGAGGGAATAAAGTTAATCACTAATTTCAAATAGTCTTTCTTAAAATATTATTTCTAAAGGAAACCAATCTTTAACTAAATAACAAAATTCCATTACTAAATACAATTTGTGAATAAAAAAGTTATTTACAATATATCCTTCATAAAAAATATTTAGTTACTACTTAGCGAATGATACCCAATTGCGAGGAGGTCTAATGTGAGCACTCGTGTGAAGGAAATATTTCTTCGCAATAAATCACTTGTGAGTGATATAGGGCCTCTAGTGAAGGATTTGTACTTCACTAGAGGCCATTTTTGGTGTAGTGGTTGTCTACGATGAGGAGAAATCATGTGGTTAGAAATTTTGCAACGAATTTCTAACGAATTTTGTTTTCAAATTTTGCAACGATTTAAGAATTTCGTTGCAAAAAGTGAAAGCCTGACACAATCTGCAACGAATGACAAGTTTCGTTGCTAAACATACACTTTTAGCAACGCCTTATAAAATCGTTGCCTGAAAAATCTTTGCTAAAGCCCCATATTTAGCAACAAAAAAACTTTCGTTTCTCACGATGACGAGAAATCAAGTGGCCGAAAATTTCTCAACGAATTTCTAACGAATTTTTTTCCCGCCAATGAATTAGCAACGAAATTTTGCAACGACTTATGAAATTCGTTCTAAAAAGTGAAAGCCTGACACAATATGCAACGAAGGACAAATTTCATTGCTAAACATATACTTTTAGCAACGACTTATAAAGTCGTTGCCCAAAAAATTGTTGCAAAAGGTCCATTTTTAGCAACAAAAAAACTTTTGTTTCCCATGATGACGGGAAATCAAGTGGCCGAAAATTTTTCAACGAATTTCTAACGAACTTTTTTCCCGCTAATGAATTAGCAACGAAATTTTGCAATGAATTATGAATTTCGTTGCAAAAAGTGAAAGCCTGATACAATCTGCAACGAAGGACAAATTTTGTTGCTAAACATATACTTTTAGCAGCGACTTATAAAGTCGTTGCCCGAAAAATCGTTGTTAAAGACCCATTTTTTTGTAGTGACCTTTTCGAAAATTGAAAATAAAAGTTTATAGTCTATCGACTGCTCACCATGTATAGTCAGTACTTAGTTTCAAAAATGAAATTTATTTGATATGTTGTTCAATATTGTTTCAATTTACTTCAAAACTATTGCCTTATTGTAGAAGTGTAGTTCAAAGAAAATATTTATTTCTTTCAGTTAATATTTATTATTTGCTATTACTTGCTGGACAATTAAATGCTCACTCTTGCTTTAAATTTAAATATTTTCAGCTAAGTGTCGACGTCAGAATTTTTAGATGTCCCTTTCCGTTACTTGTTCTTTGGTGTTCTCATTTTAGGTGAGATTTGTTTGAAAAAATAAGTGAAAAAGGTCCGACATGTATAATGTCGACGATGGACTGTTAAGAATCGCCAGTTAGTTTTTTAAATGGTTGTACCAACACATCCGAGAAAAGGTTTGCACATTGACCCAGTGATGTGACACTGCTATACGGGTCGGTGAAACCGAGATTCATTTAGGGTCTGGGGACTTGGTTATGCGGGGAAAGATGTTAGGCACCCCCCGACATTCGTGTTACCACGGTGACCGCCTCTTTTCAAGAAACTATTATCTGAATGTGTGTGTATGTATGTGAGTCAATGTACTGTTATTTGAAAGTGGTACGAGGCCTCGTTAGCACCTATATACGCAGGGTTTGAATTTATGTAAAAATTCAATTTTAGCAAGATATGGCAATGATGTTTTATAAAAGAGGTTTTTTTAAACCCTGTCGCTCAATAGTAATTGAGGCATTTTGCACTCCCATTTTATTAAATGCGCGGTTTGGTTGATTTTATTTAACGGTTGCGAAGCATCCGTACGAAAATAATGTACAAAATAATACCGACTTCCTCGTGGGTATGGAAACCGTCTGAGGAAATTTAGACACTGCATAATAATTTACAAGCTGCTTACAGCTGAAAATGTCCATCACGGGAACCGAATCTAGATTCAATGTGATGAATTTGTGATCACATGATTCCTAGGCTCACATGATACCGCAATTTGTATGAAAGCAGTAAGCAGGTATATATATAAAAGCCGTATATATATATATATATATATATATATATATATATATATATATATATATATATATATATATATATACAGACATGATCACCAACCACGAAGAACCTCCATAGGGGATCAGAAATGTAAAGAAAGCTGTTAAAAGCCATCAACCGCCACGGAGGAAACTCCAAGCTGGACAAAACGTAGATAAAACTGTAAAAACGGTCAACCACCACGAAGTAAACTCCAGGTGGGACGAAATGCAAATATATATATATATATATATATATATATATATATATATATATATATATATAAGCATGTAAACGCACCGAATATAAAATTCAGGCTCACCGAACAGAGTTCGATAGCAGTTCATATATATAGAAAAGCAAATAAACGCTCCAGAACGAAGTCTAAGCTCAACCGAGGCATAACTCGGTAATGTTAGTCATATATATATATATATATATATATATATATATATATATAGACTGGAAGGAAACCACGGACCGAAGTCCGCGCAAAAGCAAGCAACATGACTCTTAACGTGTAGAAGAGTGTGTGCAAAGATGAAGAGAAAGACTCTAAAGTGTGTGAGAAGGCTTACAGCTGACTGCTAAAAAAGGCTTCTATATCTTTAGAGTGGGTAAACACTGGCTTTTGTAGGTACAAAAGAGGGTTGTATATGAGCTCACAGGTGTTTAAAGTGGGAAAATACACTGTATGGCAAGTGCAGAGCAAATTGTGCAGGGTTTCCCCGTCTTTTTTCTCTTAAAAATCAGCACCCCAAGCCTCTTATTTATAGGCAAAAGGTGCCGCAGGTGTACCCGCGGCTCAGCCGCAGGTGTACCAGAGGCGGGTCGGGTAGGCCCGGTTTGGTCGGGTCGGGTCGTCTCGAAGTACGTGTACGCGGGCACTATAATTTCCACTTGGTTTTTCTGAAGTGCAATCCGGACATCTGTTTGAGGTATACAGGACCTATTTCGGACCGCCGTTGTCGAGAGTTTGTACGATGGCATGGGATTACAGTTTGTACGAAGTCTTTGAAGATAGGACGGTGCCCTCCGGTCTTCAAGCTTCAACTTTCATCCGTTACCCCGCACAATAGCAACTTAGGATTGGTTAGCCTTGTGGGCCGTTGTTACGTAGATGTGTGGAGACGACTTGGCGTGGCATCGTGTTGGTCAGATGACGATGTTGCCCCTTACCGGTGTTATTGTCGGGTTGGGTCGATACAGCAGACGTTGCTCAGCTTCGCTGGGATTGGATTGCTGCAATTGGTTGAAAGTCCTCATTGTCATCTTTGAGGTGTGTCTGTCTTCCCGATGTCATCGTCGGGCAGATACAGTGTATCTCGTTGCGAGCGCCGAGATTGAAGCTGGTTGCATTTGTAACAAGCATTTCCGGAGTTAATGCCGAAATTTCTTTTCTTGGGGCTATCACCAAGGTTGGAGGCTATTCCCATATTTAGGGCTGAGACTGGATGCCTCGGGGTTATCTCTGAAATTAATCGGTCTTCTCCGGTATGTGTTCCGATATTGATCTGCATGCCTCGGGGTTCTCCAAGATTGGAACGATTACTCCCAGATTGCGATCTGGGGTTGATGCTGAACCTCCGGTAGTATCCGGTATGGTTGTGGATTGTCTTTCAGGGTTCTCTCATAAAAGACGAATCTTCCTTCCTGCAATGTTAGTGTCAGTAGTACAGAAAATTTCGAGTGTCTACAGATGCCCCTCTTTATCATACTCATGCATGGCGATACATGGGTAGGATAAAGAATCCTAGACACTTGAAACGTAATAAGACGAACAGGGTACTATGGATAGCAACATGATGTAGATGTATGATGCATGTGTACGGGGTTGTAGCCCAACACGCTGAGGATAATTGCTGGCTCCCTGTTGCTTCAACTTGGGATTGGCAATGATGACCAGATTTGATGTATAATCTGAGTCTGTCAGGATGTTGATGTTGGAGTTATCATCAAATTCCTGGATAAGGACTGGATCCTACAGAGGTACCTCTTATGTGTAAAAGATCTGTGGGGATAAAGCTTGATCTGTTTGAGGATGTGTATAACATATTCCATCATCCATCCTCCTTGATGACAATCTCTTGGTTTGTATCGTCAGGACGTGTCAGGGTTCTGTTGGAGTTACTGCCAACAACAAATGCTGTCAGGGATGCCTGACCTTCGTTGACGTGTATTTCACCGATATGTGAATCAACGGATGAAATGCTGTCAGGGTAAGAACCCCGAATGGATCCAGAGCTCTGATAGGTCTAACCCTCTATTGGCTGGAATGATGTCATGGCTGCTTGACCTTTGTTGATGTGTGTGTCAACGGCTTAAATGTACGTGGTAATCCCCTGCCGTGAATTCACGTTGCAAACCCCTCGGGAGATCTACTGGGGACGTATGCATTAATCGAACAACTGTGTGTGCTCTGATGGGTTTACTTGCCATCGGCTGAGATAATGTCAAGGCTGCTTGACCTTCGTTGATTTGTGTGTCGACGAATGAACACGCGTTGTAACCCCTGCCGGGGATCTACGTTATAATCCCCGTCGGGGACTCACGTTGTAACCCCCGTCGGGGACTCACGTTGTAACCCCCGTCGGGGATCTAGGTTGACAAGGATGATGATCTTGAGAAAGCGGGATTGGACCTGCGTACGGTATTGCCGAGCTTGGCTGAGATCATTTGAGATCACTGGTATAGTGTACCCTATGTGTGGGCGAATACCAATGCGTGATGTACCGATTCAAAGTCTCATCATAGAAGACTAGGATTGTATGCAGTTTTGCTTAATCGTGTGGCGTTTTTATTCTCGATTTGACCTTTTTAATTCGTAAGACCTCCTTTGCAACTCGAACTGGACCGAGCCGGAGGGATGGGACCCATACGGGGGTGCCGCAGGTGTACCTGCTGCAGCCGCAGATAGGCCTGCGGCCAGGCGTGGATCATATATCCATCAGCCAGCAGCATTCACAAGTCACTTTCAACTTGTTTCGTTTAGAGAAAATCGCAAGCCATCTTCAGATCTGCTGAGTTCGGGCTGCTTTCTGCAAATTCTGTCACCGTGCAAGTGTTCTACACTATCCTGGTAATATATGCTTGTATTTTCTTTAGTTTCTGTCTGTTAGATTGTAAGTTATCGCACGAAATGTATCTAAACACATAGTAGTGGTTATGTATGCACAAATGACTTGATAAAAAATATTCAACATAGTAAATGTTAGTATTAAACCATGCTGAGCATAATAATGTGAAAAAATTTGACTTTTGAGATAGTCAAATTGGCACCTTTTTCTGCTATTTTTTGTCTTATTTGAGGTCCAATGAGCAAAAGGTAGAAAGGCAAAGTACTCCTAGCATTGAGGTTGGCCTTATGCATGATGCTTTTGATTTTTAATGCATATTGTGTATATGACTTTGGGGCAGGTGTGCTACTGAATGGCCACCTAAACATGCCTGAGTGCATGTGGATAGTCCTATTTTCAAAGGGGACTATGGGAAAATTTTTCAAAAGGTAGGCATTGGGTAGTCATGCATTTTAACTCTATTGTTTGTTAAAGTAAATGCATGCATGCATATAATCATAAATGCATTAGAGAAAGCTCCAGGTAAGGAAATACCATACCCTTTCTGAGGTGATTTTGAGACTTGTTGTCCAGATATTATGGATTCGGATCAGCCGAGCAGTTCCTATAGGACCGCTTCTGGCGTACGACGGAGGGCTTCTGAAGTGCCTCGTCCCCGTTCTGTCAGACAGCCTCTTCGGTTAGTGGAGGCTGTGATCCGTCCTGTCCAGGAAGATGTTTCGGACGTTGAGGACGAGGAGGTGGATATTGAGGACCCCGCTCCTACTGCATCTGTCCCTCGTAGGGAGCTTCTGAGCATTCAGGTGGCGAACCCAGCGTTGCTGGGTGATTTGGGCAGACATCCATCGATGTACTTACATGCTAACGAGGTATGGCGTTAGACTTTGCTTTTCCTTCTTTCCTATTGATGAGGATTAAAGGGTTTTGACGTAGATTTGCATTTCATGCAGGTTCCAAGTTTTACACAGCCTCGAGGGAATTGGTTTAGCATCCACTCCATGTATCAGGCGCTTCATCCTGATTATAGAGCAGTAGTGCATGAGTGGGGATTTGAGGCATTCTTCTCCATCCTTCCCCATCGTTGTCCCTGGGTTACCTCAAGGCATTGTTTGAGCGGTGGTTTCACCAGACTCAGTCACTCCACCTGCTGGATTGCGAGGTGATGATGACACTGATGGATTGGCAATTTATCACCGGCGTGGAGATTGGAGGGGAGCCAGTGCCTTGCATGGCGAATATTACCCCTACTGCCGTCAGATCCTTGTTAGGAGTTCCGGCGGCGGCGTTCAAAGGCAGGACCATCTGTTCAGGTCCTTTGAGCGTGGATGTTGTGAGTGGGCTATTGAGTGAGCCCATGCATGATGATGTCAGGATCAGGGATCACGTTCTGCGGCGATTATTCTTGATGATCATTCGAGGCTGCTTTATAGCAGATAACTCTTCCACAGTATCTTTTGCTTTGGTCAGCGCTATGCGTGACGTGGACCGCATTGGAGAGTACGATTGGGGCTCCTATACCTTTGCCTATTTCCTCTGGGGCATGCGTATGCGCTCACATGGTTTGACCGAGGCTTGGCTAGGATTTTATCCATTTCTGTTGGTGAGTATTTCTCTTGTCTTTTCCCATTTATAAGTTAAGAGTGTTTACTGATAGCAGATGTCTTGCCATTGTGTTGGCAGTTTTGGGCCTATGAGAGGCTTCCCTGTTTGCGTCCCGTGAGTGTGTTAGGTTTAGATACCAATCCACGAGGACAAAGATGGCATCATTCGATTCTGCCCGAGGTCCCTGTAGCGGAGGGATTCACTCATTGTTGTATGCATCTGGAGTTGCTGACGGCCGATACCATCACCTGGCTTCCATATTCTAGGGAACACTTAACAGTGGGTTTTGAGGATGGATACCCGACTGGGGTCAAGTATTTGATTTCCACCAGGAGAGTTCCACTCTTCACAGATGGCGGTTGGGAGCTCTATCTAGGAGAGCGTGCTATCAGGAGCACCACAGGGGAGATTCGTATACCGATCTTACCTTCTGTCAGGCGTCACTGGCCTATATTGCAGTCACCCGCCATTGATATCCCGTTGTTGGGTGTTAACGGATTTGCATTATCAGAAGGTCCATGTACTCAGGAGATATTCCAGCATTGGTGGCTTCTTCGTACTATTGGAGCCCAGTCTTGCGCCACACAGTTTATGAGGGACATGGTTCCTGGATCCCTGATGATGACGGATTGGATAGCTTGTGTCCGAGATCCGACTCATGTGACCCAGATTGATAGCTTGACCCGTCAATTGGACCAGGCACTTATATTTATTCGGTACTTAGGCAGAGATCCAGCAGTGGCAGAGTCATTTGTTCCTTCCAGCTCAGGCGCTGGCCCCTCGGGCGACCCATTTGGTTTTGCCGGCGCAGATCCTCCTCTTTATAGGCTTGACATCCCCGTTGATAGAGATCTAGTGACTCAGGAAGAGTTACATCAGGTGGACATGATTAATGATGTGGATATCGACACCATTGTCTTCTTCTGATGTATTCTCATTATATCTTTTGATAGGCCTATGTTAGATATTGGGTGGCTGTTCCCCATTCTCGCTATATCTTTTGATAGGCCTCTATTAGTAGTAGGGCGTCTGTGCCCCATTTCCCTGTATTTGTAGCTGTACAGAGCTGATGTATTAGATGATGATATACTTAGGAATGTATGCACAGTCTTTTCCATTCCCTATATCATATTGTCATCCATTATCTGTTATGCATGTATCATGTTATGCATATATATGTATGTCTAGAGATATTCGGCATTGACCCCTGGATGGTCTTACGACACGGCCCTCACAGATGTCTTCTTCGACAGTTAGCCGTATAGATCATACCCCACCGTCAGTGGTGGCATCGGGTATGCGATCGTGGTATGATAGTATGTCACCACCAGACAGGATGACCGTAGATATGTTACTGCAGCATACCATGACTCTTTTGGCATTTCAGGTTCCTGCAGGATTCGTAGATGGGATGCTAGAGCATTTGCGACCTGACAGGCAGGTATTATGCTTTGGCACCCATGAGTTGATTCCTACTTTGGAGGAGTATGCACATTTGACGATGCTGCCCTTGGACAGACCTTGCGTGCATATGGCTCTGGGAGACATGAGTAGACGATTCATGACTCTCACAGGATTGAGGCGCAGAGTAGTGCAGGATGAGCTGACATCTGGCCATGTGATCTCTCAGCGTTTTCTGTATAACAGATTTGGCTCAGAGGACAGTTACTCACGACATTTCGGGGATTTCACCGCACCGGAGGATCATTGGCATCTAGTTAGAGTTGACGTACTGATGTTATGTGTACTATCATATGTGTTCATGCCGCGGTATATGGATGAGATAGATATAGGTGTTATCATGGCCGTGAGAGCTCTCAGGGAGGGTCATACCATTGTGCCTATGATCTTGGCAGAGACTCTGCGGTCAGCATCCTACTGCAGTACTTATCTATCAGGAGTGTTACTGGGAGCTCAGTCCTTCTGTATGTGTGGTTCATGTCACACTTGAGACCGATTGGTACCCTTAGACGGCATGGATATTGTTTTACCCACGATGTGGCCATGTCATACTCCTTTTAGCCATTGGAGTTTATAGATGCTCAGTCCTGGTCCGCATTTTTGGCAGACATCAGAGACCCATTTAGCATATTGTTGTGCTCGGGGCTTAGCTCACCATACAACTTTATTACTCATGCTCCGGGCATGGATTTCCTCCCTCTGGCCGGCTTGAGGGGTGTGACTACTTATCACCCATTGGCCGTGATGTCGCAGTTCGACCAGTTTCAGGATTTTCATCCTTTCACAGGGGCGACAGGTCAGCGTTCAGCTGCCCGATACCTCTCAGCCGAGGACCAATCTCGTGTATACGCTTGTTGGGACCATAATGAGGGAGCTGCTTTTTCAGTGAGCAGTCCAGGTTATTCTGCAGAGTATTCTGCCTGGATGAAGACGAAGGTTTTATCGGCTGCAGCAGTATCTGTAGTACCGGATAGCGACGCAGAGGGTGTGGAGCCTGTGGAGGACATTGATACCCATTTCAAGGAGGAGCCCGCTTCTGGGTTGGCAGCATTTCTTTCGAATTCTCCTAGTACCATCACTATTGCGATTCAGCACTCGGCACAGTACTTAGAGCAGAGTCTTCAGCTGATGACCTTTGAGAGAGATCAAGTTCGATCTATATGATGTCGACTGCTCTGGATGTGAGGGAGGACGCTCTGTTGGAGAGAGATGAGGCCTTAGCTCGCAGGGATGCAGCTATTGTTGAGTGGGATGAGGCCAGATTAGCCAGAGATGCAATGATAGTTGAGCGGGATAGTGCCATATCTGCCCGGGATGTAGCCATCACAGACAGTACTGCAACGAGGTCCCTTACCACTGACATAATCACCGAGATGAGCGCATATATTGATGAGCATATGGTCATCATGCGGACGACTTCATATCTATTGGGTCGTGTGGATACTCTCATACAGGAGACCACAGCTTTACCTCCTTCTTCTGAGAGGGATGCTATGTTGGGCTTGCTAGCTTGCGTGTATCCTGACTCATAGATTAGCTTGTACTTACCTGCACAGACTAGCTTAGCCATTTTTTCATGTACAGTTTACATCATGTATATCAAACAGCATTATATATGACAGGGAAATATATTTTTGGATCACTTCCCTTTTAGATACACCTTGCTATTTGTTTGATATTTTACCTACTGCTTCAGGGCTTGTGATCTTGATGTATTCTGAATTCCTCCTAGGTGGATGGACATTAAGTTGTCTCTAGATAGTTCAGAATGGATCATCGATCTGTGTATCCCTACCATCTTTTGGTGTCTTGGGATTAGTTTCTGTATGGAAATGTGGAGAGGAGTGTAGCTTTCCTCTCTGAGATTGACCGCACCACAGATGGTCACCAGTACTTCTATTCATGAGAAGCCTAGTTAATTCCATCTTTTATGGATTGGCGTTACTCTTCAAGGTATGACTGCAGCTTAGATGGTCACCGAATCTCCTATTTGGGAGGAGAGGTTAGGTAATTCCATCCCTTTGGTCTGAAGCCGAATGAAACGTAGTGGATTGATGTTTGATCCCAGTACCAACTGACAAGGGTTTGTGTTTTGGTAGGGGGTGAGACCGCACCATGAATGGCTGCCTACGTACTCCTATTGAACAGGAGATCAGGTCTGCGTAGTTCGAACTTGGTGTAAGAGGTTCAACGCTGTATGTGGCAGAAATGGTGTAGGAATATTTTTGTTGTTTTTTGTGAGGAGAGAAGGGTAGAAATGTTTTTGTTGTTTTTGTTTTATTGCGACCAGGCCATATGAAATGGTTGCCTACGTACTCCTATTGAAGAGGAGATAAGGTCGACGTAGTTCGCCCCTCAGGGCAAGAAGAGAAAGCGTAATCCCATGTGCAGGTCAGAGTGCGGGGATGAGAAAGTTTAATCCTAAGTTGAGGATAAACTGTAGAGGAAAAGTTTGATCCCAGGTATGGGTAGCCAAACTGTAAACGTAAGAGGTTCGATCCACGGTGGGATGACCTAAGTTGTATGAGCGCAAAGGAAAGCCAGGCTGCTGGCTTGAAAAGTATGTTTCCCTGAGGGGCAAAGTGCAGAAAAGTTGTATGTGGTAAAGGGTTAAAAAACCGGAATGACTGGTGATTTGATGGTTTGACACCAGGGTGTTTGCGAGTTACTTCAGACATAGTACCGTTTCACGGCGTCTGAGTTGATGAGTTGTGGAAATTCATCACCGTCCATTTCTTGCAATCTGAGAGCGCCTCCCGTCAATACTTCTTTGGCAATAAACGGGCCTTCCCAGTTAGGAGCGAATTTTCCCTTAGACTGATCTTGGTTGTCCAGGATTTTCTTCAAAACCAAGTCATATTGTTTAAATTGTCGTAGCCGGACTTTTTTATTGTAGGATCGGGTGATCCTTTGCTGATATAACTAACCATGGAAGATAGCCGCGGTTCGCATTTTGTCTATTAGAGACAATTGGTTATACCTGTCTTGTACCCATTGATCTTCGTCCAGCTGAGCGTCTATCAACACTCTGAGAGATTCCATCTCAACTTCTATGGGGAGCACTGCTTCCATCCCATAGGTTAGTGCGTAGGGGGTTGCCCCAGTTGAAGTACGCATGGATGTTCTGTAGGCTAACAGAGTCAGAGGCAATATATCAGGCCAATCTTTGTGGTTGGCGGACATCTTTTGCATAATCTTCTTGATATTTTTGTTAGCCGCTTCAACAGCACCGTTCATCTTTGGATGATAGATGACTGAGTTGAGATGTTTGATGTGGAATTTACTGCACAATTCCTCCATCATCTTATTGTTGAGGTTTTTGGCATTGTCTGACACAATCACCTCTGGTTGCCCATAACGACAAACACCATTATTTCTGATGAAAGCAATGATGACTTCTTTAGTGACCCTGGGGAAGGAGGCTGCCTCTACCCACTTGGTGAAGTGGTCGATCATGGTGAATACAAATCGATGTCCATTACTGGCTTTAGGTTCAATGGGCCCGATAACGTCCATTCCCCACATTGAGAAGGGCCAAGGTGAACTCATATTGTGGAGTTCCCGTGGAGGGGCGTGTATAGCATTCCCATGAATCTGGCACTGATAGCATCTTCTGACGTGGTCATGGCAATCAGCTTGGAGAGATAGCCAATAATGTCCCGTTCTGAGGATTTTATTGACAAGGAGGGGGCCACTCATGTGGGGGCCACAGACTCCGCCATGGATTTCATCCATGAGCCTTTGGGCTTGATCTTTGTCTAAACACCGGAGGAGGCCTAATCCTGCATCTCTTTTGTAGAGCGCATCTCCACTCAGGTAGAATTTCATTGGAAGTCGATGGATCCGCCTTTTCTCGGTCGGGCTCGCCTCAGCGGGTGTAGATCCATCTCGCAGATATTCCTTGATATGCTGATACCAAGGCTGTGGGATGTGAGGTAGCTCATCCGATACTTCTCCAACATAATTCCCGTAGGCTGGGGCCTTGTTCAGAGAAATTGTGACGCTTGGCAATTGCTCCTTGTCTGATATATGAACCAAGGAGGCCAAAGTTGCTAATGCGTCCGCAAAGTCATTCCTATTACGAGGAACATGTAGAAAGGAGATTTCTTCGAACTCCACAGTCATCTTTAAAACCTGCCGATGGTTAGGCAGCAAATGTAGTTCCTTGGTTTGATAGATTCCGGTGGATTGTCGGATTACCAACTCTGAATCTCCAAGGATAGTTAACTGTCTGATGCCCATTGAACGAGCAAGTTTTAGCCCCATGAGACAACCTTCATACTCAGTCGTATTATTGGTGCTGTCAAACTGTAATTTGACGGCGACAGGATACTGCTCCCCCGTATCAGATACTAGAACTGTTCTAGCTCCAGAACCTTCCATATTAACAGCTCCATCAAAATACATCTTCCATGATTGGCGCATATCGTACTGATGGTGTTGCTGTACTGCCATTACTCCTTCATCAGGGAAATATGTTTCCAAGGGTTTGAAATCCCCTGAAGGTGCGGCGGCCAGTTGATCCGCTATTCCTTGACCTTTGATGGACTTTTGAGTCACATATACGATGTCAAATTATTGTAGGATCAACTGCTATTTGGACAGCCGACAATTTAACATGGGTTTGTTGAACACGTACTTGAGAGGATCCACGCGGAATATAAGATGGGTTGTGTGACCATGGAGGTAATGCTGTAACCTCATGGAAGCCCATGCTAAAGCACAACACGTCTTTTCGATCAGAGTGTACTTGTGTTCACTGCTGCTGAACCTTTTACTGAGGTAATATATATCTCGTTCTTGGCCTCTATCGTCCTTCTGCCCCAGCATGCAGCCCATAGCATTGTCACTTACGGACAGGTACATAAACAGGGGAACATCATCCCTGGGTGGTACCAACACAAGAGCTTTGACTAGCTGTTTCTTGATTGTAAGGAAGGCATTCTGACACTCATCATTCCATTTCATGGAGGAGTTCTTCCTTAATAGTTTGAAGTTTGGTTCACAGGTTGCTATGAGTTGGGAGATGAACCTGCTAATGAAATTGATTCTTCCCAAAAATCCCCGTATTTCCTTTTCTGTCTGAGGAATGGGCATTTCAGTGATGGCTTGGATTTTGGTAGGATCCAGCTCTATCCCTTTGTGGCTGACTAGAAATCCTAGCAACTTTCCTGATTTAACGCCAAAGGCGCATTTGGCTGGATTCAACTTCAAGTTGTACTTACGTAACCTGTTGAATAGCTTTCTTAGATGGTTTATATGGTGATCCTCCTTCTGGGACTTGACAATGATGTCATCCACGTAGATCTCAATCTCTTTATGCATTAAGTCGTGGAAAAGAGCCATCATAGCTCGTTGATATGTAGCTCCGGCATTGATGAGGTCGAATGACAACCGTCTATAACAAAAAGTTCCCCAAGGAGTGATGAAGGCAGTCTTCTCACAATCTTCCTCGGCAACCATGATTTGATGATACCCCGCCAAGCAATCAGCAAAGGAGTACATAGGGCAGAAAGAACTTCTGCCCGCTTTACCCTTGACGATCAATGCAAGGAATGTTGTTCCAATTGGCAAGAGCAAAGTTCGGGTGAACCGCAGTGATGGAGGGACTGTCATCATCCTCCCTGTCTCGAATGATGGCCATTATGTCTGGGCAATCATCGTCTGGGGTGTATTGGTTGGTATGTTCATCATGGACGATGATACATATGCCCGACATTATTCGGACAACGTTCTCCTTGATTCTCTGCTCCTCTTCTTCGATTGCGGGATCTGGAATAACGATTTTGTTTTCCTTTACCGATTTCAGCTTAGGAAATAACATAGCCATGACATTAGCTGGCACCTTTACAGGAGGTTGTGTGGACTCAGCACTTGAAGGCGAAGATAAACGCCACATAGTTGAAGCTGAAGGAACCTGTGGATGTTTATGAGGGTTCCTGTGACTAGAGCTGGCCGAATAGCCTAGTCCAGCTGTTCCAGTGTGCTTGGTTAAGCGAATAGGGTACTTGATACCCTGACAATCTTTACCCAACCCTTGTCCTGGTTTATGACCCAACGACATCATTTCTTGATTGGCTGACATCACTTCGGCATAAATCTGGGGTTCGGGCAGTGGTGCTTCAATAGCATGGTATTGGGTATTGCTTATTTCCAAAGCATGAAAACTGACTGGTTCAACGTCCGCATTAGCATGGATGACCCGTAAATCCCCGTGTTGAGGACACTCTGGTTCAGCGTTGACCGTGACCAGGCTGTTGTTTACAATATATTTTAATTGTTGATGAAGGGTTGAGGGGACTGCCCCAGCCATGTGGATCCATGGTCGTCCCAAGAGCAGGTTGTATCCCGACTCTATCTTGAGCACATGGAAGGATACGCAGAATGTATGAGGACCAATCTCAATTGGCAGCTCAATTACTCCAACCGAATTTCGGTGGGCTCCATCAAAAGCTTTGATGATAGTATGACTACTCAGGATTCGATTAGGATTGATATTCATCTTCACCAAGGTAGCATATGGGCAAATATTTAGGGATGAGCCTCCATCTATCAGGACTCCAGCCACCATATATTCGGAGGACAAGACTGCGATGTGCAACGGTTTGCAATGACCGGTCCCTTCAGGCGGAATGTCATCATCAGTGAAGGATATCACATTGTCATTGAAAATGTGATCAACTAGATGTTGAAATTTTTCCTCATCCACGGATGTCGGGAGATAGGCTTCTTCTAAAACCTTTAACAAGATCTTCCGGTGATTCTCGGAAGTGAGGACCAAGTCCAAAATTGATATCTGTTGTGGAGCTTCTTTTAAGCTTAAAACCACCGTAGCTTCGTTATGACCCATAGCGCGGAGGAATTCTTCAATCTTCTCCGTGGGTATTATTCCCTTTGATTTGACAGCAGATTTCATCACCTGTTGGGGAAGGTACAGTGGATTTTCTTTCGACACTGCAGCAATGGTATGTGAGGTGGATCCTTCACCTTCTCCATAATTCCACGGAACTTTATGCAAGCTAACAATAGGATATTGTGCTCTGCACGGCAAATTAATTGGCTCGAGAGCGACCACTTTCAAAGGATTATTGCTTCCTTTGAGTTGAATTATTGGCATGACGAGTGATTGATCAGCTTCAGTAGATATGACGGCTACCACACTCTTCCATTTAGTGGGACTTGCATTCTCACTGGCGCGTAGCACAGTGTCGTCATCTGCCAGGCGCAGTACGCCACTATCGATTAGGTTCTGAATAAGGTGGCGGAGTGCCCAGTATTCTTCTGTGTTGTGACCACGAGATTGGGAATGATATTGACATACTCCCTCAGAATTGTACCGTCCCGAACGGGGGTTGATTGGAGGTAGAAGGGAACTAATTCTTCCTTCATTGATTAACATGTGAAGTATCTCCTCCATAGGTTGACCCAAATAGGTGAATTCCCTTTTGTTGGCGAAATCCCGACGGGCCTTGGCATTTGCTCTCTTCGTCACTTTATCTTCTAGCATTTTATTTTCTAAAAGTGAAGAGGGAATATTCATGACAATGGGCAGGAGACTGGCATGCTCCTGGCTGATTAGCTGACGAGTCACTTGATGCTGATAAGTCACCAGTTCCGCCAATTGCTCAATTTGTTTGCAGAGAGCTTTCATTTTTCGTTCCATTGTGAACTGAAACTTGGCATAATCCCATTTGATATCACCGTCTTTGATGGTTTCGGAAGAATCACAGCTGAAGTTGGAACTCTGTCCACTGCTCCAATTAATCATGTTGACCACTTCTTCTTTGTGTTGAGGAAGAGGGTTGTCTTGAACGTTAGGTTGATCTGGTTTAGTGACCACGATCTCACCATTGTCTATCAGGTCTTGGATCTTGTGTTTCAAGGTCCAACAATCTTGAGTATCATGTCCAGGTGCCCCGGCATGATAAGCACATTTTCGAGCAGTATTAAAACCGCTTCCATTTGGGATGGCTGGTAGAAGTAGATGTGTAATCTTCTTTTGTGTTGTCAGAAGATTAAGGATATTCTCGAGGGTATCCCCTAAGGGTGTGAACACTCGAGGGCATTTGGCTTCTCCTCCTTTTGCTATTGGAGGGTTACAGACTGTGCTGAAAAGGGAGTATAGTTTCTCCTCTGAACAGGCATATTTTGACTGCCTTTTTAACCCTGTAGTATCAGGGAAACATCTTCCTCTTTCTTTTTATGGACCCTCATGGGGTTGTTCCCATAATTTCCAGATTGGATGTGATCAGCAACAGCTTTGAGTGCAGCTAGGTCTTGAATCTTTTCGAATTTCAATCCCATCTCAACCATCTCCCCATGTTTGACCATTTCAGAAAACGGTTTGCCGATGCCGGCTAAAACTCTCTCATAGAAGGGAGCTTCTTGTATGTCTAGGAACGTCATGACCATTTCTGATTCGGTTATGGAAGGATTCACTTGGGAAGCCAGGCGTCTCCACCTCTGGGCATACTCTCTGAAAGACTCATTAGACTATTTTTTGATCTTGGTAATTTGGTACCGATCAGGAGCCATTTGAGTTTGAAAGCTGTATTGAGTGAGGAAGGCATGTGCTAGCTCTTCCCAGCTGTGGATTTTGGAGTTGTCTAATCTTGTGTACCATGAACGGGCTTCTCCAGTTAGACTCTTTTGGAATAATTGCATTCTGAGCTTTTCATCCTCTGCATAAGATCCAAGTTCTCCAATAAATACCTTTAAGTGTGTATAAGGATCTCCTAACCCGTCATATTTTTCAAAGTCAGGAGTTTTAAACTTTTCTGGATAATGAACACCAGGAAAAATGCATGGATCAGCATATGAAACACTCCCGTGTGTTCCAATTCCTTTGATAGTGCGAAGGGTCTCTTCCATTTGGAGGACTTTCTTTTTGATGTCACCAGTGTCTGGGTCTCCAGTGGGATGGGGAGCATCATGAGTTTTGTTGGTAATATCCAACTGTAGTTCAGGTATGGTAATGACCGGACTCCCTCCTTGGATGGAGGATTCAGCATGTATGGGTATTTTCCGACCCTGTGTAGACTGGTGTAATTCTTTGAGCAGAACAGCCAAATCTGCAATTTGTTTGCTTAATCCGTCAAATTCTTTGCGAGAAACTGGATTAAGTTTAGTCTGGTCGGATGACGACATAATTGACTGTAGGCCTGTTGCCTTTTTGGACTTTGAATGGGTAGTAGGCCCGATTGACTCCCTGCGAAAGACTTGCATAGTTTAGTCCTTAGGGAAGGTGAATATTAATATGCAATGTGATGAGTCCATTTTAGGAATTTTATCCTGCAAAAACGGATGTCAGTTGTTTGTAGCATGTATGTATATGTGTACACATTCCTTCATATTTCTCATTACATGAAGATAGGTATGTCATGAAATTGTGTAATTTAAAATGAGAGCATGAATAGACTTTCCTCCGTTTTGGGTTTATCAGAGGCTGACCTATCTTAGGTTACTCTCGCGGCTTTTTGGCATGAAGGTTCCCAAATCATCGCAATCTACTTGACGGGAAGTTAATCCGGTCTTTCAACTGGAGCGAATTTGGGTGGTGCCTATCCTGAGCCTCGGAGAATCAGGCTTCTCACGAGTCCAGTAATCAAACACCGACAGGATAGCATCCTGGTGGAGGGACCACACAACATACATTCACATACATCGCGTCTCACCGTATGAAATGATGACATGTGCGAAGCACTAATATCATGAGCAATTTATAGTGCGAGGCACTAACATCATAGGTAGTTTATAGTGCGAGGCACTAACATCACAGGCAGTTTATAGTGCGAGGCACTAAATAAACAAGACATGCATTCGTACACATTCATCCAATGTAAATGCAACATCCACACACAAGTAGATAACAATTTTGAAAAGATTGAAATAGCGGCTTAAGTCCCATTACTGGAGTCCCCAGCAGAGTCGCCACCTGTCGATGTCGGGATTTTTAGATGTCCCTCTCCGTTACTTGTTCTTTGGTGTTCTCATTTTAGGTGAGATTTGTTTGAAAAAACAAGTGAAAAAGGTCCGACATGTATAATGTCGACGATGGACTGTTAAGAGTCGCCAGTTGGTTTTTTAAATGGTTGTACCAACACAACCGAGAAAAGGTTTGCACATTGACCCAGTGATGTGGCACTGCTATACGGGTCGGTGAAACCAAGATTCATTTAGGGTTCGGGGACTTGGTTATGCAGGGGGAAGATATTAGGCACCCCCCGACATCCGTGTTACCATGGTGACCGCCTCTTTTCAAGAAACTATTATCTGAATGTGTGTGTGTATGTGAGTCAATGTGCTGTTATTTGAAAGTGGTACGAGGCCTCGTTCGCACCTATATATGCAGGGTTTGAATTTATGTAAAAATTCAATTTTAGCAAGATATGACAATGATGTTTTATAAAAGAGGTTTTTTCAAACCCTGTCGCTCAATAGTAATTGAGGCCTTTTGCACTCCCATTTTATTAAATGCGCGGCTTGGTTGATTTTATTTGACGGCTGCGAAGCATCCGTACGAAAATAATGTACAAAATAATGCTGACTTCCTCGTGGGTATGGAAACCATCTGAGGAAATTCAGACACCGCAGAATAATTTACAAGCTACTTACAGCTGAAAATGTCCATCACGGGAACCGAATCTAGATCCAATGGGATGAATCTATGATCACATGATTCCTAGGCTCACATGATACCGCAATTTGTATGAAAGCTGTAAGCAGGTATATATATAAAAGCCGTAATATATATATATATATATATATATATATATATATATATATACAAACATGATCACCAACCACCAAGAACCTCCATGGGGGATCAGAAATGTAAAGAAAGATGTTAAAAGCCATCAACCGCCACGGAGGAAACTCCAGGCGGGACAAAACGTAGATAAAACTGTAAAAACGGTCAACCACCACGAAGTAAACTCCAGGTGGGACGAAATGTAAATATATATATATATATATATATATATATATATATATATATATATTAAAGCAATAAACGCACCAAACCGAAGTTTAGGCTCATCGAACAAAGTCCGACATATAGTTAATATATATAAGTATATATATATTAATGCAGTAAACGCTCCAAACCGAGGTCTAGGCTCAATCGAACAAAGTACGATACACAGTTCATATATATATATATATATATATATATATATATATATATAAAAGCAAATAAACGCTCCAGACTGAAGTCTAGGCTCAACCAAGGCATAACTCGGTAATGTTAGTCAATATATATATATAGACTGGAAGGAAACCATGGACCGAAGTCCGGGCAAAAGCAAGCAACACGACTCTCAACGTGTAGAAGGGTGTGTGCGAAGATGAAGAGAAAGACTCTAAAGTGTGTGAGAAGGCTTATAGCTGACTGCTAAAAAAGGCTTCTATGTCTTTAGAGTGGGTAAACACTGGCTTTTGTAGGTACAAAAGAGGGCTGTATATGAGCTCACAGGTGTTTAAAGTGGGAAAATACACTGTATGGCAAGTGCAGAGCAAATTATGCAAGGTTTCCCCATCTTTTTTCTCTTAAAAATCAGCACCCCAAGCCTCTTATTTATAGGCAAAAGGTGCCGCAGGTGTACCTGCTGCTCAGCCGCAGGTGTACCAGAGGCGGGTCGGGTCGTCTCGAAGTACGTGCACGCGGGCATTGTAATGTCCACTCGGTTTTTCTGAAGTGCAATCCGGGCATCCATTTGAGGTATACAGGACCTATTTTGGACCGCCGTTGTCGAGACTTTGCACGATGACGTGGGATTAGAGTTTGTACGAAGTCTTTGAAGATGGGACGGTGCCCTCCGGTCTTCAAGCTTCAACTTTCATCCGTTACCTCGCACAATAGCAACTCGGGATTGGTTAGCCTTGTGGGCCATTGTTGCGTAGATGTGTGGAGATGACTTGGCGTGGCATCGTGTTGGTCAGATGACGTTGTTTCCTCTTACCGGTGTTATTGCCGGGTTGGGTCGATACAACAGACGTTGCTCAGCTTCGCTGGGATTAGACTACTGTAATTGGTTAAAAGTCCTCATTGTCATCTTTGAGGTGTGTCTGTCTTCTCGATGTCATCGCCGGGCTGATACAGTGTTTCTCGTTGTGAATGCCGAGATTGAAGCTGGTTGCACTTGTAACAAGCATTTTCGGAGTTAATGCCGAAATTGCTTTCCTTGGGGCTATCACCAAGGTTGGAGGCTATTCCCATGTTTAGGGCTGAGACTGGATACCTCGGGGTTATCTCCGAGATTAATCGGTCTTCTCCGGTATGTGTTTCGGTATTGATCTGCATGCCTCGGGGTTCTCCAAGATTGGAACGATTACTCCCAGATTGCGATCTGGGGTTGATGCTGAACCTCCGGTAGTAGCTAGTATGGTTGTGGATTGTCTTTCAGGGTTCTCTCATAAAAGACGAATCTGCCTTCCTGCAATGTTAGTGTCAGTAGTACAGAAAATTTTGAGTGTCTACACTAAGCTAGCTTGACCTGAATGTTCTGACAAGGACAAAGGGAAGGGAAAGCTAAAGGATTAGGTTATATAATGTTACTTGTAATAACTGTTTGTACGATAAGATGCTAATTATTATGTAATGTATGACTTAAAGGTTCTCGAATCTGGGGAGGTAGACACTTTGATATAAGGCTTTTGTTTAATTAATACACTAAGTAGTTTGAATGAATGTTATCGCGGAGCACCAGGTACAGGTTTCAAGTACCCAGATTTGGGGGCGTCACAGTAATGATCTTTCCTCTACCGTTGCATGCAAGTCGAAGTTTAGTTTCTGAATAGCATAATATGAGTTGTGTTCTAACTGCACGGGGAGATGACAAACCTTTCCATACACCAGTCGATATGGTGACATCCCAATCGATGTTTTATAAGTTATCCGATATGCCCAAAATCCATCGTTCAACTTGAGCGTCCAATCCTTCCGATTTGGGTTCACCATTTTCTCTAAAATACGCTTCACATGTCTATTCGATACTTCGTCTTGACCACTTGTTTCGGGGTGATAAGATATGGCTATTTTGTGTGTGACTCCATATTTTGCAAGCAATGCTGAGAAGTATTTGTTGCAAAAATGAGTACCTTCATCGCTTATAATCATTCGAGGTGTTCCAAATCTGGTGAATATGTTCTTTTGAAGAAATTTAAGAACTACTTTAGAGTCTAGTGGGTAAGGCAGCCCCTTCAACCCGCTTTAAGACGTAATCTACCGCCACTAGAATATATTCATTATTAAAGGACATCGGGAAGGGTCCCATAAAGTCAATTCCCCACACATCAAACAACTCAACTTCAAAGATAGTGTTTAAAGGCATCTCATTGCACTTGGAAATATTACATGTTCTTTGACAGCGTTCACATTAGACCACAAATTGATAAGCATCTTTAAACAACATAGGCTAATATAAACCCAATTGAAGTACCTAGGCCGCTGTACATCATAAACGGGTTTGCATACACTGATCAAGAGTTCCTGAAACAAAACAAAATGTGTTTAACTAAGATCGATTTAATTGAAATTAATGTGACATATATCAAAATAATTCCCCAACAACGACGCCAAAAACTTGTTTGCCTAAATACATACTAGCAAAACACGCAAGTATACGTGATCGAATAGTAGTAAAGTAACAAATAGAGTATTGTTTACCATAGAGAATTGTATGAAATAACTATCACCTACTAACTTTATATTAAACCAATTTTATTAAACAAACCGATACTTGTTATGAATTTATGAAAAACTAAATAAATTAATTGATTAAAACTATTTACCAAGAATCAGATTTAGATTAAGAAGATTTAGGATCACAACTTCCCTTGATGATTCACTTTAATGTTAATATTTAATATTGAATTAAATCATTTAACATGGATTGTTGATCAAGAACACATTAGTATCCATAAGCATCTTTCAATAACTTATAAACAAATCATCCTAAATCCAATAAGAATTAGAACTAGGAAGAACACCATAGCTAATCAACTCACTATATCTCCATGTGAATTGGAATTAACAAGAGTTTCAAGCATAAGTTCTCTTTTAGATCATATAAGGCATATAGGTATATTTTTATCCTATATACAAATTACAAGTTCTAACATATGCAGAAATTATAATCTTCTGCTAATATATCCATATCCAAATTTATAATCCATTTATCAATTTCATATGAATTATCCTACTAATTACTGGCCAAGCAATTAAATAATAAAGCACAAGGTATAATAAATAGTCCAATATCAACCAATAATAATTCTCAAGAAAATATATTAATTTAAGCTACTCATCAAGTTTTGTTGCAATCCTAAATTAAAGTTTAGTTCATAATTGAAATAAAACTCATTATCCACAAACTAATCGACATCAGAAATTACAAATTAAAGATGAAGAAATGATAAGGAAAAACTCTTGTGAAGGAATCCTTTTCTCTGTCTTGCTCTCCAATGTTGCTCTTCCTTCTTGATGAAATCTTGCTTCAAGCCTCCTTGCTCTTCTCCAAAACTAGGGTTTGATAAGATCCTCTTTTGAATGAATAATAGCCTCCCTATTTATGTTTCCTTGCCAAATCCAACTCCCAAAGAATTACAAAAAAAATCCTTATGTTGATTTCCTTCTAAAAACTACTAAAATTGTTGACTTTTGACTCTGCTAAGCGTTGTTGCTCCTCGCCTGCTTTGACTCAAAATCCCTAGAGAAAACGCGCTGCCGCACCACATTCTTTGTATCTTCAAGCACTGCCCCGTCAAGTCCTATGCTTGCACAAGTGCTGCCGCGCCAGTCTTTCAGAGTTGATGCCCTGATCCATTTTCAATGCTTTCTTTCTCCAAATAACACAATACTTATCCCATATGTGACGCCCCCAAATCTAGGTACTTTCAACCCACAAATATGGTGCTACACGGTACTACTAACTATACATTCATTCTATTGAAAACAGTATCAAAATGAGTGTATTTACTACATTCTTAATACAATAATAATTAATCTTTCCCCAGGTTCTGTTAACCAATACATTCTTCATTTTTATAGTATAATTCATACAAATATACTAGTCTATTACAAGATAAACTACTTATCCATCTTAGCTTTGCCTCTGTCGTTACTGGAACCCTCGATTCGCTCGGCCTTAGCTGTAATCATATAATTCAAGCAAGAAGTGAGCATACTAGCTCAGAAAGTCTATCAATATATAATACATATAACACGTTGAGAATTATATGATTATTCTTCATTAACTAAACAAATAGTTATGAAGTACTATAAAACATTGAAATAACACTTTTCATTCTTATAAAACAATTCCAGAATACATACAGTAACTTAGGAATTCTGAGCAGGTTAAAAGACCATGAACATTCTCTTTGATTTCCATTCATAAAAAGGACAACCCGACACTAAGTCTGTAAGTCCGATATATCTTACGAGCACTTCTAGGTGATCAGCTTTTAGTACTCTATGTTGATCAACACTCATCCTTTAAACGTGTCTATGTTTAAGTTTTGGCAACCTTATGTGTCCATCGAATAATCGATGTTAAATACTTCTATTTATTCATATTCAGGCTTACCTTTGAATCCAAACCAAACAATTGGCATTGGATAGCGTTGTCAATACTATATCAAAAGACTTGTAAACAAATCAATCAAAATCCTAAGGTTTGTCTAGAGGAGTTAAACTGGCATCGACTCTTTCGTAAAATAATTCATGCATATTATAACATGAATCACAGAAACTTGGCTAACACGAAGGCCAGACAAGAGTTAAGGAAACTTGCCTTCAAGCGTCTTCAATTAAAATTCAACAATTCTTGGTCTTTACAGTTTCTACATGATATATTCATATAGCACATTGGAATTAACTACCAAACAATCTAACCACATTGTTTTTACCAGCTTCTTTATCGTCTATAACTTAATTGAAATTATTTTATTAATAATATTCGTTTCGAGTTATTTATCATTCATTATGGCTTATTAACATTCATATGTCATAAACCGAAACTCAAAAACCATCGTTTAAGTACAACAGTAGTTGAAACCCTATTTGATTTTCTAAATTGGATAAATTCTTCTCGGATTATCGATATCGGACTCCGTATAGTAAGTACATAAGTTTTATCTTCATTTATTATCATTCACGTACCACACACATCTATTACATAATGTATAACCTTGTGATGCGCGTTAAACTCGAATACGATTCATAATTTATATTTTCGTACTTTACGTTTTTCATTTAATTACTTTTAATCAATGTCAAATTCCTAAAATCATTGCTATACATGTTATTTAGAAATTGTCTCTTTATGTATATTAAGTATACACATGACTCATAGATATCATGTAAAAAGTTAGGTTAATAATTAACATTGTCAGAAGTTTTTCACTTAACGGCGCTGCGACGCCAGTTTTGTAACGCCCGAGAAAATAGAATTTTTATGTGCAATAAATTTTTATTTGATTATTTGAATTATTTGAATTTAATTGCTTATTTAATTGAGTAAGTTGTTTAAAGGTCGTTCTTTGACCTAGAATGTGCGAATGTGGTTAGGATTCTGGCTATGAGCTAGGATTAATTGTTTTGAATTTCCAAGACGAAAATAAAAATTTTTTGAGAAATTTCCGTAAAAATACTATTCATCCGTTTCTACTCGAGAATAAATGTTGAATTTATGAGAAATGTATAATGATAGAATTCTAAGACAAGATGCAATATCTAATAATATTGTACTTATGGCAAACGAAGTTTTCGCCTACGGACTTAAAACCTAAGTGTTAGAAAAAGTAAAGTTCGGGAATTAAAATGACTATGTATAATAAGAATTGTAATTATATGGGAGGAATACAAGTATAATACTAGTTATTATACAAGTATAGTATAAAGAATGTTGCGATGTATAATATGAATATCATACGAGATAGATATGAAGAGAATACAAGAATAATTCAATAAGTATACGAAGAAGTCTTAATGGAGCTATTGGACCAAAAATTTGTCAAGCCCAATTGGTAAATGATTGAAACCCAAGAATGAATTATATCAAAGCCAATGATAACTAAATCAAGCCTAAAGATAAGCCCGAACCAAGAACCGAACCCGTGGGTCGAACCAATGGGTCAACGGGTGGGTAAAACCCAAGGGGCAACCCATGTGGGACCCCAAAGGGGCATGTGGGCCGGCCAATTGGTGGCCAAGTAAAGTGGTTTACTTGGTAGGGAAGATTGCAAAGGAGGTGTGAATAGTAAGGAGGTTACCTCTTTACCATTTTGCCCTCCATTTGGTTTTTTATATAAGAGAGGCTAGGTTGGTTAATTTGATGTTTTACAAACTTTGACCAATATATTGAGAGAGAGAGAGAGAGAGAGAGAGAAGAGCACTAACAAGTAATCAAGAGGATTCAAAGAAAAGTATTCAAGTATAAGTCAAGAACGTGAAGAACACTAAGGTAATAATACGTAAACTTTAGTCTTCGATCCTTTTCTATTTATTTTTCATAGAAAATTATGAATTGGTGGAGCATGTATGTTCCGAAGTAATAAGGATGGCTTTTACTGAATTAAAACATTAATAAGTCATGTATAAGTAAAAATCATAAGTGTCTAATCGAGCTTTAATCGAAGGAAATCTTTAAAACATTGAATTGGTTGTTGATGGACAAATTAAAAACCATTAAGCATAAGTTATATGAATATTGCTTGGTTAGGTTTTAGATAACTAACCAATGGATTGATTCCATTTGGTTTGGTGTAAAAATCTCGAGTAACGAAGTTATGGTGATATTTATAAGATTAGACGATAATCGTCGAAATCGTGAAATTCACGAAATGAAAGTCAAAAGTCACTGTTAACTCGGAATCCTTAGTTTTTTGATGGCGTATCGTAGAACTTTGTATTTAAGAGTCGTGGACTTAAGAACGGTCGAATTCCGACTTAAAACGAAGAAACGAGTTATGAAATTTGACGAACATTTAATGAACGCGCAATAAAGAATTGAAACAATGCATTTAATGTTAACGGATTCATAAACGTAAGTTGTCATAATGAAATCTTAGTATACAAAATATGTGAGATAACGGCTTTTGAACGAGCCAATTCAGACTTATAACGATTAAGTTATGAGCCCATAAAGGATTTGAGAAGAAAAACTTAAAAAAAATCAATGGCTCAGGGCCGGCTCCACAGCGCCACCCAAGCCTATGAAGTTGGTGCTGTAGTGCCAACCCCGGATCCCAGACACTGCTAACTCATGCTGCAGCACGAGCTATACTAAGTAATTTGGCGCCGCAGCATCGAGATGAGGGTTTAGGCACTACTAACTCGAGCCGTAACGCCAATTGTGAACATGAAACTGACGCCGCAGCGCCAGTGAGGGAAAAATGTTGGATAGTTTAATTATTAATTCAACACTTTTGCATGATGGTTTTGGGGCATGTATATATATTTACTATTCGTGAGAGACAATTCCTAAGGAACATTTATAACAATGGTTTTAGGAATTAAACGTTGATTAAAAGTATTTAAATGAAGAACGTAAAATATGAGAACGTGAATTTTGAATCGTATTTGAGTTTAACGCACATCCTAAGGTTATACATTATGTACTAGATGTGTGTGGTACGCGAATGATAATAAATGAATATAAATCTTATATACTTCTATACGGAGACCGCTATTGGTTATCCGGAGAAGTTTGTTCGATTTAGAAAACCAATTAGGGTTTCAACAACTGTGGTTCTTAAACAATGGTTGTAAGTGTCGGTTTATGACAAATGAATGTTAATAAGCCGTAATGAAAGATAAGTACGTCGAAACAACTTTTATTAATGAAATAATTTCAATTAGGGTATATAAGAGAAAGAAGTTGGTTAAAATAATGAAGTTAGATTGTTTGGTAGCTTATTATAGTGTGCTATGTGAATATATCATGTAGAAACTGTAAAGACCAAGAACTGTTGAATTTTAATCGAAGACGCTTGAAGGCAAGTTTTCTTAACGCTTGTCTGACCTTCGTTTTAGCCAAGTTTTCTGTGATTGATGTTATAATATGCATAAATTGGTTAAAGAAAGAGTCGATGCCAGTTTTATATCGGCTAGAAAAGTCTTAAGAGTTTGATTGATTTGTTTACAAGTCTTTCGATATAGTATTGATAACGATATCCTATGCCAATTGTTTGGTACGGATTCACTGGTAAGCATGAGTATGAATAAACAAAAGTATTTTCATCGATTATTCGATGGGCACGTGAGGTTGGCAAAACATAAACATAGATACGTTTAACGAATGAGTGTTTATCCACATAGAGTACTATAGGTTGATCACCTAGAAGTGCTCATAAGATATATCAAACTACGGACTTAGTGTCGGGTTGTCCTTTTTCATGAATGAAAATCAAAAGAATGTTCATGGTCTTTCGACCTACTCAGAATTCCTAAGCTATTGAATGTACTATGGAATTGTTTTATTTAATGAAAATTTGCTATTTCAATGTTTCATAGTACTTCATAACTACTTGTTCAGTTGATGAAGAATAATCATATAATTCTTGACGTGTTGTATGTATTATATATTGCTAGACTTGCTGAGCTAGTTATGCTCACTTATTGCTTAAATTATATGATTATAGCTAAGTCCAGGCAAACTGAGGGTTCCAGTAGGGATAGAGGCAGGGCTAAGATGGATAAATAATTATCCTGTAATAGACTAGTATATTTGTATGAATTATACTATGATAAATGAAGAATGTATTGGTTGTAGAACCTGGGAAAGGATTTATTATTATTATTGTAATAAGAATGTAGTAGATTCACTCATTTTATTGTCATTCTACTAGATTAAATGTGTGATTAATAGTACAGAGTAGCACTATTTCTGTGGTTTGAAAGTACCCGGATTTTGGGGCATCATAGGTTGGTATCAAAGCATTAGGTTATAAAACTTAAGGGGGGGGGGGAGAACCTTAGGCTAATAACCTTATTAGTAGTATGAGAAGTTGGAAGTAAATTAATTCAAATAGAGTCCTTATTTAAGTATTAAGGAAACTCATTACCGAAAGATTTAAAAGATGAAAATTAACCTTAAATAAACTAAATGTGATTTGTGCTTATATTATTGTGTATTATGTACTAAACAACATGTTATTTGTTATTGTAGATGTCCATCGATAGCTCTATGTAAAGGGATATACATGTGGTGAGCAAAGAGTCCGTGAACATGATAAGGCCAGTACTTGTACTAGTGTCTGAGGTACCAATGGTGAATATAGATGAGTCTGAGCTAGAGGAGGATTATCCGTATGGGGACTTCGAGAATATGGGGCCGGCGTCATATTTCGATGTGGTGGTCGATGTGGATGAAGATATAGAGGAAGCATCGTTTAATACGGTGGTACCTGCACTTGAGCCAACACCACCAGAGGCAATGATGGCATTGCATCTAGCGGTGCTTGACCGAAATGTGCAACTGCGCACTGTTGTGCAGAACCTGAAGGAGGAGGTTAGGGACCTCTATGAAGCTAAGGAGTCTATAGAAGCAAATTTTGAATTAGAGCACGATGAGAAGGTGCTCATGATAGATAAGGCGAGGGATTTTAAGAATGAGGCCGTTGAGCTTCGTAAGGAACTGGGTGAGAGGAACCAGAAGATAGCACAGATGTCTTACATCGATGATAATGCTCATGAGGATTTCAAGCTGAAAATTGCTTGTTATTCGATTGAGCCAGGGCAAACTCGACATACTATTAGTCAGGATATTGTGTCGATTCTTACGAACCAGAAGCATGAGAATGCTTTATGCAGTATTAGAAGTAGGTAGAGGAAGTATAGATCAGTAAATCTTTTGTGTATATGTGTAGTGACGTAAAACCCTCTTTTGTATAACTAAAGGGCAGTCTTTTTGTAAATCCCAACTTTTGTAGAAGTTAATCGCGGGATAGAAATGTAATAGCTCTTGCTATGGAATTAAATTGTAAATAGTTTTGAACTATGAAGAAGCATATTAATATAATGAAGTTTTATCAAATGTGCTTGATTATGGTATGAGTTGTTGTTGATAAATAATAACTAAACAAGAATGAATAAATAATAACAAAACTTTATTTACTTAATCAGAATAATGCCGCCAAGAAGAAGACAACGTAATCAGGAAGGTGAATCTCATAATGACAACCAAGGGGGTCAGAACACCCTATACAAGAGTTTGTTAATTTATTAACGGCTGCATTTAATCAAGCTGGGGGTAGAGCATCCGTAGTCCCTAGGGTAGCTAGAATAACTACCTTTAAGGAATTCAAAATTGTAGGTCCGCCGGAGTTCAAAGGAACTACGAACCCCATTGAGGCCCAGACATGGGTAAAGGAAATCGAGAAGGCATTCAAAATTGCAAATTTTGATGTGGTGCAAAAGACTTCTTTTGTGACCTGTATGATAAAAGGGGAAGCCAACTTCTGGTGGAAGGCACATCCGGGTGGTGCTAGAACTGATGTTGTTACGTGGGAATAGTTTAAGAAGGTCTTCTTCAAGAACTACATTCCTACAAGCATGCAGTGGAGGATGGAGATTAAGTTCTTAGAATATAAACAAGGGGACATGACGGTTCCTTAATATGCAGCCAAGTTCAATGAACTGACAAGATTTTCTCCACATTACGTGGACACTGAGGAAAGGAAGACTCGTAGGTTTGAGCAGGGACTGAAACCCTGGCTCTATAGCCGAATTTTTGTGTTTCAGAGTGCCTCATATGGAACCATTCTAGAGAAGGCAATTATTACTAGAGGTGGTAGCGAGGCTTTAGGCTAATACCACAAGGAGAGGAAGAGTAAGAGTAAAGGAGAGGGAGTATCCAAGACGGGGGAAGCTAGTGGCAACAGAGGTGTGCCCAAGAGAAAGGGTTTTAACTCTAGGAATACTGGAGAAAAATAAGGGGATCCTAAGCGTAGGATTGAAGCATGCAAGACATACGGGAAGGCTCATCTAGGAGTCTGCCTAAAATGGAAGTTAGTTTGTTATAACTGTGTATAGGAGGGTCATATATCACCCAATTGACCTAACCCTAAGAAGAATCTGGGGTGTTTTGTGTGTGGGTCAATAGACCACATGGCAAGAAATTGCCAAAAGAAGGGGTCGGAGGGTAGAAAGGGTGCTAGTAGTGGTAAGCTAGCCATTACTGGATCAACACCACCAGGTAGACCTACGACCCGTACCTTTAATATGACTGTCCAAGATGCGGTTGCATCAGCGGATGTAGTAGCAGGTTTTATCCCAATCAATAAAATAAATGCTTATGAGCTTTTTGATTCGGGTGCTACTTGTTCTTTTATAGCATGTGAATTTGCTAAACGATTGGAATTATTACCGAAAAGATTAGAAATACCTTTAAATATTAAGGTGGCGAATGAACAGATAATCCCTGTTGAACATATTCATAGATATTGTTTCATAGATATAAGAGGTAACAAATTATCAATAGATCTTATACCGATAAGGTTGGGAGAATTTGATATAATTCTTGGAATGGATTGGTTGATTAACCATGGAGCGATAATAGATTGTTAAAAGAAAAGTGTGAACCTTAGGAATTCTAAGAAACCCAAGGTAGTGTTCTATGGTAGTAAATCACTAGGACGTTCTTGTTGTCTAACTATGACACAAGATAGGAAAATGTTGACAAAGGGGTGTATCGGATACATGTGCCATGTTGTTGATACCTAGAGAGTGGAAACATCATTGGAACATATACCTATAGTATAAGAATTCACGAATGTATTTCCAGAGGAGTTACCAGGTCTTCCGCCGGATAGGGAAATCGAATTTGTGATTGTTTTATTACTTGGTACGACACCTGTTCTAGGGTACCATATCGGATGGCGCCGGTAGAAATGAATGAGTTGATGATTTAATTACAAGAATTGTTAGACAGAAAGTACATTCAACTGAGTGTTTCTTCGTGGGGGGCACGGGTATTATTTGTAAAGAAGGACGGACCATTACGACTTTGTATCGACTATCATGAGTTGAACAAGCTAACAATTAAGAATAAATACCCATTGCCCAGGATCGATGATCTATTTGATCAGTTGAAAGGGGAGAAGTATTTTTCTAAAATATATTTACGTACGGGGTACCATCAGTTAAAAGTGAGAAAGGAGGATGTACCTAAGATGACGTTCAGAACTCGTTATGGTCATTACGAGTTCTTGGTTATGTCGTTTGGGTTGACTAATGCACCAGCTACGTTTATGGATATGATGAGCAGAGTGTTCAAGTAATATTTGGACAAGTTTGTAGTAGTGTTCATTGATGATATTCTAGTCTATTCAAAGATGCCAGAAGATCACGCTGACCATTTAAGATTTGTGTTGGAAACACTACGGAAGAAAAAGTTGTATGAGAAATTCGCTAAGTGTGAAATTTGGCTTGAAAGGGTGCAGTTTCTAGGGCACGTTATTCATAAAGATGGTATTTCAGTAGATCCAGCGAAGGTGGAAGCAGTTAATAATTGGAAACAGTTGAAAACACCAACCGAGGTTTAGAGTTTTCTGGGGTTAGCGGGATACTATCGAAGGTTCATTCAGGACTTTTCTAAAATAGCTACTCCGTTAACAAATTTAATGAGGAAGTCTGTAAAGTATTTGTGGACTGAGAAGTGTGAGAATAGTTTTCAAGAACTAAAGAAGAGGTTAAGTGAGGCACCTGTATTATCTCTACCAGATGATACGTGAAATTTTGTAGTTTACATTGATGCTTCTCATAGAGGACTGGGTTGTGTGCTCATGCAGCATGACAAGGTCATTGCATATGTGTCACACAAGTTAAAGGATTATGAGAAGGCATATCCTACTCATGACCTGGAATTGTTAGTAGTAGTTTTTGCGTTAAAGATGTGGATACACTATTTATACGGAGAGAAATGTGAGATATACACGGACTATAAAAGTCTAAAATATATCTTCACACAGAAGGAGTTGAATATGAGACAGAGAAGGTGGTTAGAATTGATAAAAGATTATGATTGTGATAACTTATATCATCCAGGAAAGGTAAACGTGGTTGACGATGCCTTAAGTAGGAGGGGTAGAGAAAAGTTGTTAATGTTAATGACTCAGAATGAGTTAGTAACAGAGATGGCAAGAATGGAGCTAGAAATTAGGTTGCCAACTGAATTGGTAGAGACGTTATTTGCCATGGGGACTCAACCAACGGTTTTGGAACGAGTTAAGGAAGTACAACTTAGTGATGAGGAGTGCGAACGAATGAAGAAGAGAATGGAGGATGAAGAGAAGACTAAGTATAACCTTGACAAGGAGGGAGTACTTCGTTTTGAAGGAAAAATTTGGGTTCCGTGTAATGCAAAATTAAAAGAAGAAATAATAGGAAAGGCCCATAGTTCGAGGTACTCGATACATCCAGGTAGCACCAAGATGTATCAAGACCTTCGACAAAACATTTGGTGGCCGAATATGAAGAGAGAGATAGTAGAATATGTTAGTAAGTGTTTAACTTGTCAGAAAGTTAAGTCTGAACACCAACGACCGAGTGGATTATTGCAATCACTAGAGATTTTAGAGTGAAAGTGGGAGCATATCACGATGGATTTTTTGGTGCGACTTCCAATGACAAAGAAAGGGTATGACGCTATCTGGGTAATAATAGATCGTTTGACGAAGTCGGCTCACTTTTTACTGATAGGAGTTAGGTATAACTTACAACAATTGGCTAAACTTTATGTCAAGGAAATTGTTTAACGATATGGAGTACTAGTTTCAATTGTGTCGGATCATAATCCATGATTCACATTTAATTTCTGGAGGAGTTTGCAAGAGCAAATGGGAATGCAGTTGAGGTTGAGCACAACATATCACCCTCAGACTGATGGACAAAGTGAACAGACAATTCAAATGTTAGAAGATATGTTAAGGTCTTGTGTTATGGATTTCAAAGGGAGTTAGGATGAACATCTACCTTTGGTGGAATTTGCGTACAACAATAGTTTTCACGCTAGTATAGGCATGCTGCTTTATGAAGCGTTATATGGAAGGAAGTGCAAAACTCCACTACGCTGGGATGAAGTAGGTGAACGTCGAATGTTGGGACTTGAGATGGTACAACAAACGGCCGACATAGTAAAGTTAATACGTATTCGATTAGTAGCAGCTCATGATAGATAGAAGAAGTATGCGGATCCTCACCGTGAGAAGAGGGAGTTTGAGGTCGGTTCGTATGTTTTTCTGAAGGTGTCACCTTGGAAAGGGAAGATACACTTTGGCAAGAAAGGGAAGTTAAGTTCACGGTTTATAGGACCTTTTAAAATTTTAAGGAGTGTAGGGGAGGTAGCTTTACCTCCAGGGATAGAACGTATACATAATGTGTTTCACGTATCTATTTTTCATCCTTATAAATCAGACTACAATCACGTAATAAAGTATGAATCTATTCAAGTAGAAAAAGATTTAACGTATGAAGAACTTTCAGGTCAAATTGTTGATAGGAAGGAACAAGTCCTAAGGAATAAGATAATACCTTCGGTGAAGGTAATTTGGAGGAACCACAATGTCGATGAAGCAATGTGGGAACTTGAGGGTAAAATAAAGGAAAATTTTCCCCATTTGTTTACTTAGTGTATCGAGATTCTGGGGATAGAATCCTTATAAGGGGAAAGAATGTAACGCCCGAGAAAATCGGATTTTTATGTGCAATAATTTTTTATTTGAATTAAATGAATTTAATTGAGTAAGTTGTTTAAAGGTCATTCTTTGACCTAGAATGTGCGAATGTGGTTAGGATTCTGGCAATGTGCTAGGATTAATTATTTTGAATTTCCAAGATGAAAATAAAAAAATTTCGAGAAATTTTCGTAAAAATATTATTCATCCGTTTCTACTCGGGAATAAATGTTGAATTTTCGAGAAATGTATAATGATAGAATTCTTAGACAAGATGGAATATCCAATAATATTTCTGTTACGACAAACAAAGTTTTTTCCTGAGGACTTAAAACCTAAGTGTTAGGAAAAGTAAAGTTCGGGAATTAAAATGACTATGTATAATAAGAATTGTTATTATATGGGAGGAATACGAGTATGATACTAGTTATTATACAAGTATAGTATAAAGAATATTGCGACGTATAATACGAATATCGTATGAGATAGATACGAAGAAAATATGAGAATAATACAACAAGTAAACGAAGAAGTGTTAATGGACTTTAGGTATAGGACCTAGACTTTGTCAAGCCCAATTGGTAAATGAATGAGACCCAAGAATGAATTATTTCAAAGCCTATGTTAACTAAATCAAGCCCAAAGATAAGCCTGAACCAAGAATCGAACCCGTGGGTCGAACTGATGGGTCAACGAGTGGGTAAAACCCATGGGGCAACCCATGTGGGACCCCAAAGGGGCATGTGGGTCGGCTTGGAGGCCATGTAAAGTGTTTTGCTTGGTGGGGAAGATTGCAAAGGAGGTGTGAATAGCAATGAGCTTACCTCCTTCCCATTTTGCCCCCCATTTGGTTTTCTATATAAGAGAGGCTAGGTTGGTTCATTTGTTGTTTAACAAACTTTGACCAATATAATGAGAGAGAGAAAAGAGCACTAACAAGTAATCAAGAGGATTCAAAGCAAAGTATTCAAGTATAACTCAAGAACGCAAAGTAGACTAAGGTAATAATACGTAAACTTTAGTCTTCGATCCTTTCCTATTTATTTTTCATATAGAAGTATGAATTGTGGAGCATGTCTCTTTCAGATTAATAAGGATGGCTATTAATGAATTAAAACATTAATAAGTCATGTATAAGTAAAAATCATAAGCGTCTAATCGAGCTTTAATCGAAGGAAATCTTTAAAACATTGAATTAGTTGTTGATGGACAAATTGAAAACCATCAAGTATAAGTTATATGAATATTGCTTGGTTAGGTTATAGATAACTAACCAATGGATTAATTCCATTTGGTTTGGTGTAATAATCTCGAGTAACGAAGTTATGGTGAAATTTATAAGATTATACGATAATCGTCGAAATTGTGAAATTCTCGGAATGAAAGTCAAAAGTCACTGTTTAACTTGGAAGCCTTTGTTTTCGATGGCGTATCGTAGAAATTTACATTTAAGAGTCGTGGATTCAAGAATGGTCAAATTCGGACTTAAAACGAAGAAACGAGTTATGAACGCTGACGAACGTTTAATGAACGCGTAATAAGGAATTTAAACAGTGAATTTAATGTTAACGGATTCAGAAATGTAAGTCGTCCTAATGAAATCATAGAATACAAGATGTGCGAGATAACGACTTTTGAACGAGCCAATTTCGAATTATAACGATTAAGTTACGAGCCTGGAAAGGATTTGAGAAGAGAAACTTTAAAAAAATTCAAAGGCTCAGGGCCGGCGCCGCAACGCTACCCGAGCCTATGAAGTTGGCATTGCAGCGCCAACCTAGATCCCATACATTGTTAACTCGCGCTGTAGCGCGAGCTATACTAAGTAATCTGGAGCCGCAACGCCGAGATGAGGGTTTATGTAACGACCCCAAAATAGGTCCATTCCATCCAACCTATTCTGAGTCGCCAAATACATGGTACAGAAAATAACTACAACTTTATTACAACAATTGTCATGTAAAATATAACAACACCTATACTGTGAGTTTGGATACAAATATATACCAAATGTGACTCATATACCAACCGTGGACAGCACCTCACAATGACACCTTACATAAAGGTATAGTCAAAAACTATTTTAGAAATTAGAATCTTTGGGAAGTGCTCAAGGAAACCTTCGTACATGGGAGGCCATGCGTCTAGGTTATGATAGATATCATATGACCACAAAATTATCCTAGGTTGATCCAATAGACCCCAAAGAAAAACGAGAAGTTTACTATCATATTCTTCCCAATGGTGAGTCTTCTCTTGACATATCATTATCTCCACTGTCTCTAATTGAGAATTATACTTCAAACAAACACCAAGATTATATAGGTAGTGCTCGTAAAGATACTCAGCAAGTGAATGTGCACAACCTTGTCTTATGATGACACGAGGTTGTATGTCATTAGACATCTTGTATGATAGTGACAAAACACCCTTCCAACGTTGGGTTCGCCTCACCCTATTTTATTCACCAAATATAACTACTAAATGATGACCACCGTTCTATTCCCTTGTTACCCCCGCTCGACCCAGCTACACTCTTATTACCTGAAAGGAATTGTGAAACAGAAGGGTGAGCACAACTAGCCCAGTAAAGAATATCATGACTAAAGATAAATAAATTATCAATAGTCTTCTTCAGTAATAAATCAGAGATTTAGAACATTTGGTAGATGATAAAAATTTTCAACCATAGTTGCAGCGGAACGAACAATCCATTAGAAGAGTCAAATAGACCATAAAGCCTATTATCTTCTCCATGTTAAAAATCCACCAACAATATTTTATCCCTGTAACATTAATCAACAGTTCATTTCGACAATTATAAGAATAACTCATAATCATAATTGTAATTCTAAATTCCTCTTCGCATTCAGGACGAAGATAATTTTCATCACATGTCTTTACCTGAAACATCAAAGATCATAGTTATACCAAATCACAGTTCCTGTTTATAATCATACTAACAATTTCATCTTTGTACTACGGCCAAAGATATTCATCAACAGACCATCTTTGCACTACAGGCCAAAGATATTCAACAACAAGTCATCTTTGCACTATGGGCCAAAGATATTCATCAATAATTCATCTTTACAATACAGGCCAAAGATATTCCTCAACAGTTCATATTTGCACTACAGGCCAAATATATTCATATCTCAAAGAAACATATAATCATTTCATAATTTATATAAACAATAATTATAACCATGCTAATCAATTCATCTTTACACTTAAGCTAAAGATATTCAATTATAAATTCAATGGTCATGATCATACTAGTTAACAATTCATCTTTGCACTACAGGCCAAAGATATTCCTCAGTCACGATCATACCAATAATTTACCCATCTTTACACTCAAGTGAAAGAGAAATTCAACATCAGGGTTATAAAAATATTATATATGATAATAAAAACAATATGATCAACATATAGATTTAATCTCAAGAGTAATATTCATAAATCAACTATAATTTGGTTAGAAAAAGAAACCAATTTTATCGTGAATAGTAACTCGTGAATAGTAACTCATGAATAGTAACTCGTGAATAGTAACTCGTGAATAGTAACTCATGAATAGTAACCCCGACACAAAAAGGTAGAAATTCCATAATAAAATTCATACCAATATTTCGGTATAATGATATTGAAAGAATAATATTTCTTAACCTTATAAACAATTTATTTAAATTGTTTACACTTTACTAATTAATGCATTTAATCATCATAAAATGCCAACTCTTAAGATTTCATCACCAATAACCAAAACCCTCATCAAAAATCTGCATAAAACTCATATATGATTCTCAAGCCATAAAATTATATTTTCTAATTTTCTTACTTCACATAACATATTTAATTCATTTACTCATAACTAGACCATTTTCATGAAAAATACCAAATCAGTCCCAAAAATAATTTTTTCTGGTATTTAGCATAATATAGTCCTATAGTGAACATATATTTTTCTCAGAATTTTTAAAATTCATTTACTATTTTTAATATGGCCAAAACCGCCGAATATTTAGATATTTATCATAAATTGTACTTTTATCCAAAAATTCTGAAATTCACAGAGTACACTGATATTATATAGATATATTTCCAATAAAATTTTTATCAATTTTAGAGTTAACCACAATGAGTTATAAGCGGTAACTTTTAAAATTGTCTTTTCTCATAAAATTCATAACTCATAATCTATACATCCAAAAATCGCCATTTTTGGGCACAATCAAGAAAACTCATCAATTAATCATTTTAAATTTTTCTAGAATTTTTTGAAGGTCAGAATAATTACAAACTAAAAAACATAATAACCCTTAAAATTCCTTACTATCCCTTACTATCCCTTACCTCAAAAGAGCAGCACTTCTGACTGGATATCGGATATGACGCTGAAGGAAACTCGCACTGATGAATAGCAACTCACCAAGTATCTAAATACTCACAAAATACACTCAATAATCTAGAGAGAGAGAAAGAGAGAAAACTTATGTTTCTGGTGTGATTTTTAATTCTAACTTAGCCCTCTATTCATAGGAAAATGTTAGCACGCCGAAGCAGACTTAACCTGCAACTTGATGGCTTTACCTGCTACTATTCTCACCCACCACATTTGAATAAAAATCTCAGCACATTTCTTCACCAACCAAGAGTGGGGCCCACTAATTCTAGAATTTTCCACCAAAATGACAAATTTCGCAACTTCTACAATTTCTGAACCAGTCATCTCGTAAAATTCATAATAAATCATACGTTCATTTTTAACGGTTCAAAATTTGTGGACATATACTCAATTTATATATGTATAACATATCCAAAAATTACCACGATCCAACGGTCGGATTAAAAATTATAACCCCCGCAAAATATCTCAAAAATACTGATTTTTAATACCTCCATTTCGACAAAAATACAGATAAAATACCTCAACATTAACTCCTTCATTTTTAACCACAAAAATATATCCCTCATTTATATCCACATAAAATAAATATTTCCTTATCATATGAATCAATAATTAATTATTCACAAATAATATTACAGAATCACATTTATGACAACCAGGCCGTTCCCAGGAAAGAGGGTGCTTTACAATAAGGATTTCTCCTTACTAGCGCGCAATTAGATGACCAAACCTCTCCTTAGACAGAACTTTCTAGACATTGCCAATAATGCTATCTAATAATATTATTTAAATAATATAAATTATTGATCTAATAATAGAAAATACTGTGCAGCAACAATTATTGAAATAACAATAATATAAAATTTCAACGTAGCAATTATTGAATCAATAAAATAAAATATTGAATAGTAATTACTGTAACAATTATTGAGTAGTGCCTTCTTACGTAAGAATCAATAATTTCAAAAAATACTGTGCAATACCGTGTGCTACTGTGCAATAACGCGTATTACTGTATTTTAACCACCGGGTATTTTAACAGTGTTAACGGTAATAACTACGTAGTTAATTATAAAAACTCAATTTTTGTTGTTATCTTCATCCGACAGTTATTCTGTTATGGGGCCCACAAATGGCTGCGCCGTCATACGAATATTCCCCGACAGAAAGAATATTCCACGACCAAACGAATATTCTACGACAACAATGAATATTTTATAACCACTTGTGTATTTTGAAAAAAATTTATATATCACCCTTAACTTTAACATTTATCAATTTAACCATTTACTGAATAGTAATTATAAGAAAAAATGAATACTTTTATTTCATTAAATTCGGGGTCTTACAATCTCCCCTCGTTATGAAATTTCGTCCCCGAAATTTACGTACCTGGTATTTCAAAGAGTTGAGAATACCTTGCTTCCATTTCAGATTCCATCTTCCTTGTCATCATGATTTCTCCATTGCTCATCTCCTGTATTTTAGATATCATTCTAGAATACAGCTTCAAAACAAGGGTTAATTGGACAAATTAACATATCACATAATATCCCGATATTATGACTGACCAACAAATAAGCTTAGGTAGGACACACTAGCGAAGGATTTACTCATCTCTCCCATCCTAGTTCTATTTTCTGATCTCCGCCAGAGATCATATCCCTAAGCTCTGATACCAAAATGTAACTCTGGACACCAACTTGTGTCAGCACCTTACATTGATTCCTATCAGTTTGCCACTGCAGAACGGCGTCCCCTACGGAGAGTCTGGCTTCGGTGCATCCCCCATCAACAGGAAGTCACCAGCGAGAGGCTCGGGGCTCTTTACTTATAGCTCTGATACCAAAATGTAACGACCCCAAAATAGGTCCATTCCATCCAACCTATTCTGAGTCGCCAAATACATGGTACAGAAAATAACTACAACTTTATTACAACAATTATCGTGCAAAATATAACAACACATATATTGTGAATTTGGATACAAATATATGCCAAATGTGACTCATATCCCAACCATGGACAGCACCTCACAATGACACCTTACATAAAGGTATAGTCAAAAACTGTTTTAGAAATTAGAATCTTTGGGAAGTGCTCAAGGAAACCTTCGTACATGGGAGGCCATGCGTCTAGGTTATGATAGATATCATATGGCCACAAAATTATCCTTGGTTGACCCAATAGACCCCAAAGAAAAACGAGAAGTTTACTATCATATTCTTCCCAATGGTGAGTCTTCTCTTTACATATCATTATCTTCACTGTCTCTAATTAAGAATTATACTTCAAACAAACACCAAGATTATATAGGTAGTGCTCGTAAAGATACTCAGCAAGTGGATGTGCACAACCCTGTCTTATGATGACACGAGGTTGTATGTCATTAGACATCTTGTATTATAGTGACAAAACACCCTTCCAACGTTGGGTTCGTCTCACCCTATTTTGTTCACCAAATATAACTACTAAATGATGACCACCGTTCTATTCCCTTGTTACCCCCGCTCGACCCAGCTACACTCTTATTACCTGAAAGGAATTGTGAAACAGAAGGGTGAGCACAACTAGCCCAGTAAATAATATCATGACTAAAGAAAAATAAATTATCAATAGTCTTCATCAGTAATAAATCAGAGATTTAGAACATATGATAGATGATAAAAATTTTCAACCATAGTTGCAGCGGAACGAGCAATCCATTAGAAGAGTCAAATAGACCATAAAGTCTATTATCTTCTCCATGTTAAAAATCCACCAACAATGTTTTATCTCTGTAACATTAATCAACAGTTCCTTTCCACAATTATAAGAATAACTCATAATCATAATTGTAATTCTAAATTCCTCTTCGCATTCAGGACGAAGATAATTTTCATCACATGTCTTTACCTGAAACATCAAAGATCATGGTTATACTAAATCACAGTTCCTGTTTATAATCATACAAACAATTTTATCTTTGCACTACGACCAAAGATATTCATCAACAGACCATCTTTGTACTACATGCCAAAGATATTCAACAGCAAGTCATCTTTGCACTATGGGCCAAAGATATTCATCAACAATAAATCTTTGCACTACAGGCCAAAGATATTCCTTAACAGTTCATATTTGCACTACAGGCCAAATATATTCATGTCTCAAAGAAATATATAATCATTTCAGATTTTATATAAACAATAATTATAATCATGTTAATCAATTCATCTTTACACTTAAGCTAAAGATATTAAATTATAAATTCAATGGTCATGATCATACCAGTTAACAATTCATCTTTGCACTACAGGCCAAAGATATTCCTCAGTCACGATCATACTAATAATTTACCTATCTTTACACTCAAGTGAAAGAGAAATTCAACATCAGGGTTATAAAAATATTATATATGATAATAAAAACAATATGATCAACATATAGATTTAATTTCAAGAGTAATATTCATAAATCAACTATAATTTGGTTAGAAAAAGAAACTAATTTTATCGTGAATAGTAACTCGTGAATAGTAACTCATAAATAGTAACTCGTGAATAGTAACTCGTGAATAGTAACTCATAAATTGTAATCCCGACACAAAAAGGTAGAAATTCTACAATAAAATTCATACCAATATTTCGGTATAATGATATTGAAAGAATAATATTTCTTAACCTTATAAATAATTTATTTAAATTGTTTACACTTTACTAATTAATGCATTTAATCATCATAAAATGTCAACTCTTAAGATTTCATCACCAATAACCAAAACCCTCATAAAAAATCTGCATAAAACTCATATATAATTCTCAAGCCATAAAATCATATTTTCTAATTTTTTTACTTCACATAACATATGTAAGACCCCAACTTTTATAAATAAAGATAAATTTTCTATAAATATTATTTTTAAATATTATGGAGTTAATTTGATATAATGTTATAGTTGTAGGTAATATTTATAAATTTTACAATGTACGCAAGTTGTTATATAATATTCGATTGGTCGGGAAATATTCGTTTTAACAGGGAATATTCGTACAACGACACAATCATTGGTGGATCCCACAACGGAATTATTGTCGGAATGAGAAAACGATAAAAATATTTTATTAAAAATAACGGCGGAAGTTTTACCATTGTTACTGTTGAACTACTCGGTAGTAAAAGTACAGTAATATGTGTGGTTGCATAGTAGCACACGGTATTGATTATTAATGCTTATGTGAGAAGTCACTCAGTTTGATTCAATTATTGTCAGTTAATAATATGAATTATTTAGCTATAATGACGTTTTGTTTTATTCGTATTATTAACGTAATAAAACAGAAATATATTTTTATATAAAACAGAATACTTTATTAAAGTTATTCTATAAATAGAATATATTATATTTTATTTAAAAGATTTTTTTTTAAATATGGACCGTCAGATTAAAGTAATCAATCTGGACCGTTCATGGATTAGTTACTATGCATTCTATTTTTCTATAAATAGCATCTCATTCCTTCATTATTTCTTACGAATTCACTGAACTCTAGAGAGAGAAACTATAGAGAGAGAGAGAAGAAGAGTATTCTGCTACTTAACTACTTCCTTATTTCAGCTCTTCTTTAAAACGGTAAGGGGTGTTATTCTTTCTTATTCATGAAGAGAACTGTTGTTATTCTATTTCTTATTATTCTGTTGGAATAACCTGTATACGCGGTCTACCCTATACTTGGTGACATTCTTCTATTATTCTGTTGGAATATCCTGTCTGTACGTTTACGCCGGACCTAGTTCTGTTTTTATTATTATTCTGTTGGAACATCCTGTCTGTGTGTTTTACACCGGACCTGGTTCCGTCTTGTTATTATTCTGTTGGAACATCCTGTCTGTGTGTTATACACCGGACCTGGTTCCATTATTTATTATTCTGTCAGAATATCCTGTCTGTGCGTTTACGCCGGACCTGGTTTCATTATTTATTATTCTGTCGGAATATCCTGTCTGTGCGTTTACGCCGGACCTGGTTCCATTAATTATTATTCTGTTGGAATAACCTGTATGTGCGGTCTATCTCATGCATGGTGATTTCTTTTGTTATTCCATTCTTTATTATACTCAGTTGGTTAAGTTTTGACTTCTATACACCATGAAATTTGTGGAATATCCTTGATAATTGCGTTTCATCCAGTATCTTTTCATGAAAATATTCTTCTAAGTATTCTTGAATTTTACTCCACAAAACAGTATCATGTTGACAATTTGGACGTTGTTAATTCTTGGATAAATTAATTCTTGAACTTGTTTTATTGAATTTTTATATCATTGTCATCATCCTCATGTTTATAAAATGTTAAAAGTCATCTGTGGCATGTAGTATATAGATAGACTTGGTATGATTATGACCAGGGATTATTCGGTATAATTATGACCGTAATGTTACAAATGATGTGGTAAAAGTCATCATTGGCCTGTAGTGCATTGATGGACAGTTGTTGGCATGATCATAACCATTAATGAATACACGAATATCCTTGGCTGTAGTGCAGGGGTGATTTGATGATGTGGATTATTTTATTAAGCTGAGTCCCAGCGATAACAGTGTTGAAAAACCTTTTAAATCATAAAAGATAGTAGAGTTTATTTTCTACTTGACTCTTTTAATGGATTGCTTGTTCCGCTGCAGTTAAACTTGATGTCTATTATATTTTATCAGTTTAACATTGTTGAAGGCTAATGATAATTTATTCTGCATTATCTTAGTCATAATATTTCTTACTGGGCTAGTTGAGCTCACCCTTTTTTTCACTGTTCTCTTCAGAAAATGAGAACGTAGCTGGGGCAAATCGGGGAACGGAGTGATGGTTCGAATGATAGTATTAATTAGTAGTCCTCACTATTCTATGTAATAGTGTGTTAATAAATGTAATGAGGACTCCTTTTGAGTATGGATACTCTCTAGAAGATAATATTTGTATTCAAACTCACAGTTTATGTTTTGTCGTATTGTACAAGACATTTGTATTAGTAAGTTGTATTTGTATTTTGTACTATGTATCTGACGACCCAAGATGGGTGATGTATACCTAATTTTGGGGGCGTCACAGTTGGTATCAGAGCTTAGGGATATGATCCCTGGCTAAGATGTGAGAATAGAACTAGGAGGGGAGAGACGGGGAATTCTTTCGCTAGTATGACCTACCTAAGTTTATTTGCATGGTATTTAATTAGTCGGTCATAATATAAGGATAATATATGACATATCAATTAACTTTTATTTTGTGGCAGTATCTAAAAATGACATCTGAGAATGTTGAGAATAGCAATGGAGCACAGGCGACTGTTGATTCACCACATATCAATAATCAGGATAATGTGCATCAGGAAGGTGACAATCCTCATGCAAACAACAACACTGACCAGATGATGAATGATGGAATGTTCAGAAACTTTATGCAGTTCATGCAACAGCAGGCGAGAGCGTCTCCTGTCCAAAATATAGGTGGAAACACTAAAAACTCTCGGACGGTCACCACTAAACAGTTCAAGGAGCTGGGACCACCAGAGTTTAAGGGAGAGCCAAAACCACTTATAGCGGAAACATGGATAAAGCAGATTACCAAGATATTTGATGTCTTGGGATGCTCCGAGGAGCAAAAGGTTCCCTTTGCCGCCTTTATGTTGCGAGGAGAGGCAGATTACTGGTGGGAATCGATTAAGCGTACCCAACCTACCGCACTGAAGATGTCTTGGGAGAAGTTCCAAGAGCTGTTCAATGACAAATACTTTCCCGAAAGTGTTTGTCACATGAAGGAGGTGGAGTTCATCAAATTGGAGCAGAATAATATGACCGTGTCGCAGTATGAGGCTAAATTTACTGAGTTGTCCCGGTTTGTGTCCCACTTGGTGGATAATGAAGAGCGAATGACGCGAATGTTTTTACGAGGTTTGAAACCTGAGATACGTCAACATCTTATTTCTCATAAACTGTATTTGTATTCAGATGTTGTGAATAGGGCTCAGTTAGTGGAGCGCGATAACGAGTCACCGCAACCAAAAGAGAGCAGTCGACAAAATGATAATACCAGAGAGAGCAGTCATCGAAGCGGTGACAACAAGCGAGGAGGGAATCAACAGGCCAGAAATGGTAACCACTTCGGTGGTAATCAGGGCCAAAACAATAAGAATGGTCATTTCAAGAAGAGGAGATTCAATAATAATGGAAAGACGTCAGCACCAGCACCCGTTGTTAAGGAAGGAGAACGACCACCTATCATATGTTTCATATGCGGAGGGGAGGGGCACATCAGTCCAAACTGCGCGATGCCATCTAAAGCATGTTATAATTGTGGAAGAGAAGGTCATTTAGCTCGATTTTGTCGTTTACCAAAAATAAGTTCAGCCAAGATGGAGACACCAAAGGCCGTCCCAGAAAAGTCAAAACCGGTAGTGCAAGGGAGAGCGTTTGCTGTGACCTCCCAGAAAGCAAGGAACCCGAATGAGGTTATCACGGGTAAGCTTATCATAAACTCTAACGAAGTCTATACTTTATTTGATACCGGTTCTACCCATTCTTTTATTTCTCCTACTTACGCTCATCGATTAAATTTGATTCCGGAGAAATTAGACTTTGACTTATCTGTTGAAACTCCATTGGGAGAAACCTTCATTACATCCACGATTTATAAGTCTTGTTTGGTTCAAGTTGGTACCCACACATTACCTGTCGATCTTATTTCATTAAAAATACTTGCATTTGACGTGATTCTAGAGATTGATTGGTTAACTACTCATCATGCAAAAATTGATTGTTTTCGTAAGGTTGTTAGCTTTCATATTCCTAATCGATCTATTATGCGAATTCAAGCAACCAAAGCATTAAAATCAATCGCTGTCATCTCAAGCCATAAAGCTATTCGTTTATTGAAAAACGGATGTCAAGCTTTCTTAGCTCATGTCACGGATCTAAACAAAAATACGTCAGTTTTGAATGATATTTCTATTGTTAATAAATTCCCTGACGTATTCCCTAAAGAACTTCCTGGCCTATCCCCAGAGCGTGAAATTGAATTTTATATCGACCTTGAACCCGGTACAAAACCCATTTTCAAAGCCCCATATCGAATGGCTCCTATTGAACTTCAGGAGTTAAAGATCCAACTGCAGGAATTGTTAGACATTGACTTTATTCATCCTAGTACTTCTCCTTGGGGTGCTCCTGTTCTATTCGTGAAGAAGAAAGATGGAAGTATGCGACTTTGTATTGATTATCGAGAGTTGAATCATATCACCATCAAAAATAGGTACCCATTGCCACGTATTGATGGCCTGTTTGACCAGTTGCAAGGAGCACAATTCTTTTCAAAGATCGATCTTCGTTCTGGATATCATCAGCTGAAGGTTAGAATTGAGGATATTCCAAAGACGACTTTTAGAACTCGGTACGGGCATTATGAATTCCTAGTCATGTCCTTTGGATTGACTAATGCTCCTGCTGCCTTCATGGATATGATGAACCGGGTATTCAAGGAATATTTGGATCACTTTGTGGTCGTCTTTATTGATGACATCCTTATTTATTCCAAAAGCCGTGAAGATCATGAGCAACACTTGAGGCTGGTACTCCAAAAGCTTCGTGAATACAAGCTTTATGCCAAGTTGAAGAAATGCGAGTTCTGGTTGGAGGAGGTAGCATTTCTTGGGCACGTAGTATCAAGTCGTGGAATATCGGTTGACCCGGCAAAGATTGAAGCTATTCAAAGCTGGGAGCAACCTAAATCAGTGACCGAAGTATGTAGCTTTCTTGGTTTAGCTGGTTATTATCGGAGATTCGTGGAAGGATTTTCTCGAATCGCTACTCCATTAACTCAGCTGACTCGGAAAGATACAAAGTTCGGTTGGAGCGAAGAATATGAGCAAAGTTTTCAAGAACTCAAGAGGAGACTCATTTCAGCACCTGTTCTAACAATACCATCTGGCTCGGAAGGATTTGTCATCTACAGTGATGCTTCGAGCAAAGGGTTAGGATGCGTTCTCATGCAACATGTAAAAGTCATAGCCTATGCATCACGACAACTCAAGGAATATGAGAGGAATTATCCTACTCATGATCTAAAGTTGGCAGCTGTTGTCTTTGCACTTAAAATTTGGAGGCATTACTTGTATGGGGAGAATGTGGAGATCTTTACGGATCATAAAAGCCTCAAATATTTCTTCACTCAAAAGGAACTCAACATGCGACAACGACGTTGGCTTAAACTGTTGAAAGATTATGATCATACCATTCAATACCATCCTGGAAAAGCGAACGTGGTAGCTGATGTGACATCCCAGATTTTTAGAAATTATAAATGAGAATTTTATAAACAAAAGTATTATTTATGAGATATGTTGGGTGTGAGTATGTGTATGTCATATATTGTAGAATATGTGAATTGATGTGCAGAGAATGTTATATATTAATTTTAATATATATAAATATTTAGTTGAATTATTTATTGAGTTAAATAAATAAATTTTGTTTTGATTATAGAGTAATGTAATTAAGTGTAGCAGATTAATTAAATGAATATTTAGTATTTAATTTAATTAATATAATAATTTTATGTTATAGTTTTAATTTAATTGAGATAATTAAATTAGACGAGTTATGTGATGATTGTTACACAAAATTATAATTAACAAGTAAATATAATTATGTGACAATTTGATGAGATTGATTGATGTTAAGCTATTGATTAATTAAAATAATGAGTATTTGCCAAACATAGTCTTAGGCTTTTCAAGTTCAAATTGGTGTAACCTATGTATTAACTAGTAATTAGTATATCTAATAATTACTAGGAGTTACATATATTATATATTACTAGTATTGTATATTATATGTATATACTACAAGTTAGTACGTTAGATTTAGAAAACAAACTAAAGAAAGAAGAAGAGAGTTAGAGAGAGTTGTAGGAGAAGAAGAAGAGGAAGAAAAAGAAGAAGTGAATGTTTTGAAAAGACAAAACAAGCCCCATCATCATCATCTTCATCTCTCTCTTAAATTCATACTAATAAGACTATAATCTAAATTCCTTGTTTTAATTATATTTTATGTTCTTCAAAATATAGGATAATGGTTATATAGAAGTTGTATTGAGAAATCTAGAGAGATAGAGGAATTGAGATGAGCTAGAAGAAGAAGAAGAAAAAGTTAGAAGAAGGTAACTTCTAAACTCTTATTTAATCCTTGATTTTTTTGGGTAGATTTATGTTCTAGGATAGTAGATCATGCTTAATCTGTTTGTATTGGTTTAATCTTGGACTATCAAGAATCAAACAAGAGGATTCAAGAAAGAAAATGAAATGGAAAGAAAATTTGAAGAACAAAATTCGTAGGTTTTGAGTAATTGTGGACATATCTTGTGAAATTCATATCTCTTTGGGTATAATGAGTTAGAAAATGAGCCTTATATCAAATCGAAGATATGGAAGTAAGCTATATTCTGAAAGTGGAATCACATGAAAACTCCTTGTAGATTTCTCGCAATCTCTGTTTTAGTAAGGCTGGTCCGAAGGGAAAATAATCTGTCTAGAAAATCAAAACTGTTACGGTTTCTGACTTTGAAAAATTGATATAAATTCGTGTGTTTTGAATCTGAAGAAACTTAAAACTGCAAAGTTGTAGATATGGATGTTTACTAGCTAGACACACGTGATTGAGCCATTTTATGGACTGGATCATGTCCGAAATAAATTGTTTAGCAAGGATGTCAAGAAAATGAAAATTTTCTACACTAGTTGATGAATTGCAGAATCTGGTTTAGATGGATAAGGGTCTGACTTTAAGGCCTAGATGAGGTTGTAGTACACTGAGTAAGGGTTAATTTTATATAAAAAGGAACAAAAATGGACATGTAACGAAGGAGATACGTTAAAAATGAAAACAACGTTTTGTTAAAGAAATTGTGAAGATGAGTTTTATAATTATGTTTGAATTAAGATTTTGGGTGATGGTATATTTTGATGATTAAAAATATGTTTTGACATATGTAATGAATATATATATGTGTTATCATATTCTATGCATAATTAACCATTTAAGATCAGGAGTTGAGATAAGTTAATGTGTGCACATAACGTGCTTGATAAAATGCCTAAAAGTAATAGTGTTTCTAAACTTTGGTATACAAAGTGCCTAACTAATGGCTAAAATTGGATATCTAAGTATGAAAAGATGATAATACAAGAATAATAATGGAAAGAAATCGAAAAAGGGAAATTTTTGATTTATGAAGGAAAATTAAACATGTAAACAATGTGTTGAATATGCATTTTTGAAACCAAATTGGTAAAATAAAATGGTGTGGTATATGCACATTAAACTACAAGTGAGATAGTCTAGCATGTGTGGTGATGAAAATAAAAATAAAACCGAGTTGCATATAAAATACAATTATAATAAGATAAAGTAAGGTCTTAGAATAAATTTGACCATGAGATTGAGTATTGATTTTATTTATTATCAATCTCGCATACAGTGTAGGTTGTGCAAGGACGCGAAGTATTAGCGTGTTGGTAAAACGCCGGTTAAGGCAAGTCTTTCAGTTCCTTTTTGCTATGTGAACTTGATGATGAACTGCTTTAAAATTTTAGTTTATGATGTTATTGTATATGTCAAAAGTATGAAATGTGAAAGTCAATCTATGACTATGATGATTGAACTATGAATGTTGATTGAGTAAGGAACTCAATCTTTATAGTTGTTATGTGAACTAAACATGTATGCTATGTTTATTTATGATTATTCCTGTATGTTGAGCATGTTATTATGTGCTACGTGATGCATGAAAATTGTTAGATTTTGCTGAGCTGTCGAGGTCATTCTTGCAAATAACCATTTTTGCAGATTCAAGAATTGAAGGTAACGCTATGTGCTACTTGATTGTTATGGATCAAAAGTGATATATGAAGATTTAATATCCTAGCTAAGTTGTTATTCTTGTAAACCATGTCTAATGTTTCGAATAATGTATTAATGTTGAATTTTAATATTGTTTTGCGAATGTAAACTATTGTAGTATTAAAATGATTCTAAGATATTTAGATGTAAAGGTTGAAGGTTTTGGGAACGAGGATAGTTTGTAATAGAAAATTTTAATTATTCCGCAAATTTTAATGGTTGTATTATCGTTTAATGATATAAAATTAGAGGTTGACTGTATTATTAACGACCGAAGTCGAGAATTAAATTGTATGAATTTCGGGGTCGTTACAGCTAACGCATTGAGTAGAAGATCATATGCAAGTACGAGTGCGATATTGTCAACACAAAGGCCCATTTTGTGTGACTTGCAAAGGATGGGGATAGAGTTAAAGACTCCAGGGACCCATGTGATGATGGCGAATATACGAGTAGAACCGACTTTAATCGATAAAGTTAAAGCTGCTCAAGCTACAGACCTGGAGCTGATGCGTATGAGGAAGAAAGTGCAAGAAGGTGCTATGCCGGAAGCAAGAATCGATGAAGAAGGAATACTTCGAGTCAACTCCAGACTTTGTGTTCCTAACAACTCTAATTTAAAGTATAAAATCATGATGGAGGCGCACAACACACCGTTTGCAATCCATCTTGGAAGTACCAAAATGTATCATGATCTTCGTCATACATTTTGGTGGAGCAATATGAAGAGAGAGATAGCGTTGTTTATCTCAAGGTGTCTAACTTGTCAATGAGTCAAAGTGGAGCATCAAGTACCAAAATGTCCATTGCAACCACTTGAAATTCCAGAATGGAAGTGGGAGCACATTACCATGGATTTCGTTACATGTCTTCCTAAGGTTTCTCAAGGTATAGATGCGATTTGGGTCATTGTTGATAGATTGACCAAGTCTGCTCATTTCTTATCGATACGAGAAACTTATAAACTTGAACGTCTTGCTCGTATGTACATAAACGAGATTATAAGACTGCATGGTATGCCAGTATCCATAGTTTCTGACCGAGACCCAAGATTCACTTCACGATTTTGGGTTAGTTTACAAAAAGCTATGGGCACGGAGTTATGATTTAGTTTAGCATATTATCCTCAGACGGACGGACAATCAGAGAGGACTATTCAAACTCTTGATGATCTATTAAGACTCTATGTCTTTGACTTCAAGGGAATTTGGGACAAGTTCTTACCATTGGTGGAGTTTTCCTACAACAACAATTATCAAGCAAGTATTGGCATGGCTCCATTCGAAGCATTGTATGGAAGAAAATTTCGTTCTCCAGTATGCTGGGATGAGGTGGGTGAAGCAACGTTGTTGAGACCGGAGTTGGTACGTATGGCTACAAAAAAGATTCAAACGATCCGACAACGTATAAAAACCTCACAAGATCGACAAAAGAGTTATGCTGATCTTCATCGAAAGGACGTGGAATTTGATGTAGGAGATCATGTGTTCTTACGTGTTGCTCCATAGAAAGGAGTTATGAGATTTGGAAAGAGAGGAAAGCTCAATCCTCGATTCATCGGTCCATTTTTAATCCTCGATCGAGTAGGAACTGTGGCTTATAGACTCGCTTTACCGCCAAGTATGTCTCGTGTTCATAACGTTTTTCACATATCTATGTTACGCAAATATGTGGAAGACCCGAACCACATTATTGAGTTAGAACCGGACGAAATAGCGAAGGATTTGACGTATGAAGAAGTTCCTGTTCAAATCTTGGATAAGAAGGAACATATTCTACGCTCCAAGGTTATACCTCAAGTCAAAGTTTTGTGGAGAAACCAAGATGTTGAGGAAATGACTTGGGAGTTAGAATCTGAAATGAAATTAAGGTATCCTTACCTCTTTGACATACCAGGTACGTACCCTAATTTCGAGGGCAAAATTTCATAAGAAGGGGAGGTTGTAAGACCCCAACTTTTATAAATAAAGATAATTTTTCTATAAATATAATTTTTGAATATTATGGAGTTAATTTGATATAATGTTATAGTTGTAGGTAATATTTATAAATTTTGCAATGTATGCAAGTTGTTATATAATATTCGATTGGTCGGGGAATATTCATTTTAACAGGGAATATTCGTACAACGGCACAATCATTGGTGAACCCCACAACGGAATTATTGTCAGATTGAGAAAACGACAAAAATATTTTATTAAAAATAACGGCGTAAGTTTTACCATTGTTATTGTTGAACTACTCGGTAGTAAAAGTACAGTAATACGTGTGGTTGCATAGTAGCACACGGTATTGATTATTAATACTTATGTGAGAAGTCACTCAGTTTGATTTAATTATTGTCAGTTAATAATATGAATTATTTAGCGATAATGACGTTTTATTTTATTCGTATTATTAACGTAATAAAACAGAAACATCTTTTTATATAAAACAGAATACTTTATTAAAGTTATTCTATAAATTGAATATATTATATTTTATTTAAAAGATTTTTCTTTAAATATGGACCGTCAGATTAAAGTAATCAATCTGGACTGTTCATGGATTAGTTACTATGCATTCTATTTTTCTATAAATAGCAGCTCATTCCTTCATTATTTCTTACGAATTCACTGAACTCTAGAGAGAGAAACTATAGAGAGAAACTATAGAGAGAGAGAAGAAGAGTATTCTGCTACTTAACTACTTTCTTATTTCAGCTCTTCTTTAAAACGGTAAGGGGTGTTATTCTATTTCTTATTATTCTGTTGGAATAACCTGTATACGCGGTCTACCCTATACTTGGTGACATTCTTCTATTATTCTGTTGGAACATCCTGTCTGTGTGTTTTACACCGGACCTGGTTCCGTCTTTATTATTATTCTGTTGGAACATCATGTCTGTGTGTTTTACACCAGACCTGGTTCCGTATTTATTATTATTCTGTTGGAACATCCTGTCTGTGTGTTTTACACTGGACCTGGTTTCGTCTTTATTATTATTCTGTTGGAACATCCTGTCTGTGTGTTTTACACCAGACCTGGTTCCGTCTTTATTATTATTCTGTTGGAATATCCTGTCTGTGCGTTTTACGCCGGACCTGGTTTCATTATATATTATTCTGTTAGAATAACCTGTCTGTGCGGTCTATCACATGTATGGTGATTTCTTTTGTTATTCCATTCTTTATTATACTCAGTTGGTTAAGTTTTGACTTCTATACTCCATGAAATTTGTGGAATATCCTTGATAATTGTGTTTCATCCAGTATCTTTTCATGAAAATATTCTTCTAAGCATTCTTGAATTTTACTCCACAAAGCAGTATCATGTTGACAATTTGGACGTTGTTAATTCTTGGATAAATTAATTCTTGAACTTGTTTTATTGAATTCTTATATCATTGTCATCATCCTCATGTTTATAAAATGTTGAAAGTCATCTGTGGCATGTAGTGCATAGATGGACTTGGTATGATTATGACAAGGGATTATTCGGTATAATCATGACCGTAATGTTACAAATGATGTGGTAAAAGTCATCATTGGCTCGTAGTTCATTGATGGACAGTTGTTGGCATGATCATGACCATTAATGAATACACGAATATCCTTGGCCGTAGTGCAGGGGTGATTCGATGATGTGGATTATTTTATTAAGCTGAGTCCCAGCGATAACAGTATTGAAAAACCTTTTAAATCATAAAAGATAGTAGAGTTTATTTTCTACTTGACTCTTTTAATGGATTGCTTGTTCCGCTGCAGTTAAACTTGATGTCTATTATATTTTATCAGTTTAACATTGTTAAAGGCTAATGATAATTTATTCTGCATTATCTTAGTCATAATATTTCTTACTGGGCTAGTTGAGCTCACCCTTTCTTTCACTGTTCTCTTCAGGAAATGAGAACGTAGCTGGGGCAAATCGGGGAATGGAGTGATGGTTCGAATGATAGTATTAGTTAGTAGTCCTCACTATTCTAAGTAATAGTGTGTTAATAAATGTAATGAGGACTCCTTTTGAGTATGAATACTCTCTAGAAGATAATATTTGTATTCAAACTCACAGTTTATGTTTTGTCGTATTGTACACGACAGTTGTATTAGTAAGTTGTATTTGTATTCTGTACTATGTATCTGACGACCCAAGATGGGTGATGTATACCTAATTTTGGGGGCGTCACAACATATTTAATTCATTTACTCATAACTAGACTATTTTCATGAAAAATACCAAATTAGTCCTAAAAATATTTCTTTTCTGGGATTTAGCATAATATAGTCCCATAGTGAACATATATTTTTCTCAGAATTTTTAAAATTTATTTACTATTTTTCATATGGCCAAAACCGCCGAATATTTAGATATTTATCATAAATTGTACTTTTATCCAAAAATTCCGAAATTCACAGAGTATACTGATATTATATAGATATACTTTCATTAAAAATTTCATCAAATTTGGAGTTAACCACAATGAGTTATAAGCGGTTACTTTTAAAATTATCTTTTCTCATAAAATTCATAACTCATAATATATACATCAAAAAATCGTCATTTTTTGACACAATCAAGAAAACTCATCAATTAATCATTTCAATTTTTTTTTAGAATTTTCTGAAGGTCAGAAGAATTACAAACTGAAAAATATAATAACCCTTAAAATTCCTTACTATCCCTTACCTCAAAAGAGCAGCACTTCTGACTGGATATCGGATATGACGCTGAAGGAAACTCGTACTGATGAATAACAACTCACCAAGTATCTAAATACTCACAAAATACACTCAATAATCTAGAGAGAGAAAGCTTATGTTTCGGGTGTGATTTTTAATTCTAACTTAGCCCTCTATTTATAGGAAAATATTAGCACGCCGAAGCAGACTTAACCTGTAACCTGATGGCTTTACCTGCTACTATTCTCACCCACCACATTTGAATAAAAATTTCAGCACATTTCTTCACCAACCAAGAGTGGAGCCCACCAATTCTAGAATTTTCCACCAAAATGACAAATTCCGTAACTTCTACAATTTCTGAATCAGTCATCTCGTAAAATTCATAATAAATCATACGTTCATTTTTAACGGTTCAAAATTTGTGGACATATACTCAACTTATATATGTATAACATATCCAAAAATTACCACGATCCAACGGTCGGATTAAAAATTATAATCCCCGAAAAATATCTCAAAACACTGATTTTTAATACCTCCATTCCGACAAAAATACAGATAAAATACCTCAACATTAACTCCTTCATTTTTAACCACAAAAATATATCCCTCATTTATATCCACATAAAATAAATATTTCCTTATCATATGAATCAATAATTAATTATTCACAAATAATATTACAGAATCACATTTATGACAACCAGGCCGTTCTCAGGAAAGAGGGGGCTTTCCAATAAGGATTTCTCCTTACTAGCACACAATTAGATGACCAAACCTCTCCTTAGACAGAACTTTCTAGACATTGCCAATAATGCTATCTAATAATATTATTTAAATAATATAAATTATTGATTTGATAATGAAAAATACTGTGCAACAATAATTATTAAAATAACAATAATATAAAATTTCAACGTAGCAATTATTGAATCAATAAAATAAAATATTGAACAGTAATTACTGTAACAATTATTGAGTAGTGCCTTCTTACGTAAGAATTAATAATTTCAAAAAATACTGTGCAATACCGTGTGCTACTGTGCAATAACGCGTATTACTGTATTTTAACCACCGGGTATTGTAACAGTGTTAACGGTAATAACTACGTAGTTAATTATAAAAACTCAATTTTTATCGTTATCTTCATCCGACAGTTATTCTGTTATGGGGCCCACAAATGGCTGCGCCGTCGTACGAATATTCCCCGACAGAAAGAATATTCCACGACCAAACGAATATTCCACGACAACAATGAATATTTTATAACCACTTGTGTATTTTAAAAAAAATTCATATATCACCCTTAAATTTAACATTTATCAATTTAACCATTTACTGAATAGTAATTATAAGAAAAAATGAATACTTTTATTTCATTAAATTTGGGGTCTTACAATCTCCCCTCCTTATGAAATTTCGTCCCCGAAATTTACGTACCTGGTATTTCAAAGAGTTGAGAATACCTTGCTTCCATTTCAGATTCTATCTTCCTTGTCATCATGATTTCTCCATTGCTCATCTCCTGTATTTTAGATATCATTCTAGAATACAACTTCAAAACAAGGGTTAATTGGACAAATTAATATATCACATAATATCCGATATTATGACTGACCAACAAATAAGCTTAGGTAGGACACACTAGCGAAGGATTTACTCATCTCTCCCATCCTAGTTCTATTTTCTGATCTCCGCCAGAGATCATATCCCTAAGCTCTGATACCAAAATGTAACTCTGGACACCAACTTGTGTCAGCACCTTACATTGATTCCTATCAGTTTGCCACTCCAAAACGGCGTCCCCTACGGAGAGTCTGGCTTCGGTGCATCCCCCATCAACAGGAAGTCACCAGCGAGAGGCTCGGGGCTCTTTACTTATAGCTCTGATACCAAAATGTAACGACCCCAAAATAGGTCCATTCCATCCAACCTATTCTGAGTCGCCAAATACATGGTACAGAAAATAACTACAACTTTATTACAACAATTATCGTGCAAAATATAACAACACATATATTGTGAATTTGGATAAAAATATATGCCAAATGTGACTCATGTCCCAACCGTGGACAACACCTCACAATGACACCTTACATAAAGGTATAGTCAAAAACTGTTTTAGAAATTAGAATCTTTGGGAAGTGCTCAAGGAAACCTTCGTACATGGGAGGCCATGCGTCTAGGTTATGATAAATATCATATGGCCACAAAATTATCCTTGGTTGACCCAATAGACCCCAAAGAAAAACGAGAAGTTTACTATCATATTCTTCCCAACGGTGAGTCTTCTCTTTACATATCATTATCTTCACTGTCTCTAATTGAGAATTATACTTCAAACAAACACCAAGATTATATAGGTAGTGCTCGTAAAGATACTCGGCAAGTGGATGTGCACAACCCTGTTTTATGATGACACGAGGTTGTATGTCATTAGACATCTTGTATGATAGTGACAAAACACCCTTCCAACGTTGGGTTCGCCTCACCCTATTTTGTTCACCAAATATAACTACTAAATGATGACCGCCGTTCTATTCTCTTGTTACCCCCGCTCGACCCAGCTACACTCTTATTACCTGAAAGGAATTGTGAAACAGAAGGGTGAGCACAACTAGCCCAGTAAATAATATCATGACTAAAGATAAATAAATTATCAATAGTCTTCATCAGTAATAAATCAGAGATTTAGAACATATGATAGATGATAAAAATTTTCAACCATAGTTACAGCGGAACGAGCAATCCATTAGAAGAGTCAAATAGACCATAAAGTCTATTATCTTCTCCATGTTAAAAATCCACCAACAATGTTTTATCTCTGTAACATTAATCAACAGTTCCTTTCCACAATTATAAGAATAACTCATAATCATAATTGTAATTCTAAATTCCTCTTCGCATTCAAGACGAAGATAATTTTCATCACATGTCTTTACCTGAAACATCAAAGATTATGGTTATACTAAATCACAGTTCCTATTTATAATCATACTAACAATTTCATCTTTGCACTACGACCAAAGATATTCATCAACAGACCATCTTTACACTACAGGCCAAAGATATTCAACAAGAAGTCATCTTTGCACTATGGGCCAAAGATATTCATCAACAATTCATCTTTGCACTACATGCCAAAGATATTCCTCAACAGTTCATATTTGCACTACAGGCCAAATATATTCATATCTCAAAGAAATATATAATCATTTCAGAATTTATATAAACAATAATTATAACCATGTTAATCAATTCATCTTTACACTTAAGCTAAAGATATTCAATCATAAATTCAATGGTCATGATAATATTAGTTAACAATCCATCTTTGCACTACAGGCCAAAGATATTCCTCAGTCACGATCATACTAATAATTTACCTATCTTTACACTCAAGTGAAAGAGAAATTCAACATCAGGGTTATAAAAATGTTATATATGATAATAAAAATAATATGATCAACATATAGATTAAATCTCAAGAGTAATATTCTTAAATCAACTATAATTTGGTTAGAAAAAGAAACCAATTTTATCGTGAATAGTAACTCGTGAATAGTAACTCATGAATAATAACTCGTGAATAGTAACTCATGAATAGTAACCCCGACACAAAAAGGTAGAAATTCCATAATAAAATCCATACCAATATTTTGGTATAATGATATTGAAAGAATAATATTTCTTAACCTTATAAACAATTTATTAAAATTGTTTACACTTTACTAATTAATACATTTAATCATCATAAAATACCAACTCTTAAGATTTCATCACCAATAACCAAAACCCTCATCAAAAATCTGCATAAAACTCATATATGATTCTCAAGCCATAAAATCATATTTTCTAATTTTCTTACTTCACATAACATATTTAATTCATTTACTCATAACTAGACTATTTTCATGAAAAATACCAAATCAGTCCCAAAAATATTTCTTTTCTGGTATTTAGCATAATATAGTCCCATAGTGAACATATATTTTTCTAAGAATTTTTAAAATTTATTTAATATTTTTTATATGGCCAAAATCGCCGAATATTTAGATATTTATCATAAATTATACTTTTATCCAAAAATTCCGAAATTCACAGAATACACTGATATTATATAGATATACTTCCAATAAAAATTTCATCAATATTGGAGTTAACCACAATGAGTTATAAGCGATTACTTTTAAAATTGTCTTTTCTCATAAAATTCATAGCTCATAATCTATACATCCAAAAAGCATCATTTTTGGACACAATCAAGAAAACTCATCAATTAATTATTTCAAATTTTTCTAGAATTTTCTGAAGGTCAGAAGAATTACAAACTGAAAAACATAATAACCCTTAAAATCCCTTACTATCCCTTACCTCAAAAGAGCAGCACTTCTGACTGGATATCGGATATGACGCTGAAGGAAACTCGCACTGATGAATAGCAACTCATAAAGTATCTAAATACTCACAAAATACACTCAATAATCTAGAGAGAGAAAGAGAGAAAGCTTATGTTTCTGGTGTGATTTTCAATTCTAACTTAGCTCTCTATTTATAGGAAAATATTAGCACGCCGAAACAGACTTAACTTGCAACCTGATGGCTTTACCTGCTACTATTCTCACCCACCACATTTGAATAAAAATTTCAGCACATTTCTTCACCAACCAAGAGTGGAGCCCACCAATTCTAGAATTTTCCACCAAAATGACAAATTCCGTAACTTCTACAATTTCTGAATCAGTCATCTCGTAAAATTCATAATAAATCATACGTTCATTTTTAACGGTTCAAAATTTGTGGACATATACTCAACTTATATATGTATAACATATCCAAAAATTACCACGATCCAACGGTCGGATTAAAAATTATAATCCCCGCAAAATATCTCAAAACACTGATTTTTAATACCTCCATTCCGACAAAAATACAGATAAAATACCTCAACATTAACTCCTTCATTTTTAACCACAAAAATATATCCCTCATTTATATCCACATAAAATAAATATTTCCTTATCATATGAATCAATAATTAATTATTCACAAATAATATTACAGAATCACATTTATGACAACCAGACCGTTCTCAAGAAAGTGGGGACTTTCCAATAAAGATTTCTCCTTACTAGCGCACAATTAGATGACCAAACCTCTCCTTAGACAGAACTTTCTAGACATTGCCAATAATGCTATCTAATAATATTATTTAAATAATATGAATTATTGATCTGATAATGGAAAATACTGTGCAGCAACAATTATTGAAATAACAATAATATAAAATTTCAACGTAGCACTTATTGAATCAATAAAATAAAATATTGAACAGTAATTACTGTAACAATTATTGAGTAGTGCCTTCTTACGTAAGAATCAATAATTTCAAAAAAATACTGTGCAATATCGTGTGCTACTGTGCAATAACGCGTATTACTGTATTTTAACCACCGGGTATTTTAACAGTGTTAACGGTAATAACTACGCCGTTAATTATAAAAACTCAATTTTTGTCGTTATCTTCATCCGACAGTTATTCTGTTATGGGGACCACAAATGGCTGCGCCGTCGTACAAATATTCCCCGGCAGAAAGAATATTCCACGACCAAACGGATATTCTCCGACAACAATGAATATTTTATAACCACTTGTGTATTTTGAAAAAAATTCATATATCACCCTTAACTTTAACATTTATCAATTTAACCATTTACTGAATAGTAATTATAAGAAAAATTGAATACTTTTATTTCATAAAATTCGGGGTCTTACAGTTTAGGCACTACTAACTTGAGCCGCAGAGCCAATTGTGAACATGAAACTGGCGTAACAGCGCCAGTGAGGGAAAAATGTTAGATAGTTTAATTATTAATTCAACACTTTGTATGATGGTTTTGGGGCATGTATATATATTTAATATACATGAAGAGACAATTCCTAAGGAACATTTATAACAATGGTTTTAGGAATTAAACGTTGATTAAAAGTATTTAAATGAAGAACGTAAAATACGAGAACGTGAATTTCGAATCGTATTCGAGTTTAACGCACATCCTAAGGTTATACATTATGTACTAGATGTGTGTGGTACGTGAATGATGATAAATGAAGATAAAACTTATATACTTCTATACGGAGTCCGATATTAGTTATCCGGAGAAGTTTGTTCGATTTAGAAAACCAATTAGGGTTTCAACGACTGTGGTTCTTAAACAAAGGTTGTAAGTGTCGGTTTATGACATATGAATGTTAATAAGCCGTAATGAAAGATAAGTAAGTCGAAATGACTATTATTAATGAAATAATTTCAATTAGGGTATAAAAGAGAAAGAAGTTGGTTAAAACAATGAAGTTAGATTGTTTGGTAGCTAATTCCAGTGTGCTATATGAATATATCATGTAGAAACTGTAAAGACCAAGAACTGTTAAATTTTAATCGAAGACACTTGAAGACAAGTTTTCTTAACGCTTGTCTGACCTTCGTGTTAGCCAAGTTTTCTGTTATTCATGTTATAGTATGCATGAATTGTTTTACGAAAGGGGCAACCCATGTGGGACCCCAAAGGGCATGTGGGCCAGCCAAGTAAAGTGGTTTACTTTGTGGTGAAGATTGCAAAGGAGGTGTGAATAGTAAGGAGGTTACCTCTTTATCTTTTTGCCCTCCATTTGGTTTTCTATATAAGAGAGGCTAGGTTGGTTAATTTGATGTTTTACAAACTTTGACCAACATATTGAGAGAGAGAGAGAGAGAAGAGCACTAACAATTAATCAAGAGGATTCAAAGAAAAGTATTCAAGTATAAGTCAAGAACGTGAAGAACACTAAGGTAATAATACGTAAACTTTAGTCTTCGATCCTTTTCTATTTATTTTTAATAGAAAATTATGAATTGGTGGAGCATGTCTGTTCCGAAGTAATAAGGATGGCTATTACTAAATTAAAACATTAATAAGTCATATATAATTAAAAATCATAAGCGTCTAATCGAGCTTTAATCGAAGGAAATCTTTAAAACATTGAATTAGTTGTTGATGGACAAATTAAAAATCATCAAGTATAAGTTATATGAATATTGCTTGGTTAGGTTTTAGATAACTAACCAATGGATTGATTCCATTTGGTTTGGTGTAAAAATCTCGAGTAACGAAGTTATGGTGAAATTTATAAGATTAGTCGATAATCGTCGAAATCGTGAAATTCACGGAATGAAAGTCAAAAGTCACTGTTTAACTCGGAATCCTTAGTTTTCGACGGCGTATCGTAGAACTTTGCATTTAAGAGTCGTGGACTCAAGAATGGTCGAATTCTGACTTAAAACGAAGAAATGAGTTTTGAAATCTGACGAACGTTTAATGAACGCGTAATAAAGAATTTAAACAATGCATTTACTGTTAACGGATTCAGAAATGTAAGTTGTCATAATGAAATCTTAGTATACAAAATATGTGAGATAACAGCTTTTGAACGAGCCAATTCCGACTTATAACGATTAAGTTACGAGCCCAGAAAGGATTTGAGAAGAAAAACTTAAAAAAAATTCAAAGGCTCAAGGCCGGCGCCACAGCGCCACCCAAGCCTATGAAGTTGGTGCAGAAGTGTCAACCCCAGATCCCAGACACTGCTAACTCGTGCTGCAGCGTGAACTATACTAAGTAATCTGGTGCTGCAGCGCCGAGATGAGGGTTTAGGCACTACTAACTCGAGCCGCAACGCCAATTGTGAACATGAAATTGGCGCCGCAGCGCCAGTGAGGGAAAAATGTTGGATAGTTTAATTATTAATTCAACACTTTGCATGATGGTTTTGGGGCATGTATATATATTTAATATACATGAGAGACAATTCCTAAGGAACATTTATAACAATGGTTTTAGGAATTAAACGTTGATTAAAAGTATTTAAACGAAGAACGTAAAATATGAGAACGTGAATTTCGAATCGTATTTGAGTTTAACGCACATCCTAAGGTTATACATTATGTACTAGATGTGTGTGGTACGTGAATGATAAGAAATGAAGATAAATCTTATATACTTCTATACGGAGACCGCTATTGGTTATCTGGAGAAGTTTGTTCGATTTAGAAAACTAATTAGGGTTTCAACGACTGTGGTTCTTAAACAATGGTTGTAAGTGTCGGTTTATGACATATGAATGTTAATAAGCCATAATGAACGATAAGTAAGTCGAAATGACTTTTATTAATGAAATAATTTCAATTAAGGTATAGAAGAGAAAGAAGTTGGTTAAAACAATGAAGTTAGATTGTTTGGTAGCTAATTATAGTGTTTTATGTGAATATATTATGTAGAAACTGCAAAGACCAAGAACTGTTGAATTTTAATCGAAGACGTTTGAAGTCAAGTTTTCTTAACACTTGTATGACCTTCGTTTTAGCCAAGTTTTCTGTGATTGATGTTATAATATGCATAAATTGGTTAAAGAAAGAGTCGATGCCAGTTTTATCTCGGCTAGAAAAATCTTAAGAGTTTGATTGATTTGTTTACAAGTATTTCGATAGAGTATTGATAACGTTATCCTATGCCAATTGTTTGGTACGGATACAAAGGTAAGTCTGAGTATGAATAAATAAAAGTATATTCATCGATTATTCGATGGACACGTGAGCTTGTAAAAACTTAAACGTAGATACGTTTAACGAATGAGTGTTAATCAACATAAAGTACAATAGGTTGATCACCTAGAAGTGCTCGTAAGATATATCAGACTACCGACTTAGTACCGGATTGTCCTTTTTCATGAATGAAAATCAAAACAATGTTCATGGTCTTTTAACCTACTCAAAATTCCTAAGCTACTGAATGTACTCTGGAATTGTTTTATGAAATGAAAAGTGATATTTCAATGTTTCATAGTACTTCATAACTACTTGTTCAGTTGGTCAAGAATAATCATATAATTCTTGACATGTTGTATGTATTATATACTGCTTGACTTGCTGAGCTAATTATGCTCACTTCTTGCTTGAATTATATGATTATAGCTAAGGCCGAGCGAACTGAGGGCTCTAGTAGGGATAGAGGCAAGGCTAAGATGACTAAATAGCTATCCTGTAATAGACTAGTATATTTGTATGAATTATACTATGACAAATGAAGAATGTATTGGTTGCAGAACTTGGGAAAGGATTCATTATTATTATTGTAATAAGAATGTAGTAGATTCACTCATTTTGTTGTCATTCTACTGGATAGAATATGTGATTAATAGTACAGTGTAGCACCATTTCTGTGGGTTGAAAGTACCCAGATTTGGGGGCATCACAAGTTTTAGGTATACAAGCCGTGTTGCGACACCATTTAGCAGTAGCTAACCCCCATCCCAGCGTTACGGCGCCACTTTCTTAGGTTTGGGAGCCGTTACGGCGCCGGGCCTGAGCCTTTGAATTTTTTTTAAGTTTTTTAGTTCCAATTCTTTTCGGGCTCGTAACTTGATCGTTATAAGTCGAAATTGGCTCATTCAAAAGTCGTTAACTTACATATCTTGTATACTTCGATTTCATTCGGTCAAAATAAGTTTTTAAATCTACTAATAATGAATTTACTATTTAAATTTTATATTACTCGTTCATTTAGCGTTCGTGAACGTTCATAACTCGTTACTTCACTTTAAGTCGGAATTCGACCATTCTTGAGTCCAGGACTCTTAATCATGTTGTTCTATGATACGCCATTGAAAACTAAGGTTTCCGAGTTAAACTGTGACTTTTAACTACCATTCCGAAAATTTTACGATTTCGACGATTATTGTATAATATCGTAAATTTCGCCATAACTTCGTTACTCGAGATTTTTGCACCAAACCAAATGGAATCAATCTATTAGTCAATTATATATAACATAACCAAGTAATTTGCATCTAACTTATACTTGATGGTTTTCAATTTGTCCATCAATAATCAATTCAATGTTTTAGTGGTTTTCTTCGATTATAGCTTAACTAGTCGCTTATGATTCTCACTTATACATGGCTTATTAATATTTTAATTCATTAATAGCCATCCTTATTACTCCGAAAGAGACATGCTCCACCAATTTATACTTCTATATGAAAAATAAATAGAAAAGAATCAAAGGCTAAGGTTTACGTATAGTTACCTTAGTGTTCTTCACGTTCTTGATTACTTTGCTTTGATTCCTCTTGATTACTTGTTATTACTTTTCTCTCTCTCTCTCTCTCTCTCTCTCTCTCTCTCTCTCTTAATATAGTGTTCAATACTGGTTAAAAGAAACAAATGAACCAACATAGGCTTCTTTATATAGAAAACCAAATGAAGGGAAAAATGGTCAAGTGGCCACCTCCTTACTATTCAATTCTTCTCCACCAAGCTATCTACCTTTCTTGGGCACCAAGTGGCCGGTCCACATGCCCTTTGGGGGACCCACATGGGTTTCTCCATGGGTTTTACCCATCCGGTGATCCATTGGTTCGACCCACGGGTTCGTTTCTTGATTTGGGCTTAGAATAAATTCCTCTTGAGCTTAACTATGAGCTTGCTTTAATTTAACACATGGCTTTGACATAAATCATCATCCAATTGGAATTGACAAAGTTTAGGTCCAATTACTAAAGTCCATTAAGAACTAATCATATTCTACTCGTATAATTCTAGTATTCTCTTCGTATATATCTCGTATGATATTCGTATTATACGTCGTAATAATCTTTATACTAAACTTGTATAATAACTAGTATGATTACTCGTATTCCTCCCGTATAATAACAATTGTTATTATACATAGTCATTTAGTTCTCGAATTTCACTTTTCCTAACACTTAGGTTTTAAGTTCGCAGGCGAAACCTTCGTTTACCATAACTAAAATACTATTTAATATTTCGTCTCCTCTTACAATTCTATCAGTAAACATTTTTCGAAAATTCAAAATTAATTCCTGAGCAGAAACGAATGAATAGTATTTTTATGAAAATTTCTCAGAAATTTTTTATTTTCGTCTTGGAAATTCAAAACAATTCATCCTGCCACATAGCTAGAATCCTAACCACAGCCGCATATTCTAGGTCATAGAACGACCTTTTAACAGCTTACTCACTTTAGTAAACAATTAAATTCATTTAATTCAAATAATCAAATAAAAACTTAATTCACATAATAATCCGTTTTTTTTCTCTGGCGTTACACCATATCATGATTCCTACAACACAAAACAATACATGCATGAAATGAACACAAATGCTTCTAAATTCACAATAAATTAAGCTTAAACGTACTCGATTCATGGGGTATAAAATCCACTAATCAATATTCTCAGAGCATGTATTTCAGATATCTTCCTTGAAGATTTAGTTTCAGCTTCAAACTTGGATGAAGAGATAATACTTTTAAGAGTACAACAGAGCACTATCAATACTTTCTCTCTTTCCATTTAAAGAAAAATTTGTATCTTCAATAAGATAAAGAGCATTTACAGATTAATGCAACATACATAGAATAGCATATAAAGACAATTCTTAAAACATCAAAAAAGCAAAATAATGTTATATACCTCATTAATGCCAATCTGTTGACAGTCTATGGTTAAGCTTGAGCCATTTGATTTTATTGTTTGGAAGAGGAATCCACTTTTGAACTTCAACAACAATCATTACTTTTAGTACTTTCAAAAAGGTCATCTTGCTTTATCAGATAGACGTTCAGAGCTATGCATATTCAGTATATCCTTCACTTTTAGATTAGAGAAAGCAATTTATACATCCCATATTCCTTGGATAGCTTAAGAGAACTTCAAGGTTCAAATCTGTGTTAGGATGAGTCCTTCTTTGGCAGAGATGCAGATTGTCACGTATACATTCTAAGAATGAAGTCCTGGTTGAATCTTTACTTCCCTATAGATGGATAGCTTGATTTGATGCTTTATCACTATCTTGATAGACTTTTCTAATAATATCAATAGCTTAAGTTAAGCGCGATGATCAACTTTGGATGGCATCAAGCAGATCATTTATGTGACGCCCATCACCCATCTTGGGTCGTCAGATACATGGTACAGAATACAAATACAACTTACTAATACAACTGTCGTGTACAATACGACAAAACATAACTGTGAGTTTGAATACAATTATTGTCTACTAGAGACTATACAAACTCAAAAGGAGTCCTCATTATAATTATTGTCACACTATTTAACAAAATAGTGAGGACTACTAATACTATCATCTGGTCCATCACTCCGTTCCCCGACTCGTCCCAGCTATATTCTCATTTCCTGAATAGAACAGTGAAAGAAAGGGTGAGCTCAACTAGCCCAGTAAGAAATATTATGACTAAGATAATGCATAATAAATTATCATTAGCCTTCAACAGTGTTAAAATGATAAAATATAACGAACATCAAGTTTAACTGCAGTGGAAAAAGCAATCCATTAAAAGAGTCAAGTAAAAAATAAAATCTACTATCTTCTATGATTTAAAAGGTTTTTCAACACTTTTATCGCTGGGACTTAGCTTAATAAAATAATCCACATTATCGAATCACCCCTGCACTACGGCCAAGGATATTCGTGTATTCATTAATGGTCATGATCATGCCAACAACTGTCCATCAATACACTACGGGCCAATGAGGACTTTTACCACATCATTTGTAACATTACGGTCATGATTATACCGAATAATCCCTGGTCATAATCATACCAAGTCCATCTATGCACTACAGGCCACAGATGACTTTCAACATTTTATAAACATGAGGATGATGACAATGATATAAGAATTTAATAAAACAAGTTCAAAAATTAATTTATCCAGGAATTAACAACGTCCAAATTGTCAACATGATACTGCTTTGTGGAGTAAAATTCAAGAATGCTTAGAAGAATATTTTCATGAAAAAATACTGGATGAAACACAATTATCAAGGATATTCCACAAATTTCATGGAGTATAGAAGTCAAAACTTAACCAACTGAGTATAATAAAGAATGGAATAACAAAAGAAATCACCATACATGCGATAGACCGCACAGACAGGTTATTCCAACAGAATAATATATAATGAAACCAGGTCCGGCGTAAAACGCACAGACAAGATATTCCAACAGAATAATAATAAAGACGGAACTAGGTCTGGTGTAAAACACACAGACAGGATGTTCCAACAGAATAATAATAAAGACGGAACCAGGTCCAGTGTAAAACACACAGACATGATGTTCCAACAGAATAATAATAAATACGGAACCAGGTCGGTGTAAAACACACAGACAGGATGTTCAACAGAATAATAATAAAGACGGAACCAGGTCGGTGTAAAACACACAGACAGGATGTTCCAACAGAATAATAGAAGAATGTCACCAAGTATAGGGTAGACCGCGTATACAGGTTATTCCAACAGAATAATAAGAAATGGAATAACAACAGTTCTCTTCAAGAATAAGAAAGAATAACACCCCTTACCATTTTAAAGATGATCTAAAATAAGAAAGTAGTTAAGTAGCAGAATACTTTTATTCTCTCTCTCTCTATAGTTTCTCTCTATAGTTTCTCTTTAGAGTTCAGTGAATTCGTAAGAAATAATGAAGGAATGAGCTGCTATTTATAGAAAAATAGAATGCATAGTAACTAATCCATGAACGGTCCAGATTGATTACTTTAATCTGACGGTCCATATTTAAAGAAAAATCTTTTAAATAAAATATAATATATTCTATTTATAGAATAACTTTAATAAAGTATTCTATTTTATATAAAAAGATGTTTCTGTTTTATTACGTTAATAATACGAATAAAACAAAACGTCATTATCGCTAAATAATTCATATTATTAATTGACAATAATTGAATCAAACTGAGTGACTTCTCACATAAGCATTAATAATAATACCGTGTGCTACTATGCAACCACACGTATTACTGTACTTTTACTACCGAGTAGTTCAACAGTATCAATGGTAAAACTTTCGCCGTTATTTTTAATAAAATATTTTAGTCGTTTTCTCAATCCGACAATAATTCCGTTGTGGGGTCCACCAATGATTGTGCCGTTGTACGAATATTTCCTGTTAAAACGAATATTCCCCGATCAATCGAATATTATATAACAACTTGCGTACTTTGCAAAATTTATAAATATTACCCACAACTATAACATTATATCAAATTAACTCCATAATATTCAAAAATGATATTTATAGAAAATTCATCTTTATTTATAAAAGTTGGGGTCTTACAACCTCCCCTTCTTATGAAATTTTTCCCTCGAAATTAGGGTACGTACCTGGTATGTCGAAGAGGTAAGAATACCTTGACTTCATTTCAGATTCTAACTCCCAAGTCATTTGCTCAACATCGTGATTTCTCCACAAAACTTTGACTTGAGGTATAACCTTGGAGCGTAGAATATGTTCCTTCTTATCCAAGATTTGAACAGGAACTTCTTCATACATCAAATCCTCCGCTATTTCGTCCGGTTCTAACTCAATAATGTGGTTCGGGTCTTCCACATATTTACGTAACATGGATATATGAAAAACATTATATATGAACACGAGACATACTTGGCGGTAAAACGAGTCTATAAGCCACAGTTCCTACTCGATCGAGGATTAAAAATGGACCGATGAATCGAGGATTGAGCTTTCCTCCCTTTTCAAATCTCGTAACTCCTTTCCATGGAGCAACACGTAAGAACACATGATCTCCTATATCAAATTCCACGTCCTTTCGATGAAGATCAACATAACTCTTTTGTCGATCTTGTGAGGTTTTTATACGTTGTCGGATCGTTTGAATCTTTTCTGTAGTCATACGTACCAACTCCGGTCCCAACAACGTTGCTTCACCCACCTCATCCCAGCATACTGGAGAACGACATTTTCTTCCATACAATGTATCGAATGGAGCCATGCCAATACTTGCTTGATAACTGTTGTTGTAGGAAAACTCCACCAATGGTAAGAACTTGTCCCAACTTCCCTTGAAATCAAGGACATAGAGTCTTAATAAATCTTTCAGAGTTTGAATAGTCCTCTCTGATTGTCCATCCGTCTGAGGATGATATGCCGAACTAAATCGTAAATTCGTGCCCATAGCTTTTTGTAAGCTAACCCAAAATCGTGAAGTGAATCTTGGGTCTCGGTCAGAAACTATGGATACTGGCATACCATGCAGTCTTACAATCTCGTTTATGTACATACGAGCAAGACGTTCAAGTGTATAAGTTTCTCGTATCGGTAAAAAATGAGCAGACTTGGTCAATCTATCAACAATGACCCAAATCGCATCAATACCTTGAGAAACCTTAGGAAGACCGGTAACGAAATCCATGGTAATGTGCTCCTACTTCCATTTTGGAATTTCAAGTGGTTGCAATTGACCTTTTGGTACTTGATGCTCCGCCTTGACTCGTTGACAAGTTAGACACCTTGAGATAAACAGCGCTATCTCTCGCTTCATATTGCTCCACCAAAATGTATGACGAAGATCATGATACATTTTGGTACCCCCAAGATGGATTATAAACGGTGTGTTGTGCGTCTCCATCATGATTTTATACTTTAAATCAGGGACGTTAGGAACACAAAGTCTGGAGTTGATTCGAAGTATTCCTTCTTCATCGATTCTTGCTTCCAGCATAGCACCTTCTTGCACTTTCTTCCTCATACGCATCAGCTCTAGGTCTAGGTCTGTAGCTTGAGCAGCTTTAACTTTATCGATTAAAGTCGGTTCTACTCGTATATTCGCCATCATCACATGGGTTCCTGGAGTCTTTAACTATATCTCCATCCTTTACAAGTCACACAAAATGGGCTTTTGTGTTGACAATATCGCACTCGTACTTGCATATGATCTTCTACTCAATGCGTCAGCTACCACGTTCGCTTTTCCAGGATGGTATTGAATGGTATGATCATAATCTTTCAACAGTTCAAGCCAACGTCTTTGTCGCATGTTGAGTTCCTTTTGAGTGAAATTTTTTTGAGGCTTTTATGATCCGTAAAGATCTCCACCTTCTCCCCATACAAGTAATGCCTCCAAATTTTAAGTGCAAAGACAACAGCTGCCAACTCTAGATCATGAGTAGGATAATTCCTCTTATATTCCTTGAGTTGTCTTGATGCATAGGCTATGACTTTTCCATGTTGCATGAGAACGCATCCCAACCCTTTGCTCGAAGCATCACTGTAGATGACAAATCCCTCCGAGCCAGATGGTATTGTTAGAACAGGTGCTGAAATGAGTCTCCTCTTGAGTTCTTGAAAACTCTTATCACATTCTTCGCTCCAACCGAACTTTATATCTTTCCGAGTCAGCTGAGTTAGTGGAGTAGCGATTCGAGAAAATCCTTCCACGAATCTCCGATAATAACCAGCTAAACCGAGAAAACTACGTACTTCAGTTACTGATTTAGGTTGCTCCCAGCTTTGAATAGCTTCAATCTTTGCCGGGTCAACAGATATTCCATGACTTGATACTACGTGCCTAAGGAATGCTACCTCCTCCAGCCAGAACTCGCATTTCTTCAACTTTGCATAAAGCTTGTATTCACAAAGCTTTTGGAGTACCAGCCTTAAGTGTTGCTCATGATCTTCAAGACTTTTGGAATAAATAAGGATGTCATCAATAAAGACGACCATAAAGTGATCCAAATATTCCTTGAATACCCGGTTCATCATATCCATGAAGGCAGCAGGAGCATTAGTCAATCCAAAAGACATGACTAGGAATTCATAATACCCGTATCAAGTTCTAAAAGCCGTCTTTGGAATATCCTCAGTTCTAACCTTCAGCTGATGATATCCAGAACGAAGATCGATCTTTGAAAAGAATTGTACTCCTTGCTTGGTCAAACAGGTCATCAATACGTGGCAATGGGTACCTATTTTTGATGGTGACATGATTCAACTCCCGATAATCAATACAAAGTCGCATACTTCCATCTTTCTTCTTCACGAATAGAACAGGAGCACCCCAAGGAGAAGTACTAGGACGAATAAAGCCAATGTCTAACAATTCTTGCAGTTGGATTTTTAACTCCTGAAGTTCAATAGGAGCCATTCGATATGGGGCTTTGGAAATGGGTTTTGTACCGGGTTCAAGGTCGATACAAAATTCAATTTCACGCTCTAAGGGAAGGCCATGAAGTTCTTTAGGGAATACGTCAGGAAATTTATTAACAATAGAAATATCATTCAAAACTGACGTATTTTTGTTTAGATCCGTGACATGAGCTAAGAAAGCTTGACATCCATTTTTTAATAAACGAATAGCTTTATGGCTTGAGATGACAGCGATAGATTTTAATGGTTTGGTTGCTTGAATTCGCATAATAGGTCGATTAGGAATATGAAAGCTAACAACCTTACGAAAATAATTAATTTTTGCATGATGAGTAGTTAACCAATCAATCCCTAGAATCATGTCAAATGCAATTATTTTTAATGAAATCAAGATCGACAGGTAATGTGTGGGTACCAACTTGAACCAAACAAGACTTATAAACCGTGGATGTAATGAAGGTTTCTCCCAATGGAGTTTCAACAGATAAGTAAAGTCTAATTTCTCTCGGAGTCAAATTTAATCGATGAGCGCAAGTAGGAGAAATAAAAGAATGGGTAGAACCGGTATCAAATAAAGTATAGATTCGTTAGAGTTTATGATAAGCTTACCCGTGATGACCTCATTCGGGTTCCTTGCTTTCTGGGAGGTCACAACAAACGCTCTCCCTTGCACTACCGATTTTGACTTTTCTGGGACGGCCTTTGGTGCCTCAATCATGGCTGAACTTGTTTTTGGTAAATGACAAAATTAAGCTAAATGACCTTCTCTTCCACAATTATAACATGCTTTAGACGGCATCACGCAGTTTGGATTGATGTGCCCCTCCCCTCCGCATTTGAAACATATGATAGGTGGTCGTTCTCCTTCCTTAACAACGGGTGCTGGTGCTAACGTCTTTCCATCATTGTTGAATCTCCTCTTCTTGAAATGACTATTCTTATTGTTTTGGCCCTGATTACCACCGAAGTGGTTACCATTTTTGGCCTGTTGATTCCCACCACGCTTGTTGTCACCGCTTCGATGACTGTTCTCACTGGTATTATCATTTTGTCAACTGCTCTCTTTTGGTTGCGTTGACTCGTTATCGCGCTCCACTAACTGAGCCCTATTCACAACATCTGAATACAAACACAGTTTATGAGAAATAAGATGTTAATGTATCTCATGTTTCAAACCCTTGCAAAAACATTCGCGTCATTCGCTCTTCATTATCCACCAAGTGGGACGCAAACCGGGACAACTCAACAAATTTAGCCTCATACTGCGACACGGTCATATTATTCTGCTCCAATTTGATGAACTCCACCTCCTTCATGTGTCGAACACTTTCGGAAAAGTATTTGTCATTGAACAACTCTTGGAACTTCTCCCAAGATAACTTCAGTGCGGTAGGTTGAGTACGCTTAATCGATTCCCACTAGTAATCTGCCTCTCCTCGCAACATAAAGGCGGCAAAGGGAACCTTTTGCTCCTCGGAGCATCCCAAGACATCAAATATCTTGGTAATCTACTTTATCTATGTTTCCGCTATAAGTGGTTTTGGCTCTCCCTTAAACTCCGGTGGTCCCAGCTCCTTGAACTGTTTAGCGGTGACCGTCCGAGAGTTTTTAGTGTTTCCACCTACATTTTGAACAGGAGCCTCTCTCGCCTGCTGTTGCATGAACTGCATAAAGCTTCTGAACATTCCATCATTCATCATTTTGTTAGTATTGTTGTTTGCATGAGGATTGTCGCCTTCCAGATGCACATTATCCCGATTATTGATATGTGGTGAATCAACAGTCGCCTGTGCTCTATTGCTATTCTCAACATTCTTGGATGCCTTTTTCAGATACTGCCACAAAACAAAAGTTAATTGATATGTCATATATTATCCTTATATTCTGACCGACCAATTAAATACCATGCAAATAAACTTAGGTAGGTCATACTAGCGAAGGAATTCCCCGTCTCTCCCCTCCTAGTTCTATTCTCACATCTTAGCCAGGGATCATATCCCTAAGCTCTGATACCAACTCTGACGCCCCCAAAATTAGGTATACATCACCCATCTTGGGCCGTCAGATACATGGTACAGAATACAAATACATCTTACTAATACAACTGTCGTGTACAATACGACAAAACATAACTGTGAGTTTGAATATAATTATTGTCTAGTAGAGACTATACAAACTCAAAAGGAGTCCTCATTACAATTATTATCACACTATTTAACAGAATAGTGAGGACTACTAATACTATCATCTGGTCCATCACTCCGTTCCCCGACTCGTCCCAGCTATATTCTCATCTCCTGAAGAGAACAGTGAAATAAAGGGTGAGCTCAACTAGCCCAGTAAGAAATATTATGACTAAGATAATGTAGAATAAATTATTATTAGCCTTTAACAGTGTTAAACTGATAAAATATAACGAACATCAAGTTTAACTGCAGCGGAACAAGCATTCCATTAAAAGAGTCAAGTAGAAAATAAAATCTACTATCTTCTATGATTTAAAAGGTTTTTCAACACTGTTATCACTGGGACTCAGCTTAATAAAATAATCCACATCATCGAATCACCCCTGCACTACGGACAAGGATATTCGTGTATTCATTAATGGTCATGATCATGCCAACAACTGTCCATCAATGCACTACGGGCAAATGAAAACTTTTACCACATCATTTGTAACATTACGGTCATGATTATACCGAATAATCCCTGGTCATAATCATACCAAGTCCATCTATGCACTACAGGCCACAGATGACTTTCAACATTTTATAAACATGAGGATGATGACAATGATATAAGAATTCAATAAAACAAGTTCAAGAATTAATTTATCCAAGAATTAACAACGTCCAAATTGTCAACATGATACTGCTTTGTGGAGTAAAATTCAAGAATGCTTAGAAGAATATTTTCATGAAAAGATACTGGATGAAACGCAATTATCAAGGATATTCCACAAATTTCATGGAGTATAGAAGTCAAAACTTAACCAACTGAGTATAATAAAGAATGGAATAACAAAAGAAATCACCATGCATGCGATAGACCGCACAGACAAGTTATTCCAACAGAATAATAAATAATGGAACCAGGTCCGGCGTAAAATGCACAGACAGGATATTCCAACAGAATAATAATAAAGACGGAACTAGGTCTGGTGTAAAACACACTGACAGGATGTTCCAACAGAATAATAATAAAGACGAAACCAGGTCCGGTGTAAAATACACAAACAGGTTGTTCCAACAGAATAATAATAATGACGGAACCAGGTCTGGTGTAAAACACACAGACAGGATGTTCCAACAGAATAATAATAAAGACTGAACCAGGTCCAGTGTAAAACACAGAGACAGGATGTTCCAACAGAATAATAGAAGAATATCACCAAGTATAGGGTAGACCGCGTATACATGTTATTCCAACAGAATAATAAGAAATAGAATAACAACAGTTCTCTTCATGAATAAGAAAGAATAACACCCCTTACCATTTAAAAGATGATATGAAATAAGAAAGTAGTTAAGTAGCAGAATACTTTTCTTCTCTCTCTCTATAGTTTCTCTCTCTAGAGTTCAGTGAATTCGTAAAAAATAATGAAGGAATGAGCTGCTATTTATAGAAAAATGGAATGCATAGTAACTAATCCATGAACGGTCCAGATTGATTACATTAATATGACGGTCCATATTTAAAGAATTTTTTTTAAATAAAATATAATATATTCTATTTATAGAATAACTTTAATAAAGTATTCTGTTTTATATAAAAAGATGTTTCTATTTTATTACGTTAATAATACGAATAAAACAAAACTTTATTATCGCTAAATAATTCATATTATTAACTGACAATAATTAAATCAAACTGAGTGACTTCTCACATAAGCATTAATAATCAATACCGTGTGCTACTATGCAACCACACGTATTACTATACTTTTACTACCGAGTAGTTCAACAGTATCAATGATAAAACTTCCGCCGTTATTTTTAATAAAATATTTTTGTCATTTTCTCAATCCGAAAATAATTTTGTTGTGGGGTCCACCAATGATTGTGCCGTTGTACGAATATTCCCTGTTAAAACGAATATTCCCCAACCAATCGAATATTATATAACAACTTGTGTACTTTGCAAAATTTATAAATATTACCCACAACTATAACATTATATCAAATTAACTCCATAATATTCAAAAATGATATTTATAGAAAATTCATCTTTATTTATAAAAGTTGGGGTCTTACAATTTACATTTCCTTTAATATAATTACACATGTAGATTTTAGCATGTGAGTTTATCTTCATTTAGAAGATGTGTTTAACATTCATAACTTAGTTTAGAACTTTGAGTAATGCCTTGGATCAACTCAAAGTGTAAGCTTTATGTTCGAGAGAACCTGCTATGATACCAATTGTTATTTCCCAAAGGCACAATACAAATTTACAAGAGGGGGTTGAATAGATCTTTTAAAATGTCTTTGTTAATGACTTATTTTAGTTACCAAATAATTAATTCGTGAAGGTTACCTGTACGCAACGGAATATTGGTTTTGAAAACTCCACTTAAAGATATACTCAGGTAATTTAGTTCTTAAGACAAGTTATATGAATTATCAAACACACATCAGATATACCAGTTATGGAGTGTATAATGTAAATGACATAATGTAAAAGACACATGTGGTTTTAATGTGGTTCAGAGACTGAATAACTGCTATTCCACTCTTTTACTCAACGAGTAGGAAATCCACTATGAAATTCGCTCGACAGAACCAGGACACACTGCCCTCATCAAGCCCAGCAGACTTGACTATTTTATTCTCAATAGACAAGGACACTCCGACCTCTTCAAGCCCAGTAGACTTGGATATTTTAGCCTCAATAGACAAGGACACTCATACCTCTTCAAGCCCAACAGACTTGGATAATTTAGTCCCTAGGATAAGGATCCTCTTACCCTACTTTGGTAACAAAGAACAGGATCCTCTGACCTCAATTTGGACCTCAAGACCAGGATCCACTTACCCTATTTTGGTCACATAAACCAAGATTCTTTAAGCCTTCTTCTAGTTATTGAATTGGTTGATCAGGTGCTGCTAAGATAACTTGAACTCACTTCATCTTAAGGTGTTTAGGAACATAGTTGATCTTCTTGATGCTTATTGAACTTTATTATTGAGGCTTGATTCCTTCTAATTGTCAGCAACTCTTCATGATCAATGTTGATGTGGTGTTAAGATATTCACTTAAGCTCTTCATCTTTTGTGCTTAGCAGCTATGAATAATCTCATAATCGTAGACCTATGTTCACCATCTTTGACTAGTTGAATTTGAGTGTTCATGATGAAGTGTGTAGTACAGCTCTGAGATTTTCTTTATGTTCTACCACAGTGACTTCATCAGCAACAACTGAACAACCTCTTCAGATTTGGATCATTCAGTTCTACCATTTCCTCCACTTCTATGGCCTTGGGGCTCTAGCTTATTTTCTCTTGGAGTTTCATAGCTCCTCTAGTTTTTGGTTCTGCGGCTCTGACCTTTATATGTACTCATCAACCTTTTGTTATCTGATGAAGTGTTGCCTAAGATAATCCCATTAATCTTTCTTTCTCTTTCATGCTAAGCAGCAATGAACATTTTTTTGTTCGTAGAGTTTTCCATACTCTACGTTCTTTTTCGTCCATCTTGATGTTCATCTCAGATGATGATTCTTCATATCTAGATTTTAAGTGCTTATCATCATCATCTTCTTTTGAATGATGTTGTCTTTTATACTTCTCTGAAATCTTCCCGTTGAGAAGTATCACTCGGAGCAGTTAATGTGACGAGTGGGTTGAAAACCTACGAATTGGGTATTATTTCACTTGAATTATTATGTATTCTTATTAATTTTCCTTGTTACTTGTTTAAGTTTTGTGTTGTTTTGCAAGAAGAGAGGTAAGGATGGGCTTAGAAGCTAAAACTGGAGGAAATGGTGAAGAATTGGGAAAACTAACAAAGTGACGTGGGGGTCATTGTTGATACACTAGAGATCGCATGAGCTGCACTGTTTGATGAAGGCAACTGGTGTGGGGCACACCAGTCTGACCAAATTTGCAGATTTTGTTTCCTTTTTACTCAAAGTTGATCTAGAAGAGGACTTTGACTTACCTTGTGTACTAGGGTTTTGTTAAGGACTATAAATACTTGATTATTACTTGGATTTGGAGATTTACAACCTAGAGAATAATACAATTTAGGATTAGAGTACGAGTAGAAGTAGAATTGAAGAGACTGAGTAGGAGTAGGAGTAGAATTAAAGAGACTTTTGAGTGCATATCATTGAGAGCCACTTTTATTGGAACTTGGAGATTTCATTGGAGAACACACAAGACGGTGATTAAAGCTACAGAGGCTAGAGATCCTCGATAATGTTTTTCTTCTTCTCTTAACTTCATTATTTGTACTTGAGATGTTATTTAATTTTAATCTTCAAGTTTTTATTATGATGATGAACTAATTTCCTAATTAGGGGTACAATGAAACCTTTTGCAATCTAATAATTCAATTATCATTATTTTCAGTTGTTGATCCTATTAAGTTGATTATTATATTTTATGTATAATTTATTAATTGTCTAGCTAGCAGTTAATCTGATTTCTTTGATGGAATTGAAAGAGGAAATCTTAGATTAGATTTAAATATAATAACGCATGAATTTGTTGATTCTTGTTAAGAATAACATAACAGTGTATGAGACGAAAGTACTTATATGCCATGTGTAACCTTGTTAGAAGTTTGTGCTTAATAAATCTATTTTAATTGTCTTGCATGCAAATAGCAAAATAACTAAAAATGATCTTTTTTTAATCATTGAAAGATGTTAATAAATTGGAAGGCAATCCTAGTTAGCAACTCATTGGATTAATAAGTGGAAATAATATAAGGAAATTATTGCAAAACAATTGAGGAAATTATACTCCAATGTTTTAATCATCTGGTGATCAATCTTTGTTCGTTTATTTAGTTTTATTTATTTATTAAACATAATTTTCACAAATCAATTAAGTGAATGTTTAAGTGGAATTAAATTGGTAAAATCTTGGTACTTAAAGTAATTATTAACATTCGTTCTCTGTTGGTTCGACAACCTTGCATATCTTTTTATTACTTGATTTACCATGTATACTTGCGCGTATTTGTCATTATATAAATCGAATAACAAGATTTTATCGCTGTTGTCAGGGAAAGGTTCTAATAATTATTTCGTTATTAGTTTTTTGTCAATTTAGTTTATTTAAACATTTTTTATTTAATTTTTTTCTTTACAAGGTACATCATGGCTAACTATAATTATCAATGGCCTTATACAAGAATTACTCAGCCAAACGCGACAGACATATTGAACTCGATGAGTTGTCAGCACAGATGGAGACACTTTCGAGGAAGGTCGACGCTTTAGCAACACAACCTTTTCAAAGTGTAATGGAAAATTTGTGATTATTGTGCTAGAAATCATCCGAGTCATCAATGTGCCATCAGTTTCAAGTCAATATAGAATGGTGGCAACTTCGGTGATTAACCCAATAATTATGCTTATCCCAACAGCTATCATAATGATTGGGGGTATCACCTAAATTTCTAGTGGCGAGCTAATCAAGCTCAACCTCAAGTGTCATGACAACAACCACCCCCCACAACAGGAAATGAAACAAGAACTGGAGGAGTTTTTGATTAAGTACATAAAAAAGAATAAGATGTGGAAAAATAGTTATGAAGTAACTCTTAGAAATATAGAGAATCAGATTGGGCAGTTGGTAAATGCCATTAACCATCGCCCTCAAGGCGAATTGCCAAGTAACATGGTTCCTAAAACTGATGGAGTACCCGAGTGAATAGTCATGGATGCTAAAAAGGAGGAGATAATTAAGGAGCATGAAAAGCAGATCGGAGAAGATCTAGCCTTGAGTTCCAATGTTGCTAACCTAATTTTGATAGTGTTCCGTGTACCTTCTTCACCAAAGCTCAAGGATTCGTGCAGTTTCGTAATCCCGTGCCCAATTGGTAGTCATTTCGTAGGCAGAACTTTATGTGAATGGGAGCCAGTATAACGTTGTAGCCATGGTGGAATGAGATAAGGATCCATGAGAAGATGGATGAAGATCCAGTTGTGTTTAAGAAGCTTCAATTCAATATTCCTTTCACAAACACAACGGAGCAAACGCCTATCTATTTGTAGCTCATAGAGGAGATTTTATTTAAAAGTAATAAGCTAGGTGAACTTGAAACGATCGCGCTTGCTGAAGCGAAGCCCTAAAATGTTATATTGTTATTGATGGATGGAGGGTTCCTCAAATTTTGAAAGGGAATTGCATAGAGAGTTGAAGAAGTCGAGCTGACGACTCTAAAATAAGCGCTTATTGGGAGGCAACTCAAGTATAATTTTTAGTTTTTAGTTTTGATTTATTACATCAGGTTTCATAGTAGTTAATAAATTTGCATTTGTTAGGATTTAATAAACTTGCTCTTATTGTGTTTATAGGTTATTCGAGTCCAATTCAAGTGTGGTGCCCATTCCTCCTGTTCTTCCTGCAAATCCCCCTTCTGATGATGATGGATGCAACGACGAGTACTAACTCATCCTTCAAGGACGTCCTCGGTCTTAATTTCTCTTCTTTTAATGTAATGAGGACATTCCTTGCTTTAAGTTTGCGGGGATTGGTATTTATTTTTATTTTGTTTATATGTGAAGTGTTTGCATTGTTAGGTTGCATAAGTAGTTTAGGATTCATTCATTCATTTTTTACATAAAAAATGAAAAAAATATTTGCATCATTCATACACATAGGATTTATGTTAGTAGAAGCATGAACATATCATTTTGCATGATTTTCAAGCTTTGAGCTTTAGTAGATGATAGCCACTGATGAGCTTTATTTATTCTAACTTGCAGAAAATTAAGTAGCATGGACAAATTAGACTTGATCATAAAAACCTCGTAGCATTATTAATGTCCTCTTTCACATTCAAGCACACCAGTAACTATTAGCAGTGATTAGAAACTTCAGGTGTGATAGGACATGAACATTTACTTGATACTGATTAAAGCTGAACATTGGTTGATACATAAGTTTGGAGGAATCTTGGTGTCATTTAATTATACAATTATAAAAACAAGAAAAAAAGATATAGATACATACGAAATAAAAACTCAATTAGTTTAACTTTGTGGCCTTTGTTACTCGAACAAGTAAGCCCTAGGGGATGTGTTTATACCTAGTGCCTTAAAACCATTTGGTTTGGGAGTCGTTGGTCGAAAGTTCGCTAAATGAGTAACATTGATCCTATTGAGTTGATTATTATATTTTGTGCACAATTTATTAATTGTATAGCTAGCAGTTAATCTGATATCTTTTGATAGAATTGAAAAAGGAAATCTTAGATTAGATCTGAATATAATAACGCATGAATTTGTTGATTCTTTTTAAGGATAACATAACAGTGTATGAGGCGGAAGTACTTGAATGTCGTGCATAACATTGTTAGGAGTTTGTGCTTAATGTGTGACAACCCGAGAAAATAGACAATTTAATAAAATCTTAAAAGATTGAATAAATGTTAAATAATAGACCCAAACAGAAAATAAGTGTATAGATTTGACATTTCTGTGAAGGATTTTGGTGAATTTAAAATTTTTGGTGAAGACTTATAGGGCTAAGTGCATGAGTATATACGAATCTGTATATACTGATTATATGTGAACAATATGTGGTTAAGGATCAAGGGTTGACCAAATAAATTATATCAGTGACAAGCCCTAATGAAATATTAAGAACATCGACATTCAGTTAGAAAGCTTTAACGATTTGTAAGAAACCCTAATACCGGCTCTATAAACCCTAATTTTAGTTTCGGGAATCCGAAACCCTAATTTGGAGTATTAAAACTCTAATTGCTAAATTAGAAACCCTAATATACAATTAGGGAAAACCTAATTGTTAATTTAAAATTTTTAATGTTAATTAGGAAACCTTAATCCTAATTTACAAGCCCTAATGTGATTAGAAAATCTTAATATAATTAAGAAATCCTAATTATAATTTAGAAAGCTTAATTTTCTATTTTAAAACCCTAATTTAGAAATCCTAGAATTAATTTGTAAACCCTAAGGGTTGGGATAAAATGATAAGGAAGCCATTAAAATGGTAAGCAAAATGTCCAAAATACCCTTTTTTTATTTTTTATAAGAAAGTGTGAAGATCTTGCCATGATCTTGGTTGTTCACCAACTAAATATCTCCCATGTCATTTAAATCAATACATATCAGCCAATTCATGATAGCTAAATCCGCCAAATACATTGCATCAAGATATATATAGATTAAGGAGAGAGAAAGTTCATAAACTTAAGTCATTTGCTATCCAACACTCAACTAAGCCTCTCTCTCTCTCTCTCTCTCTCTCTTCAAACCTACAAAAATATTAAGTGGATCGATCCCTAGAATGATCCTTAGCTAGTCATGAACAGATCACAAACATAATATTCAAGATCAAAGCATTAAAGAGGTATAAACCCTAAATTTTCAAAATCCTTGAAGATTTATGTTAATGTTGTTATTTGTTGGTTAGAGTTATGTTAGAGGGTGTTATTTAGTGATCTATGATACATCATAGATTCATAACATCTAGATGCACAAAAATCAAGTTTTCAAAACTGATCAAGAACCCTAAAATTGTTGTCTGACAGCCTAATGTCAATGCTCGTAGATCTGTGTGTGTTAGATGTTATGTGTGTTTAGTGTTATAGATTTGTTCTCTGCCATTAGGAGAGTACACTGGAAGTGGAATCAATTCCATACCATGTATAGATCGCAAGTTACGAGTGGTCAAACAGGTTTGACCGATCATGGAAATTGAATTATGGGTTACCCAGATTTTTTCCAGAAAGCTCTGACAAGCACCTTTAAGGCCTTATATCTTGTTGTTCTTAGGTAGTTTGGCCATGTTGTTGTATTAATGTTGTAGTATGACATATGGACTACACATATAAGCCTTTAGATCACCTAGATATTTAACAGAATAAAAATTATGTAGGGTCAAACTATGTTTGACCATCAACCGGATGAGTTTTTTGGAAAACCCAGAAAACTCAAAAACAGCTGTTCTGACATGGTTTGACTAGCTTAGATCTCTGACATATGATGATAAAATGGTATAAAAATGTTATTTTGTTGTACCCTGACATAAGGACTATGATATTGAACCTTTATATCACACAAAGTAGACTCATGATGCAAGTTATGGAGATCGAAAGTAGGTACCTTGGCTGTTCTTCATTTCTGGGTAACCCATAAAATGAAGAGTAGGCCTGACATGATTTTTGGAGGCCTATATCTTTCTGTTATGATAGATGTTAGCCATGAAAGTAGTTGAGGGTTGTAGTGTGACATCCATACTACAACATTAATGGATAATCAAGCCTAGAGAACATCAAGAACATAAGATTAAGTCTGGTCAAACGAGGTAACCTGTTAACTACCTTTGAATGTTCCTCGTTGGTCAAGAACACCTATGACGACAGTTTTGTCACTGTAGGCTCCTTTAGTGATAGTTTATTTAGGAAATTAATTATTTTATTAAATAATTAGAGAAAAATAGTTTTTAATTATGAAAAATATTATTATTTTAATATTAATGACAATTATTTAATAATGGTTTTAATTACTTTAAAATTAGTTAAATGGAATAATAAAGTATTAAAAATACTTTGAGATATTATAAATTATTTATAATATTATGTTGAGTATTTCATTAATATTTGACAATTATTAAATATTAATGATAATGGAATATTGTGGTATTTAAATCATATAAATATGATATTAATGATTGAAAAATCATGATAAATGATAATAATTATTTGAAAATTATTATGAGCCTTTGAAATATATTTTGACTGATAAATGTATTATTTAAGATAGTAAATAAGCGATTAGGTAGAGTCTTATTAGAATTAGGCTCGATAATTATCCGATTAGGCAATCAGGACATCGAATTGGTACCAAACTCAACTCAGACTATAATAGTTTGACTTGATATTAGGTCTTATGTGTTTTATTGACTGATAGGATTATGTGGTAATGTGTTTAGGTTATTTTATAATTAGAATTAACAGTATTAACTATGATTATATTATTCTAATGTGGAGATCGATATTATTAATATTAGGTCTTCAGATAAAGCTAAATAGATTGTGTAGCAGCAGCCAGCGATAACGACAAGTTCTCTAACTCGAACTCGAGTTATATTTTCATAAAGAATGCTTGTGGTTAATCATTGCTGATTATATCATGTCCATTGATTATTGATTCGCACGTTGTGCATGTTCTATATGTTCATCAGGTATGAAAGGCCGATCACCTTCATTACCATCTGGTTAAGTTGATTTATTCATGTTCATTGTTCGTTCAGCTATGAAAATTTATTCATGCTAGTTCACAATTATTATATTGTTGAATTCAGCCATCCTATTGTTAAATTCTTTCAATCATAATATGTCCTTTATTGAACTTAAATTTGCTGGGCAAACTTGTTGCTCACCCTTGCTATATCATGATAAATATTGCAGATAAGGACGAATACGTTGGATACAGGAAAAGTCAAAGATAGTTCCAGCATTAGTTTATATGTGCAGATAAATATTATAATAGTAATGTTTGATAGTAACATTGTATGTCAGATATGATATTGATTCAGGTATTAAGTGAAGGTTCTCGACCTTGGGGATAGTGTGTAAAGTTTAATGTATAAATAATTTATGTTTATATCTTCCGCAATAGTAATAAAATTAGTATACCAGATTCGTGTTGATTGGAACCAGGATCTGGGGATGCTATAGTTGGTATCAAAGCTGTAGGTTATAAACCTTAGGTAGGGTTACCTTGGGTTATTAACCGCGGGGATAAAGATAAGGACTAACTCAAATACAGTTAGTGCGTCGGTAAGATTCAAAGACGAATCTCGATAAGTTATAAAAGATACGGAGTTACCTAACTCTGATAATAAAAGTGAATAGTAGTAATGAATATATAGAGTCTACCAGACTAATGGTATAAAGGGGAAAGAAGATCGCAAAATTATTGTGTGTCAGTTGCACTATGAATTGATACGGTGCCAACTCAAAAAAAGGGTTGGGGTTGATGCAATACGGATTGAACAAAATTCGTATGGAGAAAGTATGGGGCTAGGATATTAAGTGGGGATTTCAATTGAGGACTCATGTCAGCAGCTGAGTTATATGATTCCTTGAATGGGCAGGGAAATTATACTTGGTTTTAGAACCGCTTAGCTTCCTGGTTGATATAGTGGTTAAGTTAGACAATTCTTTGTATGGGCAGGGAATTGTCCTCTTAGCTTCTTATATTTATTAGTGGCTGAGTTGACCAATTCTTTGTATGGGCAGGGGACTGTGTTTGGTTCGACGACCACTTAGTTTCTGATAGTGATAATCATTTAAATGTTTGTGTCGTGCTATTTGCTATATATATGTTGAGAAAGTTATTCTTTTCTCATGTGTATAATAGATAGATAGAGTATAGGTAGAGGATATAAGGTTAAGTGTGACTTCTTAAAACTCATACTTACGGTAAGTTCGTGACTCATAATTATATGAAATATTTTTGAACCCTTCAGCGAATGGACGCCAATGGTCTGTCTAGGATAAGTTCTTAAACTCGTATGATTGTGGAAAGTTCTTGAACTCATAACTTGTGGTAAGTTTGACGAACTGGGTAGAACTAAGTGTGAATGGAGCATTGAGGATAATAGGAATAGATAGAATTATTAAGCAATGGATCATTAGTGGAAGCTTAGGAATACCAAATCTCCTAGCTTTGCTAGACTTCAAAATTTTTTACATCAAGCTAAATATGCACTATGTGCCTTTTAAAAATAAATTTTTATTCCCAACTCCTGGTGACTACTGTGTATATGTGGACTTCGGAACACTAACACATCGTTATCTGTTGAGATTATAAAACTAATCTGTAATGATTTTTAAACTGTTTAAATAATAGTCTATGCTAATTGTATCGGCTAGACAAAAATGATTTAAAATATCAAAATGTATTTTATTTATCATTAGTGCATCATGTAACCTGGTGCAGAAATGATAAAAAAAAATTATGGAGTTGTAAATACATGAATACTTAATGCTGAATTCGATCTAAAAATCATTGTCCCACTATTGTATGATGTGTTATAACAAAGTCACACAAAGGAGGAATCCTCAAACGGGTTGTTAATACAGTACGATATCATGACGTCATTTTCAAAATATTTTTAAAATTTTAAATTTGCCAACAGGGTTTGGCTATACATTAATTGTTTTGGTTGAAATTGATTATTGGTATGAGTCTAAGCTATTTGATTCAGCTAGACCAACATTTATGAAAATTCTAAGCGTTATTTGGAAATTTTCGCGAACCGAATTGTTTTGGTACAAAATCCGACAAGACTGAGGTAAGCATCCCAAAATTTTGGAAAAAAATTTTGTGCGCCCAAGGCGGATAAGAGGAACAAGGACAAATTATTCCGACTAGTAGTACTTAATAAGTACAGGGTATAACGGTCAAATTACCCACTGTGTCCGTAAGACATGACGATTTGCGGATGAATTTCTGTATAACATTTTCGAAAATGAAAGTTCGTAGTTTATATGACTCCTCAGCACGATTTGAAAATTTTTAACTCTTGTGAGTGATGTTTTGGGTAGCATGTGATGATGAGTATGAATGGTGTAAGGTGTAAGGTGAATTTCGGGGATGAAATTCTTAGAAGTAAGGGTGAATGTGACAACCCAAGAAATTAGACAATTTAATAAAATCTTAAAAGATTAAATAAATGTTAAATAATAGACCTAGACAGAAAATAAGTGTATGGATTTGACATTTTTGTGAAGGATTTTGGGGAATTTATAATTTTTGGTGAAGACTTATAAGGGGTTAGGTAAATGAGTGTATACGAATCTGTATATACTGATTATATGTGAACAATGTGTGATTAAGGGTCAACGATTAACCAGATAAATTATATCAGTGACAAACCCTAAGGATATATTAAGAACATCAACGTTTAGTTAGAAAACTTTAACGATTTGTAAGAAACCCTAATACTGGCTCTAAAAATCCTAATTTTAGTTTCGATAATTCGAAACCCTAATTTGAAGTATTAAGAGCCTAATTGCTAAATTAGAAACCCTAATGTACAATCAGGAAAAACCTAATTGTTAATTTAAGATTTTTAATGTTAATTAGGAAATCTTAATCCTAATTTACAAGCCCTAATGTGATTAGGAAATATTAATATAATTAGGAAATCCTAATTATAATTTTGAAAGCATAATTTTCTATTTTAAAACTATAATTTGAAAATCCTAGAATTAATTTACAAACCCTAAGGGTTAAACCCTAAGAGTTAAACCCTAAGGGTTGGGATAAAATGACAAGAAATCCATTAAAATGGTAAGCAAAATGTCCAAAATACCCTTTTTACATATTTTATAAGAAAGTGTGAAGATCTTGCCATGATCTTAGCTGTTCACCAACTATATATCTCCCATGTGATTTAAATCAATACATATCAGCCAATTCATGACAGTTAAATTAGCCAAATACATTGCATTAAGATATATATAGATTAAGGAGAGAGAAAGTTCATAAACTTAAGTCATTTGTTATCCAACACTTAACTAAGCTTCTCTTTCTCCAAACCTACGAAAATATTAAGTGGATCAGTCACTGGAATGATCCTTAGCAAGCTATGAACAGATCACAAAGATCAGATTCCAGATCAAAGCATTAAAGATGTATAAACCTAAATTTTCAAAATCCTTGAAGATTTATTTTAATGTTGTTATTTGTTGGTTAGAGTTATGTTAGAGGGTGTTATTTAGTGATCTATGATGTTACATCATAGATCCATAACATCTAGATGCACGAAAATCAAGTTTTCAAAACTGATCAAGAACCTTAAAATTGTTGTCTAAGAGCCAAATGTCATGGCTCGTAGATCTGTGTGTGTTAGATATTATGTGACGCCCCCAAATCTGGGTACTTGAAACCCAAACTCGGTGCTTCATGATACCATTTCTATAAGCTGAATAATACTAATAATAATAACAATAATATAAAATTCAAACTTAATTTACATATGCATCAAAGTTTACTCCCAGGTACGAGACATTTAAACATTCATTACATTATAGATAAAAAGTAACATTGTCTTAATAAACTTTAACTATTACACAACATGTTAGAAATCATAATCGAACAGCTTTCCTATCCCCTTGTTCTTTCCTGAGCCTTCTGGTTGATCATACTTAACTGAAAACATTTATTTTAAGCAAGAGTGAGCATTTGAGTGCCCAGCAAGTAATAACAATTATAAATATTAGCTGAAAGGGTTAAATGTTTTCTTTGTACTATCCTTCTATAACAAGTCAATAGTTGTGAAGTAATCTGAACTGATAATAATAACATAACAACTCTCTATCAAATTTTTGAAACTACGTAATGACTATAATTGGGGTTTAGGTGACATACTATGAACATTATTTTCAATTTTCGAATAGGTTTAGCAAAAATTCATCTGCAAACCGTCATAACTTACGGGCACGGGGGTGATCAGCCCGTTATGCCCTGTATTCATCAATACTACATGCAAGAATGATGTTATCATTCACTCTGTCCACCTTGGGTGCATAAATTTTTTTTCCCATGTACGGGATGTTCATACTTGTCGGGGTTCCAAACCAAAAGTTTTATCTTGTTCAACAATAATCTATAATTCAACATATACATATACGGGTAATTAACAAAGGTGTACAACATGTGATTAAATACAATGATTATCCAAGTGGGGACACTTGTATAACCAGTTATATAAATTAACAAACAGGATATATATATCTGAATTATCATATACTAACATGTTAATAATCAATGAGCGTATATAGTATAGGGTTAATAATCTATATTGTAATAATATAATTCTGAAATATTCTTACTCATGCCCATTACATAAAGGAAATGCAAAGATAGGATACTTGCCTGAGATACTGCTTACAATAACGCAACTTAGGTTAATCTTTTATACAGCGACCTATCAGTAATAATATCATTCGTTCGATTAGAATAATATATCGTAACATATAGCACTGCTTATTGCAGTCATCACATTATCTAATCACATTGTCACATATGTTTAACAACCATTGAATCACAAATAAACACTTATCAAGTCAAATTATCTAAGTTCAGATCAATTTTTGAAATATTTCGGTGTACCGACGGCTTTATCGGGTAATTATCGAGTCTAAAACTCTATCACGTAGCTTAATAACTGAAAATATCAGTCATTTTATTTTTAATTGACTTATAATAATTTTTAAACATTTATTATAATTTATCATGAATTTTCAAACATCGAAATCATTATTAAATGATTTAAATATTAACTAATTATGTTATCATTAATATTTAATTAATATTAAACTATTAATGAAACCATTGCCAAAATATTAAAGTTATTTATAATAACTCAAAATATTTTTAAAGTATTAATATTATCCTTAAATGATTTTTAAAACATTTAAAATCATTTTAAATAAATACCATTAATATTAGAATATTAATTTATTATTTTTCAAAATATTAAAAGTCATTGATTATAACTTAAAATATTTTTAATTCATTTATTTCCTTTTTAAATGATTTTTAAATAATTAAAACTATTTTAAAACTATTTATTTAATATAATTATTAAATAAACTTAATATCATTAATATTAAATTATTAATGAAATTTACCTTTAAATATCACAAGTTATATTTTATAACTTAAAATATTTTAAAACTATTTATTTTCATTTAAAATAATTTTTAAAAAATTAAAATCATTTTTAATTAATTTATTTAATATAATTACTAAATAAATCTAATATCATTAATATTTAATAATTAATGAAACTTATCTTAAAATATTAAAAGTTATGTTTTATAACTTAAAATATTATTAAATACCTTATTATTATTTAAAATAATTTTTAATACAATAAAATCATTTTTAATTAATTTATTTAATGCATTTATTAAATAATTTAAATACCAATAATATCTAAATAAATATTAATATCTAAATAAATATTAATATTTATGAAAAATATGCCAAATTATTAAAAGTTAATTTTTTTAACTTAAAATAATTTTTAAAACTATTTTTGTAATTTTCAGAATTTAGTTACTATTTTTAAATGATTTTTAGAAATTAAATTAATTAATTTTATTATGTCTGTCGCTAAAGCCCTTTGGCGAAAGAATCTGTCGCCTTAGGTGTTCTTGAGAAACTTAGGTGTTCATTACTCAGTGATCGAGGGTACTAGTTTGACCAAGATTAATTTCGAATCTATGATGTTTCTGGGTGTTCTAGAGCTTTGATCTTGTAGTACTAATGTAGTACTACAAGAACCAACAATAAACTGGGTCAAACAACATCACAATAGCAAGTTATAAGCCTTCAAACTAGATTTCAGAAGTGTTCATCATGTTTCTGGGCTGCCTAGAATTTCTGGTCATGGCCGGTCAACGCTTTTGTTGACCTTATATCATGAAATCTGATCATGTAATAGGTAGTTTAGACGTCGGGCTGTGTAGATAAATTATCAGAGAACATGTTTCAATCCATGGTCAAGTCTAAACATCAATAATCAAAACGTTCCAAGGTTCAGAAAATTGTGTCAGAGTCTGTTCTTCATTTCTGGGTTTTTCCAGAATGAAGAACAGAACGAGTATGCTACTTTGGATCATTATACCTTGCGTTGTGAGTTTGCTCTATGTGATCTATTGATTCCAGGTTGTAGCTAACATGCAATACTACATATCCATTACATAAAATCAACAAAAGAACAACACCATAAGAATATCTAGTTTGGTCAAAGTACCCTCCCGGAACTGTTCTTGAACATTTCTGGGTTTCCCAGAAATGTTCTTGAGCAGTTTCGGCTAGCTATGTTTGACCATCATTCAGATCGATTCTGTTAAGTTTCTAGGTGATATAAAAGCTTTAACATGTAGTACGCATGTCATTCTACAACAAAAAAATAACTACATGGCAAAACAACTTAAACATAGCAAGATCCAAGCCCTGCAAAAACACTGTTAGAGGTTTATGGGCTGATTCTGGGCTTCAAGAACAGCCGATCAATGCCGGTCAACCCACTTTGACCTTAAATAAATTTTAATCTACAACAGATATAACACTGATTCAAGTTGAAAATTAAAGATCTCCTAACGGACTATAAGTACAAACTTTCAAAATACAAAAACACATAACCTATTGAAATCTATGGGGGCTGACATTCACTGTCAGACCCTTATTTTTACAATTTCCAGATTTTTGAAAAACTTAATTTTGAGCACTTTGATGTTATGGGTCTAATAAATACCAACCCAGATCAACTATATGGACTACAAATAACATGTTTTAGCAATAAATCATAACATCTAACACAAGATCAAAATGCAAACTTCTAAATTAGGGTTTACCTCTTTATGATCAAATTCTGACGACTTCTATGTTTCTGATTTGATGTTGGTGTTCGTGGGGCTTGATTAGGGACTGATCTAGCAAGGAAATTTCAGAGGTTTGGTCCTGAGAGAGTATGACTATGTATTTGTGAATAATTTAGGCCAAAATGAGCACTTTCTCTCTCTTAAATCTAGAAATCATGTATGGCATGTATGGGATGGCTGATCATGTGATGTTAATCTAGCTGCTAGGTTGATAGGGTAGGGTGGCTGCCAAGATTTGATGAAGATTTGCTAGCAATAATTCACAAATAAGACAAAAGGGTACTTTAGTAATTTCACTTATAATTTCAAGGGTATTCTTGCCTAAGGTGTTTGAATATAGGGTTTAATCACTAGATTTTACATCTTAAAGTTTTCCAAATAATTTCTAGGGTATGAAAAATTAAAATTAAAGTGTAATAAAGTATTAATTAAAACACACTAATTTAAAATTAGGGTTTTTAATAGAAAATTAGGGTTTTTAAATTAGGGCTCCCAAATTAACAAGTAGGGTTTCCTAATTATCATAATAATTTATAAAAATAATAATTAGGGTCTCTAATTTTAGCAAATTAGGCTTTTCAAATAATAATTAGGGTTTCTCCTAATTATAAAAATTCTACAATACACAGTAAAATTCATATACACAATTACTACACAGTCTCGAACTCATAACTGAGTTTAACAATTAGGGTTTAATAACATGATATAAGGGTCATGATATAATTTACCATAATTGACCAACCATTATCAGTCTACACATTTATAGTACATATTTATAGCACTGATAAATTAAAATATAATTAATGTTATATTATTATTTTCATCCATAGCTCGAAATCCAAAATTAGGGCTTGGATTCCATATCTGATTTATTTTTCACATACAACAACAATAATTAAGGTAAAATAATTAACTTAAATATTCTGAACACATTCATATAATAAAATATTTATTATTATAATTCTAATAATCATTTCATATTTATTTAAATAATATAAAATCATGTTTTTATAGAAAATAATTAATAAAACATTTATGCTTACAAAGATTAATTACTATCAGAATATAATTTGTAATGATCAAAAATTCTAAAATTATTTATAATTTTTCAGGTACTAAATATATTTGTATTTATCATACACATTACTAGACACTTATTCTCATCATTAAAAAAAATAAAAAAAAATTTATATGCAAAATTTCTTATTTATTTTATATTGAAAATATCGGGTTATTACATGTTATGTGTGTTTAGTTTTATAGATTTTTTCTCTGCCATGAGGAGAGTAGACTAGAAGTTGAATCAATTCTATACCATGTCTAGATCTCAAGTTATGAGTAGTCAAACATGGTTGACCGATCATGGAAATTGATTTCTGGGTTACCTAAATTTTTCCAGAAAGCTCTGACAAGCACTTTTAAGGCCTTAGATCTTGATGTTCTTAGGTAGTTTGGCCATGTTGTTGTATTAATGTTGTAGTATGACATATGGACTACACATATAAGCCTTTAGATCACCCAGATATTTAACAAAATGAAAATTATGGAGGGTCAAACTAGGTTTGACCATCAACCAGATAAGTTTTCTAGAAAACCCAAAAAACTCAAGAGCAGCTGTTCTGACATGGTTTGACCAGCTTAGATCTCTCACATTTGATGATAAAATGCTATAAAAATATTATTTTGTTGTACCCTGACATAAGGACTACAATATTGAACCTTTATATCACACAAAGTAGACTCAGGATGCAAGTTATGGAGATCGAAAGTAGGTACCTTGGTTGTTCTTCATTTCTGGGTAACCCAGAAAATGAAGAATAGGCCTGACATGATTTTTGGTATGATAGATGTTAGCCATGAAAGTTATTTAGTGTTGTAGTGTGACATCCATACTACAACATTAATGGATAATCAAGCCCTTAGAACATCAAGAACAAATGATTAAATCTGGTCAAATGAGGCAACCTGTTAACTGCCTTTGAATGTTCCTCGTAGGTCAAGAACACCTATAGCGACAGTTTTGTCACTGTATGCACATTTACTGACAGTTTATTTAGGAAATTAATTATTTTATTAAATAATTAGAGAAAAATAATTTTTAATTATGAAAAATACATAATAAATTTGTAAAAATTATTTTAAAGCCTAAAAATAGGTTTTTAATAATTTTGAATTTATTTCATTAATATTTTTGAATATTAATGGTATTTAATTTATTTAATTATTATATTAAATATATTACTTTAAAATGATTTTTATACTTGAAAAATCATTTAAAATTATATTATTGTATAAAAAAATAGTTTAAGTTATTTTTAATAACTTTTAATATTTTGTAATAAATTTTATTAATAAATTAATATTAATGATAATTAATTTATTTAATAAATATATTAAATAAATTATGAAAAAATAGAATTAATGTTTTAAAAATCATATAAAATGATTTAAATATTATAAAAATATTTTGAGTTATAAAATATAACTTTTGATATTTTGTCATGAAAAATATTAATATACTAATATTAATGTCAGTTATTTAATAATGGTTTTAATTACTTTAAAATCATTTAAATGGAATAATAAATTATTAAAAATACTTTGAGATATTATAAAGTTTTTATAATATTATTTTGAGTATTTTATTAATTTTTGACAATTACTAAATATTAATAATAATGAAATATTGTGGTATTTAAATCATATAAATATGATATTAATGATTAAAAAATTATGATAAATGATAATAATTATTTGAAAATTATTATGAGCCTTTGAAATATATTTTGACTGATAAATGTATTATTTAAGGTAGTAATTAAGCGATTAGGTTGATTCTTATTAGAATTACGCTCGATAATTATCAGATTAGGCAATCGGGATGTCAAATTGGTGCCAAACTAAACTCGGACTATAATTGTTTGACTTGATATTCGGTCTTATGTGTTTTATTGACTGATATGATTAAGTTGTAATGTGTTTAGGTTATTTTATAATTGTAATTAACAATATTAACTATGATGATATTATTCTAATGTGGAGATCGATATTATAAATATTAGGTCTTCAGATAAAGTTAAATAGATTGTGTAGCAGTAGTCGGCGAGAAAAGTAAGTTCTCTAACTCGAACTCGAGTTGTATTTTCGTAAAGAATGCTTGTGGTTAATCATTACTGATTATATCATGTCCATTGATTATTGATTCGCACGTTATGCATGTTCTATATGTTCATCAGGTATGAAAGGCTGATCTCCTTCATTACCATCAGGTTAAGTTGATTTATTTATGTTCATTGTTCGTTCAGCTATGATAATTTGTTCATGCTAGTTTACAATTTTGATATTGTTGAATGTTAGCCATCCTATTGTTCAATTCTTTCAATCATGATATATCCTTTATTGAACTTAAACTTGTTGGGCAGACTTGTTGCTCACCCTTGCTATATCATGATAAATATTGTAGATAAGGATGAATATGTCAGATACAGGAAAAGTCAAAGACAGTTCCAGCATTAGTTTATATGCACAGATAAAAAATGTAACAGTAATGTATGATAATAACATTGTATGTCAGATATGATATTGATTCAGGTATTAAGTGAAAGTTCTGGACCTTGGGGATAGTGTGTAACGTTTAATGTATAAACAAATTATGTTTATATATTCCACAATAGTAATAGAATTAGTATACCAGATTCGTGGTGATTTGGGACCATGATCTTGGGATGCTACATAATGAATCTATTTTAAGTGTCTTGCATGAAAATAGCAAAATAACTGAACTAGGTATTTTCACTAATCATTGAATGATGTTAATAAATTGGTAGGCAATCTTAGTTAGCAACTCATTGAATTAAATAAGTGGAAATAAGGTAAGGAAATTATTGCAAAGCAATAGGGGAAATTATACTCCTATATTTTAATCATCTGGTGGTCAATCTTTGTTAGTTTATTTAGTTTTATTTCTTTATTAAACATAATTTTCACAAATCAATTAAGTGAATGTTTAAGTGGAATTAAATTGGTAGAAGCTTAGTAATTAGAATTATTATTAGCATCCGTTCTCTGTGGGTTCGACAACCTTTCTTATCTATTTATTACTTGATTGACTATGTATACTTGTGCATATTTGTCATTATAAAAATTGGACAACATAATGCATAGATACTTTGATATCTCTAATGTTGACTTTATGAGGCTTTGCATTAGTGTACTTTCAGACTTAGGACTTATCACATCTATAATGCCCGAGAAAATGGGGTTATTATGTGTATTAAAAATTTATTTAATTAAATGAATTAATTGTTTATTTAATTGAGTAAGCTGATTAAAGTTCGTTTTATGACTTAGAATGTGCGAATGTGGTTAGGATTCTGGTTAGGAATCTGGTTAGTTTTTCGAAAAATTTTCGTAAAAAAACTATTCATCCATTTCTGCTCGGAAAATAATTTTGAATTTTTGAGAAACGCGTAATGATAGAATTCTAAGACGAGATGAAATATCCAATAATATTTCAGTTATGACAAACAAAGTTTTTGCATGCGGACTTAAAACCCTAAGGATTAGGGAAAGTGAAATTTAAGAACTAAATGATTAAGTTTAATAAGAATTATTATTGTACGTGAGGAATACGAGTATAATACTAGTTATTATATGAGTATAATATGAAGATTAATACGACGTATAATACGAATATCATGCGAGGTATATCCGAAGAGAATACGATAAGAATACAAATAAGTCTTAATAAACTTTAGTATTGAATCTAGACTTTGTCAAGCCTAATTGGACAATGAATGAGGCCCAGTGATGAATTATATGAAGGCTTGATGTTATATTAAATCAAGCCCAAAGTTAGGCCCGATATGAATTAATTCTAAGCTAGAACTAGGAAACAAACCTGTGCGTCAAATCGGTGGATCATCGGGTGGGTAAAACCAATGGGGTAACCCATGTGGGTTCCCCATAGGGCAAGAGGGGCAGCTACTTAGTGGCCAAGGAAGAAGGGTAGCTTCATTTGGAAGCTTGATTAAAGTTGAGGAGGTTATAAATAGTAAGGAGGTGGCCTTTTAACCAAATTTCCCTCACCTTGTAACTTCTATAAAAGAGAAGCTAGTTGGTTCATTATTTGTTTACAAACATTGAGCACTATATTGAGAGTTAGGGAAAGGAGCTGTAACAAGTGATTAAGAGGAATCAAAGTAAATTAATCAAGCTTTAATCAAGAACGCGAAGAACACAAAGGTAAAAACACGTAAACTCAACTTTCGATTATATTTTTGATTGAGTTTTATAAAGAGTATAAATTGGTGGAGCATGTCTCTTCCAGAGGAATAAGGATGACTATTAGTGAACAATAACATTAATAAGCCATGTAGAAGCGAGAATCATAATCGACTAATTAAACATTAATTGAAGAAAACTATTAAAACTTAGAATTTGTTGTTGATGGACAAATTGAAAACTATAGTATATAAGTTAGATGCAAACTGATTGGTTAAGATATAGATAACTAACCAATGGATTGATTCCATTTGGTTTGGCGTTAAACTCTCGAGTAACAAAGTTATGACGAAATTTACGAGATTAGACGGTAATTGTCGAAATCGTATAATTTCTGAAATGATAGTCAAAAGTCGTTGTTTAACTCAAAAACCTAGGTTTTCAGTGGCATAGCGAAGAACAACGTATTTAAGAGTCGTGGATTCTAGAACGGTCGAATTCAGACTTAAAACGAAGAAACGAGCTATGAACGTTCACGAACGTTTAGCAAAAGCGTAATAGAAATTTAAACGATTAATTTATTGTTCACGAATTTAGAAACTTATTATGTCCAAATGAAATCAAATTATACGAAATATATGAGATAACGACTTTTGAATGAACCAATTCTGACTTAGAACAATTGCGTTATGAGCCCGAAAAGAAATCGAATTGAAAAACTTTAAAAAAATTCAGGGGCTCAGGGCAGGTACCGCAGTGCCGCCCAAGCCTCAGGAACTACCATCGCAATGCCTAGCTGGGGGTTTGGCTACTGTTAGCTGGTGCCGCATCGCAGCTATTAAGCCTGAGTTGGGTGCCACAATGCCCTTAAGGGGAAAAATTTTCGACGCGGACATTTGTTAACTCAATTGTTTACGTGATAATTGTGGGGCATGTATATACGTAATATACATGAAGAGATAATTCCAAAATAACATGTATAGAGATGATTTTAGGAATTAAACGTTGGTTAAATGTATTTAAACGAAGAACGTAAAATACAAAGACGTGAACCGTGAATTGTATTCGGGTTTAGCACATGTTGGAAGGATATATGATATGTAATTGATCTTCGTGGTACGTGAATGATAAGAAAAGAAGATAAAACTTATGTACTTTCTATACGGAGTCCGATTTCGGTTATCCCGAGAAAATGTGTCCAAGTTAGTAAACCAATTAGGGTATCATTGTACTTAAACGATGGTCGTTGAGTGTCTGTTTATGACATATGAATGTTAATAAGTCGTAATAAATGATAAATAACTTGAAACAAGTATTATTAATGAAATAATTTTAATTAAGTTATAGAAGAGAAAGAAGTTGGTATAAACAATGTGGTCAGATTGTTTTGTAGCTAATTCAGTATACTTTGTGAATATATCATGTAGAAACTGTAACGACCGAGAACGGTTGGACTTTAATTGAAGAAGCTTGAAGGAACGTTTCTTTAATGTTTGTCTGACCTTCGTGTTAGTCAAGTTTTTGTGATTCATGTTATATCATGCATGAATTATTTTATGAAAGAATCGATACCAATTTTAACTCTGCTAAACAAACATTAAGAATTTGATTGATTTGTTTACAAGTCTTTCAATATAGTATTGATAACGCTATCATATGCCAATTGTTTGGTACGGATTCAAAAGTAAGCCTGAGAATGAATAAATAATAGTATTTTACGTCGTATATTCGGCGGGCACATGAGGTTGCCAAAACTTAAACGTAAATACGTTTAACGGATGAGTGTTGATCAACATAGAGTACTATAGGCTGATCACCTAGAAGTGCTCGTAAGATATATATTGTACTTACAGTCTTAGTGTTCTGGGTTATCTTTTTCATGAATGAAAACTAAAGAGAATGTTCATGGTCTTTTGACTTGCTCGGAATTCCTAAGTTACTATATGTACTCTGGAATTGTTTTAAGAGAATGAAATGTGTTATTTCAATGGTTCATAGTACTTTATAACTATGTGTTAAGTTAGTGAAAATTAATCATATGATTCTAGATGTGGTGGTTATATTATATATTGTTAGACTTGCTGAGCTAGTTATGCTCACTTCTTGCTTGAATTATATGATTGCAGCTAAGATCGAACGAACCGAGGGATCCAGTAAGGATAGATGCAAAGACAAGATGGATAAATAGATTATCCTACAATAAACTAGTATATTTGTATGAACTTATACTAGGACAATGAAGAATGTATTGGTCAACAGAACCTAGGAAAAGATTTATTATTATTGTAATAAGAATGTAGTAAATACACTCATCATGGTGTTGTTTTCATTGGAATGAATGTATAGTTAGTAGTACCGTGTAACACCATATCTATGGGTTGAAAGTACCCAAATTTGGGGGTGTCACAACATCTATCAGCATCTTTTCTGTCTTTTTAGACAGCTTGGTTTCGGCTAACTAGCCGTTGGATATATCTTTGTTTTCTTCTAAGAATATCTTCTGATGCCTTGAGATCATCGCCTTGCAACATTCCATTTATCAGTCTTATTGTCTGACCTGACATGAGCTCTATGATCTGTTGTTGTTGCAGGAGTTATAGGATTGAACCTTACGATTGGTTATGTGACAACCCGTATTTTCAAAAATTATTAAGATAAGAATTTAATAAATAAAATTCTTATGATGAGATGTTTTGAGTTTGGGTATGTGTGTATATGTAATATATATTGTGAAATATGTGGTTTGGTGTGAAGAGAATTATATATTCATATATTGGGGAAAAAGAGGTTTAATAGTTAATTATACTATTGAAGAAAATAAATGAAGTTGTTTCGAAAAGAAAATTACCTGAATAATATTAGTTAATTTAATTAAGTTAAAAATTATATTATGGAATAATATAATTTGATTATTATGCCTTGTGGCAATGAATTTATTATAAATTAAATCTCATAAATAACGTAAGTAATTCACTTAATTAAAGTAGTGAATTAATGTAAGGATATTTATTTTAAGAAAATGAGGGACTAATATATATTACACATAAATTTAATATGTTAATGTAGTAAGATTTTGTAAATAGTTAAAAATATTTATGGACTTGAATAAATATTTTATTTGGAATATTTATGGAAATAAATAAATATTCGATGAAAATTAATATGGAATAAGTTGTTTTTGTATGATGATATTAAATAAATTGATGATAAATAATTTTGTAATTTGTGCATATTTTAGTACGCTAATGTGATGGTAATATTCTAATTTAATTAAATAATTAAATTAGTGGATTAATAACTTGTTGTGTAAAGTGGAAGTTTGTATATATTAAATAGTTAAATTAAATAAAGGTGTGCAAATGAGCTTTATAATAAGAGAATTATAAGCCTTATAATAAGAGAAATATAAAAATAAATAGGAAGGGATTTTATTTGAGCAAAAAAGGCCTTGTGGCTGTGGTTTTATAATTGCTACGTTTATTACGTGGGTGTAACTCCTAGTTGCAATAAAGGTTGGATTTTACGTTATTTGTAAAGGCAGAGAGGATGAGAGAAATAGAGAGAGTTCAGAGAAAATTGAGAAGGAGATGAAATTCTCTGAGATGTTGAATGATGAAGTGATTTTGCAGTAATTAAATTCATGAAAATAAGTTGAATGATGAAGAATTTGAGTTTTGTTGTACATATAAGTTTTGGTCAATTTTGAAACTAAAAATAGTTATGAAAACCTTAAATTGATAATGGATGTTGTAAGAACATTAAAAAATAAAAAGAACGCAAGTTGAATGAATCAATTTGGTTAAGAAACGAATTCATAGTGAATGAATTCGCTAAACATGTTAAAATATAAAAATTTAGTATGAACATGAGTTTTGGGTTAAGAATTTGGGTTAGTTAATGTTTATGTAAATTTTTGATTCTTTGGTATGTTGTAGTTCATAGAGTCGAAAACGGGCTGATTTGGGTGTGTATAACTCGAGTTATGAAGGTTGGAAGGAGAAAGGATTAAAAATTCACAAGAACTGCAAAACTAGAAAAAAAATCACGCACCTTTCTTCTAGGGGGCGCTGTAGCACTGCCCCAAGGCTATTTGGGGTGCTGCATCACTGGAACAGTAGTCAGGTTGGACTATTTTGACCTCCTGTAGTAAAATGGTCATACCTTTTTCATACGAACTCCAATTGAGGCGATTCAGGATGATTCAAAAAGATAATGAATAGACCTACAACTTTTATTCTTTAAGTTTTTCGATTTGAGGTTTTTAGCAAGGGTTAAAATGGCCATATTTGGGACTGATGTGTATTCGAAGATAATCAAAGAGCGTCAGACATGTACATATGCAAGTGTAATGCTTCTGACGAAAAAAGATGTTGTTCTAAGTCATAAAAAATGAATATTATTAAATATAATGATGCTTAACATTAATAAATGATGTACTAGATAAGTTGTGTAAGCATACTAAGCATACGCAAGAGAGACGAACCGGGCGTGTGACGAATGAACGTCGAAACGCCATGACAAGTGTTAATGAACGTAAATATTGTTTCAATTCAATTGAAATGAATATTATAAGATACGGAATGGGGTTAATATAAAACTAATAATGAGTTCTAGAAAGACTTAAACACTTGAATGAACTTCGAGTATGACTAAGAAGAAATATAGTGAGATATAAGTCAAAAGTTAACACAATCAAATTGAATATTATGTATTGATTAACAAGAAGGGTTATGAGATGTAGAGTAAAGTTTACATTACAACTATTATGTGTTTCTATGTGACTATTAGTTGATGTGCATGATTGTATAATTCTGTAGGGCACGTGAAGTGCAGATAGTTGTAAGTTGTTAAACTGCTATTGGTAAACAACGATCAAGACAAGTATTTTAGTTCCTATTTGATATGTGAACTTGATGATGAACTGTTTTAAATCTTTATTACAAATAGTATGATGTGTTATATATGTTGAAAGTATGAAACGTTAAAGTCAATTTATGACTACGTTGATTTAGTAAAGAATGTTAATTGAGTAAGGAACTCAATCTTTATACTTGTAATGCGAGCTGCAACATGTATGTTATGTTAGTCCAATGATTATGAGATGTATGTTAAGCATGTTATTATGTGCTATGTGATGCATGAAAACTGTTAGATTTGCTGGGCTGTCAAGCTCAACCTTGCAAATAACTATTTTTTCAAGTTAAGGACTCAAGGTAATGCTATGTGCTACCTGAATGACATGGATCAGATACAATGCATGAAGAATATATACTTTAGCAATAGTTGCAATTCTTTTTAAACCACGTTTAAGGTTTTGAGATATGTACTTGATAAGTTATGATGTGAAAATTTCATATTTAGTTGTAAAGTTTGAGCTACCCAATGTATAAGGAATATTGAGCTGAAATGTAAGATTTTATATAATAACTCTGACGAAGCGAATCATAAAATAAATTTGATTCAGAGTGTAGATGATAAAGGTTTTGATTCAGGGAATTAAAGTAATAAGATAAAAAAGTTTAAATTATTCCACATTTTATTAAGTTTAACATCGAATAATGATGTAAATCAGAAGTTAGACGTATTGATAATGACCGAAGTTGAGAGATGAATTGTTTGAATTTTGAGGTCATTACAGGTTAGACCTCTTCTGTTCTTTTAATTTTTAATTTCACCATTGATAGTACGGAGAGGGATGTCGTAGTCCTTTGTTTTGAATCCTCACTACTACTATAACCTTTTATCTCTTCTTTTGCTTTCTGATAGCTTCATGATGTAATTTCGTGTAAGTGCACACCTAGAGGGGGGTGAATAGGTGTTTGAGCTACAAAGTGATTAATGATTACTAATTTTAATTTTTCTGTTGTTGAACTTAAAACGAACAAATAAGTGTCTGCTTTTGAGTAAATTTAACTTTTGTTATAATGTAGACATAAGATAATGTCTGGATTAGTATACTTTACCTACCAGTAATATACTTTTATGTGAACGTGTTTTAGAAGCAACGTGAGAATTAAATGATCAAACCACAAGAAATAATAAAACACAGACACAAGGATTTTTATGTGGTTCTACCCTTAACCTTTAATGGCTTAATCCTCATCCAATACCAACCAGTATTGGAGACTCTTTTTATTAATTTTAAGACTCAATTAAATACAATACAAATAACTCCCTGTTCAAATAAAGCTTTCCACTGCGATGGACACCTCTACCCCTTTGCAACACTGCAACTGTTCTCACCGCTAAGACTTTTGCACCTCTACAACCTTAAAGCTGTGACGCCCCCAATTCGGACCTCCACTTGGTCACTCGATTTCGGTTCATCACGTTCTCATGGTAATACCATAATAACTAAAATCACACATTCACAAGGGAAGATCTAATTTAGAATAATATACAATGATTTATTATAATTATTCCCCCAAGTCGTGCAACCTACAATACTTAAAAGATTACACAATAATATTGAATAAAGACCTGTTACATAATCGCACTTAAGCTTAAACATAGTTTGAAAATAGTCTTAATACAACATAATAGTCTTAAAACATAAAGGAACAAGCTAGTCGGTAGCCTTGCCCTTGCCCTTGTCTTTCCCAGAGACACTTCCTTGTTCTGCCTTAACTGAAAGGTTTTAAATAAGAAAGAATGAGCACAAATTACCCAACAAGTAATATACAACAAGGGTAAAGAGTTTTATAACACGAGGTTGAAATATCGAAGTATCATTTCTAAGATAGTTCAAGGTTTCAGAAAAATATCACTAATAATGAATATTAACAATTCTTGAATCAAATCCTTGGAATAAGAACGATAATTCAATATAAATCAACATATATATATGAATTCAAAGGCTATCAATGTATCCAACTGGATAGACAATTTATACTGAGCAGTCATTAAGGACTATTGAACATCTACTAGAATTACCAATATTAAACAGATAACCCAAAAGAATCAAGTATTATAGATGATCAGTCTACAATACTCAAAGTTATGCATAACTACACAGTAATATCCACGTATGTGTAGGTGCTTCCAACAATAAACACTCCCCTTACCATAAGGGTTGTTCAACTCAGTTTTCAAGATTTTTACACCAGTCAATTGGTTTGGATAGTTTTATAAATATGCATATAGTCAAGCCGAATCAAATGGCATAGACATTTTCACAATATTCAAGAACAGTACCAAGGTCAACATCAATAATAGTTTTCTCAAGAGTTTAACATACTAGTTCAATTGAACGAATAAGTAGAATAACTTGCATTCAAAGAGATAAGGTTTAGATACTTGCTTATGATATCCGTTGAATAAAGTAATGCAGCGGTTTAAGGTACTTGCACGATGCAAAGGAAAGTTCAGATACTTGCCTTAAGCGTAGCTTATCCACGTTAATAAATCGACACTTTCGAATCCTATTTATAGCGTATTATAAGTACAAGATGTTCATTAGCTAACACATTCTTTAATCAAGCTTGACATGATTCAAGTATGCACATATAGTACAAAATTAACTTATATGTTTATCACAAGTCAAGTATCTAGCAATTTATAAAGCTCAAGGTTAAGACCTTTTTACCCACGGACTTTCCTATTACAAGGAAAACACCATCATATTATCTAATCATCACATATATACATGTATCAGTAGGTTATAAACTACTTTTAGTAATATAGGCATCATACAAATTCACTGTCCAAAATTAGAATGAAGAATCTCAGATTCCAGACTGGTGCAGTTGCGCTATGGCTAAGCCTAGGACCGGCGCAGCTGCGCAGTCCTCTGGCCAAGACAAGACTCAGCTGTTGCCTTGAGGTTTCTGTCTGGCATGAATACAACAATCATACGTAATATATTTTGCCATGTTAAAGGTCTTTTCATGCTTCTCAAGTCACTCTAGGTTCCCTTTTATAATATAACTCTAAATTATACATTTCAACAAATTAAGGCCATTCAAGGTTATGAAACCACAAAGTGCATCATGTCTGCTCTCTAAACATATAAGGAAGTTATAAAACTCATATTAGGCATACTTGTGAGTATTCATAACACAAATGTGAAATTAGCACAACTTTGGTTAAAAATATGCTTCGTTTATGATTCTCTTGAATTATGATGCACAAGTATGGTATGTATATGTTTATGCTACATAAGTGAGTCTAAGAGTGACATCAATCATGATCACAATTATCAGATTCTAACCCTCAAGGTAGTTTATCAATATTCACGTTCAAAATTCGTATCTTCATTTGCAAAGCTTACTAGTAGGTTTAATATGTCAATACATATGGAACATGTATAGGGATATTATAGACATAACATGACATCTTAACCCTTTAGAATATAGATATTCATGTGATACAACTATATTTTGAAAATATGTTCAAGTTTGCTTTTGAAACTATTTTAAACTTGAACAATGCAATTTAACACATACAGAACAACATTAAGGCTCTAATCATATGTAGTCAAGTCATGTTATCATGCTCGCAAGATCAGAATATAAATCATGTAGTAGTCATGCATGTTAGCTCACTATACTAAGCTTTTTCTTGAAAACTTCTTTAACACAAATCCTAATAAGGCGACCATGAACAAAGGAATTATGAATCATATGGCATGCTCATTTATGTATGAAAGCAGTCATGTGTGTAGACTAGTAAGCTCAAATCTGCAGAACATAATCTTTAACATAGTTTGTTTTCAAAACTCGAAGTCCTAATTTCCATCTAAGCCATATGCTTTTATTAATCATGTATGCTAATCTAATCATGCTCACATTAGGTTAATATACTTATATATACATATTACACATGCTTGCATACTAGTGTAAGTTATAATACTATACCCACACTTAGCAGGTTGTAAAACAGAAAGCTCAACTGAACTCAGAGGACGGTGCAGCTGCGCTGTGCCTTAGTACAATTATGGCGTAGCTGCGCCACGTCTTGTTCAGGAGCAGAAGCATACTCTGTTGTACAAAGTCTTAGCCAACTTGATTTCCAACGATTTAAACTTGTTCCAAACTATCATTCAAGAGTTCATACATGTTAGAAAACTTCTTAAACACCTTATAGTATGCTAATTCATCTTGATTAACATAGAATTTCAAGTAATTCCAAGAATCAAACAAGACCCATTTCAAGAACATAATTAGAAATTATACATTCCTAAGCTTAAATTGGACTTCTCACTCACTGAGTAGGCTTCTAAAATACTCAGTAACTTAGAACTCTCTAACTTAGACTACTCAACAACTTCTCAGCAACACAAAATCTGAACTTAAGCTTGTATTTATAGAAAAAGCATGGACTATACATTGACATTACACAAGATTGGAGTCCATGGTACAATGGAAAGATACATGGGTTAATGAAGAGTGGTTTAACAACTCCATACCAGCCTCTTAGCTAGCAAATGATCACCTATGATTTAGCCTTTTTGGAAAATACGTGTTTTAGTTCCATGTTACTGTTCATTATACTTTGTGACACTCAATTTGGGATAAGAAAGAAAAATCTCAGTATTTGCTCATGCAAGGCTTGGTTTGGTTCTTTTAATCCCCATAATGTAATATAAAGGTACAATTATTACCATATTAAGAATTTAAAGATAAGTTTTTGTTAGAGTTAGTGCCCTAGAGGCCAATTATTTGATATAATTGCTTAACGTTTTGAATTATATTTGATTGAATAAATGAATGATTTTATTTACTACGTTATATAAATGTTAACATAATAAAATTCCTTAGAGTACTGATACAAATTATATAGTTTCAAGTATGTGACTTGAACATGAGATTATGCAATTACAATTAGTATCATTGCTCTTAAATGTCCCTAGTCGAGTATCATTGTTGATGGGACAACAATGATGCATTGAGACTAGTATGTGGATTGATTGATGACCAAATCTCATTGGTCATAAATATATGAGATATTAAGTCAATGCATAGGTACGTGTTAGAGAACGATGTACTGGACAGACCCACCATGAGAATCCTATGTTGAGCATTATGCAAAGTGTCATTAGCGATTCTCATAGTGACAACGATGTAATGATCCTCCAATCTGAAATCAGTATATTACTACACGAGAATTTATGTACTTTGATATCATCAAAAGTCACCTTTAATAGGGTGGACAATAAAGATGATTGTTGGGTACATCATGAATCGTGTGAGGAATATGAGTGATCTAGATGGAATTTAACCCTCATATATATTAGGGGTGATATCCATAGGCCTCTTGATTGAGTAGGACTATAAAATGCATGACCATGCTCAAATAGTGATTTGTTACATATATCCTACTCATTGATCAAGAAAATTCAGATTAAATTATGAAGAGTATGACACATTCCATGACTCAAGTTTAATCTAGGATGTCAAGGTTAAAAGGATTAAATTACATTGAAACATTGGTCACAAAAAGGTTGCATCGAATCATCGATCTTATTATTACTTGGGTAGCAGTGATGCATTACTAGATGCCGCTCACTGTTTATAATTTTATAATATGATTTTAAAATTATTGTCAACGTAATAATAACCTATAGGGTCACACACATAGAACGTAATTAAAAGGGAATTAATTTAAATTATAAATATTTAAATATGTCAATATGATTGATAGTATTTAAATCATGATATATATATATATATATATATATATATATATATATATATATATATATAAATTCGAATTATATTTTAATTAGATTAGGGTTTTGATTAATTCTGAATTACTGCTATATATATGATATATCAGCGTTTTAGGGAAGTTAATCATAACCTAAAACCCTAGCCGCTCTTAGAGAGAGACTAGAGAGAAATAGTTTCGAAAATTCTCATCCTTGGTGGCTAGTACCGCAGTTCCTTTTACTGCAGATCGTACGATGATTCGCGGGGCATTCGTGTGGATACCGTAGAGGCGCGGTTCGTTTGTATTGTACTGGAGATTCGATCGCATCAATTTCACCTTCAATAATCGGTATAAATTTTTAATCACTGAATTAATATGGTTTTCGCATGGATCCTGTTTTAGGGTTTCGAAATTGCACTTTAAATTGTTTATTTCCGTTGCGTTTTATGTGTCAAAATCCTAACAGTTTTATACCCACATCATATAATCTATGTATATTAAATACGTGTAATAAAATAACGCAGTTAGGCATTATTTTCCGGGTAGTTCCATAATTATTTCCATTACTCACAGAACCACATTATAACCTTATTTAATATTAATGTTTATTTAAACATTTAATTCATTTCTCAGTTTCTAGCATACACAGATTTTTATTTATGCATTACAATTACATATGATATCATTGAACTACTTGATATCTCATGTCATTAAAACATATTGTAGACACTCAAAATTTTCTGTACACCTGTCACTAACATTTGTAACGCCCCCAAATTCAGGTACTTGAAACCCGAGCTCAGTGCTTTACGATACCATTTCTGTGAGCGAAATAATACTAATAATAATAACAATAATATAAATATCAAACTTAATTTACATTTATCAGAGTCTAATCCCAAGTACGCAACCTTTACTATAATTCTTTACATGATAGATAATACATATCATTATCTTAATACAGTTTAACTATTACAAAAGATACCATTAAATATATTCTGTTTGCTTTCCTTTTCACTTGTTCTTGGCCGAATCTTCTAGCTTTTTACACTTAACTAAAAATATTTAAATTAAGCAAGGGTGAGCATTTGAGTGCCCAGCAAGTAATAACAATTATAAATATAATTAGCTGCAAGAATTAAATATTTTCTTTATACATCACTTCTACAATGAATTAATAGTTGTGAAGTAAACTGAACCAATAATCATAACATAAGAATTCTATATCAAAATTTTGAAACTACGTATTGACTATATATAGGGTTTAGTTGACATACTATGAACATTTTTTTTTTAATTTTCGAATAGGTTTAGCAGAACTTCATCTGCAAACCGTCATAATTTATGTGCGCGAGGGTGTACATCCCATGGGCCCTGTATTGATCAATACTACATTGCAAGAACGATGTGATCGTTCACTCTGTCCGCCTTGGGCGCATAAAAGTTTTCCCTTAATCGGGATGTTCATACTAGTCGGGAATCCGAACCAAAGCAATTTGATTGGATACAATGAGGTTTTATCATATTCAACGATATTTCTAAATCTGTGTCTAGCTGGTCAAATAACGTAGACATATATATATATATATATATATATATATATATATATATATATATATATCAACATGTGATTAAATATAATGATTATCCAAGTGAGGACATTTGTATAACCATATTTCGAAATTAACTAACAGAATATATATCTGAATTACCATATACTAACATGTTGATAAACAATGATCGGATATAGAATATATCACAATAGGGTTAATAATATAGCATAATAATATAATTCTGAAACTTCTTACTCGTGTCCATTGTATAAAGGAAATGCAAATGTATGATACTTGTCTGGTCTGCTGCTTACAGTACATAGCTTAGTTTTATCTTTTATACCAAAACCTATCATTAATAAGATCATTTGATCGATTAGAATATCATACAATAACACATAGCACTGCTTAATATAGTCAGCACATAACCTAATCACATTGTCACACATATTCAACAGTCATTGAATCACAAACAAACACATATACAGACAACTTATGCTAGTCTAGATCAATTTTTAAAACATGTCGGTGTACCAACGGCTTTATCAAGTAATTATTGAGTCTAAGACTCTATCTTGTAGTTCAATATCTGTAAGTATCGGTCATATTATTTTTAAATGACTTATAATAATTTTTAAACATTTATTATAATAAATCATGAATTTTCAAACACCGGAATCATAATTAAATGATTTAAATATTAAACAATTCTATTATCATTAATATTTAATTAATATTAAACTATTAATGAAACCACTGCCAAAATATTAAAGTTATTTATAATAACTCAAAATATTATTAAAGTATTAATATTACCCTTAAATGATTTTTAAAAGAATTAAAAATTATTTTTAAATAATTACCATTAATATTAAAGTATTAATGTATTATTTATCAAAATATTAAAAGTCATTAATTATAACTTAAAATATTTTTAATTCATTTATATCCTTTTTAAATGATTTTTAAAGTAATAAAACTATTTTAAAACTATTTATTTAATATAATTATTAAATAAATCTAATATCATTTAATATTAAATTATTAATGAAATTTTCCTTTAAATATCAAAAGTTATAATTTATAACTTAAAATATCTTTAAATACTTTATTTTCATTTAAAATGATTTTTCTAATATAAAAATTATTTTTAAACTAATTTATTTAATATAAGTATTAAATAAATCTAATATCATTAATATTAAAATATTAATATTTTTTATGACAAAATATCAAAAGTTATATTTTATAACTTAAAATATTTTATAACCTTTATATAATTTTTAAATCATTAATTCTATTTTTCATCATTTATTTAATACATTTGTTAAAAAACTTAAATATCATTAATATTAATTTATTAATAAAATTTCATCACAAAATATTAAAAGTATCAAAAATAACTTAATTTATTTTCTTTTACCGTAATATAATTTTAAATGATTTTTCATGTATTAAAATTATTTTTAAATAATTTATTTAATATTATAATTAAATAAATTAAATACTTTTAATATTCCAAAAATTTTAAATATGTATGAAATATATTCAAAATAATTAAAAACTAATTTTTGGATTTTAAAATAATTTTTAATAATTTATTTTATATTTTTAATAATTAAAAACTAATTTTTCTATTTATTCAATAAAAATAATGAATTTTAGAAATAAACTGTCGCTAAAGGACCCTATAGCGACGAAACTGTCGCTATAGGTGTTCTTGAGCTGCCCAGAAATTCATAGACAGTTATCAAGGTACTAGGTTTGACCAAGCTTAAATCTTTGCTCGATGTGTTTCTGGAAAAATTATTGATTGAATATTTTAGTTCTAGTGTAACACTTCATGATACAACAACAATCATGACCATACTACATAAAACGAACGAGATCTGGGCTTCAGAAAATCTTGTCAGAGGCTGTTCTTCATTTCTGGGTTTTCCAGAAATGAAGAACAGTCCTAGTTGACCACTTATGATCTTCATAACTTGCAACACATGAACTGTATATGTGATCTGAAGGTTTTAGTTTGTAAACAACATGTAAGGGTAGAGATTAAAAACATAAAACCAAGAACACAACAACACGATCGCTAGATATTTCCGAGTCAAACCATGTCAGAAAGAACATTCATTCGGTTTCTGGAAATTCCAGAAACTTAAAAATTTGATCGAGAATGCTACTTTGACCATCAGTTACTTTCAATATCTTGTTTATCTAAGAGATCTAGGAGTATGAATCTGTAGAACACATAACCAGAAATAACCCTGATACACTAACAACATCAAAACATCAAACAAACACAAGATCCATGAACTTGTTGTCAGACACTGATAAACAAGTTCTGGGTTTCCCAGAAAATGCAAAGTCATGGTCGGTCAAAGCAGTTTGACCTTCCATAACTTTCAATCTAAACATGATATAAGTATGGTTTTAATTCCAGACCAAAGTCCTCCTAGTATACTACAAATACAAAACCTAAAACACCCAAAATCATTAACAATCAAAGATTTAAAGGGCCTGACATTTGGTTGTCAGACTCATTTTAAAAATTTTCCAGATTTTCAAAATCATCAATTTTGAGAACTTTGATGTTATGGATTTGGTATCTAACAACCCAGATCACTAAATAAAATCTTACAACACAACATTAAACCACAAACAACAAGATCTAACATCATATCATAAAAATTTTAAATTCTAGGGTTTATACCTTTATGCTTTGATTCATGATTCTGGGCTTCTAGATCTGTTATGGTGATAGTGGGGCTTGAATATGGGACTGGTATAGTTTTAATTTTCGTGGGTTTGAAGAGAGAGAGTTGCTTGAGCATATGATGAACAAATGGCTAAAATAACGGACTTTTCTCTCTCTTGCTCCTTATATAATTCATGGATGCAATGGATTTGGCTGGGATTTGCTGCTGATCGGTTGGTATTTGTCACATGGGGTGGTTGGATTTGGTCACCAACTCACCTAAGGTCAAAACCTACATGTTAGCTTCAATTATGCAAGAGGGACAATTTGGTCTTTTTGCTTTTATTTTTAATGACAATCTTGAAAACATGGCAAACCCTTAGGGTTTGACCCTTAAGGTTTAACCCTTAGCGTTTAACCCTAAGGTTAGTAAAAAATTATAGGATTCCTAATTTAGGGTTTGTAAAATAAAAATTTTAGTTTCTAAAAAAAATACAAAATTAAAGTTCCTTAATTAATTAGGTTTTTAATTACTTAGTACTTTGCTAATTAGGTTAAGATCTACTAATTAGCATTAAACTTTTCAATTTAGCGATTAGGATTTACAATTTACAATTTAGGGCTTATAATTTAAATAATAGGTTTTCTAGAAATTAATATTTGTAAATATTAATTAGGGTTTAACTAATCAATATAAAATTAAATAATACACACATAAATCATATAACACTGTTATGTAATAGTCTTGAACTCATGATTGAGTTTAAAATTAGGGTTTCCAAAATAATAATTAGGGTTATAAATGTGTAATTAGGGTGTTTAATTAATTAGGTTTCCTAAATAATAATTAGGGTTTTCCTAATTAACTTTAAATTCTATATTACGCCATAAATCACATCACCCAATCATTACACAGTCTTGGATCTCCCATTCGAGTTTCACAGTAGGGTTAGTGATGAGTGAGTTTTATACTCATAATTGAGTACGTTTGAGCTTAATCTTTCGGTTGATTTTAAGTGTTTGTGTCTATTCATGCATGTTTTATGTTGTTTTGTAGGAATTGGGACAAACGTTACTTGGATCGACGTTTGGGGTGGCTAGATTCGCGTTTTTGGCTTGCCATTTACACAATAGTCACTTCAGAGCCAATTTGAGTATTTCTTCGGACTTTATTACGAAAAACTCAAAGAATGAAAGTTGTAAATCTACGTCTCCTCTTTCCGGAACATCTTGAATCATCAAAATCAGAGTTCAAACGAAGAAGTTATGGTCATTTTCCTAAGGGACGTTAGAGTAGAAAATTTCCGAAAAAGTGCCAGCGCCGGGGCACCCAAACCAAGGCCATTTCCAGTGCCAGGGGGCAGAATCCCAGTGCCATGCCCCGTGCCGGAGCGCTGGGGAAGAGAGTGGTGAGGCTTGGATGCGTTTTGGGGTGAATTTTGACCCTTTTTTGACTCCAAATAGGATTGGGTTTGTTCCTAAGCTAAAAATTGGAATTGTAACCTATAAATACACGATGTAAGACATAAAATAGAGGGATATTACATAGATTAGATTAGGGATACACTCCATTAGATTAGATATTAACCCTAGTTCTTATTAATTTTTGAGATTGAAGCAACTTGGAGATCATTGAAGATCAAGGGCAGGAGCAAGAGGGGAGCCTCAGATTTGCTGACAACAGATTCTATTCTTTTCCCTTATCATTCTTTTATCTTTAATGTCTATTCAGTTGTGGATTCTTGGTTTCAATTCATTAATTATGAACTAACTCTTTTATTAAGATTTCAATTGAACCTTTTATGTCTATAAATTAGTTATTTGATTTATTCTAATTATTTATGTCAAAGTGAATTGTTTATCTTGTCTTGTGCTTATTGTTTAATTATTTGATCAGTAATTACCTTGTTACTCTAGAAGGAATTGGAAGAGGAAATATTAGACATATTCGTTCTTTTGAGGCATTTCAATTGAATGTTTATGTGAACTGCAGCACCGTGGAGCACCATCTGTCGGGTTGGAAGATACCCAGATTTGGGGGCGTCACAATCAGTCTACTCAGGGTCCAAAAATGCCCGTGCATACAGAATCCTCTGCACATGGAGGAACCCAGGGATCGGATAAGGAAGCTCCAATACCTAACAAAATCCTTGAAATTGCCCACTTCAAAGAAGATCCAGACAGTGGTGATATCAGAAAGAAAATCCTTCAAATGGAAGAGACCATTCATTCGATCAAAGAAATTGGAGCATAAGGGAGTGTTTCATATGCTGATCTTTGTATATTCCCTAGTGTTCATTACCCAGAGAAGTTCAAGACTCCTGACTTTTAAAAGTATGATGGGTTGGGAGATCCGTACACACATTTGAAGGTGTTCATTGGAGAACTTGGATCTTATGCAGAAGATGAAAAGCTCAGATTGCAGCTATTTCAAAAGAATCTAACTGGAGAAGCCTGATCGTGGTATACCAAATTTGACAATTCCAAGATCCATAGCTGGGAAGAGCTAGCTCATGCCTTCTTCAGTCAGTACAATTTTCATTCTCAGATGGCTCCAGACCGATACCAGATTACTAAGGTCAAGAAACAAGTCAACGAGTCTTTCAGAGAGTATACTCAATGGTGGAGGCGCCTTGCTACTCAATTTTTTCCCTCTATGACTGAGTCGGAGATGGTGATGACCTTTATAGATATACAAGAAGCTCCTTTCTATGAGAGAGTCTTAGCTGGTATCAGTAAACTATTCTCTAAAATGATCAAACACGGAGAGATGGCTGAGATGGGATTGAAGTCAGGAAAGATCCAAGACCTAGCCGCTCTCAAAGTAGTTATTGAGCATACAAAGTTCGGAACTTATGAAAACAACCTAGAGGGTTCATAAGAAGAAAGATGAAGATGTTTTCTTGATATTACAAGGTCAAAAAGGCAGTCAGAACATGCCTATCTAGAGGAGAAATTAGTCCCCCTTTCAAGCACAATCTTCAAACCCTCCATTTCCTAAAGGTGGAGAAGTCAGACGCCATCGAGTGTTCACAGACTTAGGGGACTCACTCGAGAATATTCTCAATCTTCTGACTACTCAGAAGAAAATCACTCATCTTCTTCCACTAGCTAACCCGAATGGGAAGGGTTTCAATGCTACTCAGAAATATGCTTATCATGCCAGGGCTCCAGGGCACCGGGACATGATACTCAGGATTGTTGGGCCTTGAAACACAAGATCTAGGATTTTAATTGATAACGGTGAGATCGTGGTGACCAAACCCGACCAACCCCATGTGCAAGACAACCCTCTTCCTCAACACAAAGAAGAAGAGGTCAATATGATTAATTGGACCAGTGGATAGAGTTCCAATTTTGGTGGTGAATTTTCCTAGACCAGCAGGGCTGGTGCTGACAAATGGGATTGCGCTCAGTTCCAGTTTATGATGGAATGGAAAATAAAAGCTCTTTGTAAGCAAGTTGGGCAATTGGCAAAACTGGTGATCCATCTGCATCAAGTCACATGCCAATTAGTTAGCCAGGAGCATGCCAGTCTCTTTCCTTTTGACATGAATACTCCTCCATCGCCTTCAGAAAGTGAAACACTGGAGGATAAAGTTGCAAATAGAGCAAGTGCCAAAGCCCATTGGGATTTTTCCAACAAAAGGGAATTTTCATACCTTGGCCAACCTATGGAGGAGATATTTTAAATGCTAATTAATGAAGGAAGAATTACCTCCTTTCTACCTCCAATAAATCCCCATTCAAGGCGGTTCAATTCTGATGGAGTATGTCAGTACCACTCCCATTCTCACAGTCACAACACAGAAGAATGATGGGCACTCCGCCACCTTATTCAGAACTTAATTGACAGTGGTGTCTTGTAGATGGCAGACGATGACACTTTATTACTTGAAAGCTGGAATACATGTCTTACCAAATGGAATGGATTAGTAGAAGTTATATCCGCTGAGGCTGATGACGCTGCCAAATCACTCATCATACAAGCAATTTAACTCAAAGGTGCTGAGAATCCTTTGAAGGTGGCTGCACCAAAGTCAATTTTTTTGCCCTACAATGTAACGATCTAAAATTTCAAATTGTAAGACTAAATATTTATCGAATAATATAAATATTTATTTGATGTTTTTATTGTTGAATTGATGAAATAAATATTTTATTGATGTGATGGTTGTTAGTAAATATTTATGAATCTAAATTTAATAGGGAATTTTTCTAAATTAAATTAAATTATAATTTAGAGAGCTGTAGAAATAACATGAGATGTTATATTGTTATTTCGATTTAATAATTTAGATGGTGTATTAAATTATTAAATAAAGTTATAATAGAAATTATAATTTTGTGATATTTGCTAAAATGCTATATTTAAATAAAATATAGTATGTGATTATAATTATAAACTAAAGTGTTTATTAACATAAATTAAAAAGGGTTTAATTTAGTTTTTACCAAACAAGGCTTAAATATTTTAATTCTTTAAAATTAAATGGTTTTGCCAAACAAGCCTTATGACTTTTGGTATTTCTAATTTTTGAAATTTAAAATTTAATAAATAAAATAAATTAAAATAATAAAATATATTTATGTTATATACGTTCGTAACTGATTTTGCAATTAGTAGTATTATTAAGGGTTATCAGTTTTGTATTATATCATTACGCATACCCGTTGGTTTTCTTTTACACATTCTATTTGCTAAAACAGAGAGAATCGAGTGAGTTTGAGAGCTTCAAAGAAAATTGAGAGAGAGTTTTAAGAATTTTCACAGCAATTCCAGTAATTAGCAGCGATTGTATTAGCAAATTAAAGGTATGTTCCATAATCTCTATATTTTAAGCATGTATATGTGTTTGACGGCAAAATTCTATATACTATGTGAATCCAAATTCTCTTGGCTTATTGTAGAAACTGAGTTGTTGCAATTTATATGTAATTTATAATACTAGAGTTTATGGATAAACCAAAATTCGTATGCTAATTACAGTTAATAGTAGAAAAACTTTGTCAGTATATATATATATATATATATATATATATATATATATATATATATATATATATATATGTTTTCATATTTAGCTATGTAAGTATCAATTTTAGTGGCCAATTAGTATGTGAAGTTATAAATTGAAGTTTGTATATGTTAGTTCAATGAGATACGAGCATAACGTAATTTGAATGGAGTGATTTGAACAAATAATGAATTCACAGTGATGGTTTTGGGATGAATATCAAAAAGCAGAGTTTTATATGAAAAACATGAAAATTTAGAAATTAAAATAGTTTTAGTTGTTGATAAACTGTGCTAAGTGGTTGTAAATATTAGCAAACATGTTTATGATAGTTGTATATTTATTTTACGTGTTGATATTACTATCTATTGGGTGAAATTTGTGTTTGTTGGGCTAAAGTCGGCTACTGTTCATTAGCCTTCTCTGCGTCTGTCTGAGCACCGGCGCAGCTGCGCCTGTGCCAAGGCAAAAAATGGTGCAGCTGCGCCGGTCCCAGGACTTTGTATGGCGCAGCTGTGCCATACCCTGGTTTGAGATTCTGGCTTCTATTGTTGCTGCAGATTTGGGAAAGAATCATAACATGGTCTGAAATTATGTTAGCATGTTAAATGGGTAATGTTAAGGTTAACATAACATAGTGAATTGTGGTTAGTAAGTTCAAAGTTGCAAAAATGATTAGTAAATCAAGAACGTGTTATGTGATAATTTAGTATACATAGTGAAAGTTAGACAAGTGTTGCGAAGCAAAACACTTAGAGTTTCTGAAATGTAAATGGTAATGAACATGTTATGGTATGTTAGCATATCTAATAGGTATTGTGGTTCTAAAATTTTGTGTGGGTGATCGTGAGTTTAATTTTATAGCTTATGCTCAAGGCAAGTTTCTAAACCCTATCTTTTTACATTGAGAAAGTTTTCTAACTCAACAGTTTCGTTGAGTTAGTTCTATTATTACATTGTGTAACTTTATTCTTTTGATTGAGCAAACTTTTTTATCTTAACTGTTATTGAATAAGTCAATTGTTCCTAAAATTCATTCAAGCAAACTTTAACTCTAATGTTATTTGAAATTCTCATTTGATTGATTCATTCTAATTTTTTTTATAGTTAAGCAAGTTTCTTAAGTTCTATTATTGTATAATGAACGTAGTTTTTGAACTCTCGTCTCTATTATTAAACTATTTTAATTCTTTGCATGAGTTAATACCATGTTGGGCAAGTTTTTAGTTTTCCAGCTTGCTATCAGTTGATGTACGTTTAGTAATTTCATTTCTAATGTTATAAAACTCTAACCTTAGCTTATTGATTGTTCAAGCAAAGGTTTACCATTTTATTCATTTTGTTGAATACTTATGCTTTATAGTTATTTCAAGCATGAGTTTAATATTTATAATCAGTTCAATTATGATTCTCAATTGTTCTATGTTATATTGTTATCAAACATCTGTTGTGATTATCAAACACTATTGATTTAACTAGTCCTCTAGTTGATGTTCGTTAAACTTCAATTTCCCTTGAAAGTTTATCCAAACCAAACTTTCTTTGGTGACTTGTACTCTAAATACTGGGATAACAACCCTATTATTATTAGGGGATAATTTACGCTAGCGTTAAAATATTTGTGCACAATACATTGTACGAAGGGCTGATCCCCCTAAGTATGAGGAGTCCTTATAGTCTTATGACTGTTAATGTTGGAGTTAAAAGATTACTCACAACTGTGGACATAGTTCATGGTTTTATAACCCTCGGTTATATATATTCCGTATTTTGGATTCCAGTTTTTGATTATCATTGTTGGAGTACTATTCAGACTTGATGAGCCCATTCATTGGCAATTATTATTATTATTATTATTATTTTCCTGTTGATTTATTATTGTATTAAGTGAGCAATTGTTTTGCTCACTCTTGCATATTTACACACTCATTGCAGCTAAAGTTGAGAAGGTAGATGAACCTTCAGCTAGCAAAGGAAAGGGAAAGATGTACAAGTGATGCTGATTTGTACTTTTGTATACTGTTATGATCATATACTTTTCAATAATGATGTAATGTAATAATTAAGTTCCGCAATTGAATGATGTTTAAAGGTTAGATAACCTGGGATGTTTTTGAATTAATGTTGTAACCCTATTTAAAGGGAGAATTATGGTTTAAATATTATTTTATTTGGGTAGATAGTATGAATGTTTGGATAGTGAACACCAGATCTTGTGGGAATGATGTACCTAGATTTGGGGGTGTCATAGGTTGGTATCAAAGCTTTAGGTTATGAACCTTAGGTGGGGAAAAGCCTTAGGAAGTAACCTTTGAAAAGATAGTGATGATAAACTCTTATCGAGTTTTAAGGAAGAAGTAATAAAATACTTATGTGCTTATGTGTTTATAACTTATGTGCTCGTGAGTGTCGAGTAGTGATGATTAGTAATTAAAACTTAAAATTTGGTTGACAGGATGGCTAATGTAGGAGGATCCAGTCAGGCTAGAGAGGAGGAGCCTCGAGATATGCAGGTGGTTTGGGAATAACTACTGCCACGGGAAACAGTTCCGTCGATCACAGTAGTTGAGCAGGAGGGAGTACTTGATGAGGAGGATGAGATAGAGACGGATGAGGAGGACCCTGTTGAGATGCCACAGTCAGGGGATGAGGAGGACGAGGAGGAGGAGATTCCACTTAACTCGATAGCTGCCCATATGTACGACGAGGTGTATGACCGCAATGTGGAACTTCAGGATACCGCCGAGGAGTTATAGGAGATAGTAGCTGAACAACAGACCTCGATAGCACAGAAGGATGACGAGATCCTAGATCGAGAGGAACGTCTGGGTAATGTCGAAGAGAAGCTGGTTCACACCGAAGAAGAGAATGCACGAATGACAGTGGGGATTGCAGAGCTGAAGAACAAGTTGAGGGAGGAATCGACTAAGAGGGCAAGAGCCGAAGACGCGTATGATGAAGCTTATCAACGAGCCGGGATAGCAGGAAGAGACGCACAAGCAAAAAGGATGAAGATGGAGGAGATGAATAACGTATTCAACACCGTGATCAATCGAGCTCAAGATCAGGTCATGGGTTATCCTATTCATTTCGAGACTCTGCCATCGTACGTGTTAGATCGTTGAACAATGTTCTGGATTATGGAAGAAGAACGTTAAAAGGCTACGGACTATCTTAGTAGGACATCATAGAGAATGTGTCTGTGATAAGACTAATAAAATGTTAAATAATATGTAAATCCCAAGTGTGATGTAACCTATGGGATATGATAATGATGTTATCCCGGAACTTTAGTAGTTTAGGGAAGTAATGTAAATAGCAGTGATGTTATTGTTTTGATGTTTTCAAAAAGATTATGAATGAATAAAAGTTATTGTTTTATTCAAAGTGTTATGTGTTATGTGATAATCTCTTATGATGTGCAATTTAAGTATATAATACTTTAAAGGTTGAATAGAAGCTAATGGGTGTATTTTAACAGAAAATGCCTCCAAGACGCCAACCACGATAGAGAACCACTGAGGAAAAAAAAAACAACAATGTGGAATGAAACCCTGTTCAACAGCTAGTGACACTACTGACAGGAGCGTTGCAAAATCAACCACAGAACCAAGGTACAACGTTTAAGGATTTCAAGGCGGTTGGACCACCTAAATTTCGTGGGTCCATGAATCCAGTCGAGGCACAAACCTAGATTATGGAGATAGAAAAGGTGTTCAATATCGCTAGGGTAGGGGATGATCAGAAGACTACTTTCGCAACATTCATGTTGAAAGTAGAGGCTAGTTATTGGAGGCAGGCCAATAAGACTCGTGAAGGTCCAGGGGTGATGACCTGGGATAGGTTTAAGGAATTGTTCTTCGAGACCTATTTCCTAGAGAGTTCAAAGAGTCAGTTAGAAGTGTAATTTTTGGAACTGAAGCAGGGAACGATGACGGTGTCTGAGTATGCTGCTAAATTCAACGAGTTGGCGAGATTTGTGCCATATCAAGTCAGCACAGACGAACGCAAGGCGAAGAGGTTTGAATAAAGATTGAAGCCCTGGTTGTACAGTAGGGTCTCCTTGTTCCAGTTGGAAACATTTGCAGCGGTGATGGAGAAGGCAATTCTCGCTGAGAGTGGAGGTGAGGCTGTAACAAAACATAACCAAGGGCAGAGGAAGAAGAAGAGTGAAAGTGAAGGTGAAGTTAAGAATGGTGGAGGTAATAATGGTGGAAATGCCAACAACAGTTTGAAGAGGAAGTGGAATGCAAATGGGGGAGTTGGAAATCAGCAAAGAAACCAGCAAAATAAAAAGTTCGAAACATATGCTACATGCGAAAAGTTTCACAAGGGTGTGTTCTTGATAGGGAAATGAGTATGCTTCAACTCTGGGCAGGAGGGTCACATCGCCCCAAATTGCAATCAACCCAAGAAGAATGTTTGCTACACCTGCGGGTCAAAGGATCACTTTGCTCGCGAGTGTCCAAAGAAGAAGTTGGGTGAGACAGCTGGAAACAAAGGAAATGCTAGTAGAGGTGCACTGGCTATTGCTGGACCGACGTCAACAAATAAACCCACAGCAAGAACCTTCAACATGACGGTGCAGGACGCGGTGCAATCAAAAGATGTCGTGTCAGGTATTATCCCAATCAATGATATAAATGCATATGTATTATTTGATTCGGGTGCTACTTGTTCGTTTATATCTGATGATTTTGCTAAGAAGTTAGAAATACCTAGTGAAGAGTTGAATTTCCCTTTAAGCATAGAAATTGCGAATAGGAAAGTGATTCCTGTTAGGTTCGTATACAAGAACTGTATGGTGAATATTAAGGGGAATGTTAAGAAAGTAGATTTAATCCCAATAAAACTCGGAGAGTTCGATGTTATTTTTGAAATGGATTGGCTATTCAGTTATGGAGCGATAATCGACTGCCAAAAGAAGTGTGTAAACCTTATGACTTCGTCAAAGGTAGTTTTTCATGGTAGCAAATTGCCTAGACAAATGAAATGTCTGACGATGATGCAGGCCAAGAAGTTATTGAGTCAGGGCTGTGTAGGGTATTTAGCTTACATAGTCGATACTCAAAAGGAGAAGGGTATGAAATTGGAGGAAATACCAGTGGTTAGGGAATTTGGGGATGTGTTTCCAGGAGATTTGCCAGGGCTTCCACCTGACAGAGAAATCGAGTTCGTGATCGACTTAGCGCCAGGAACCGTTTCGATATCGAAGGCCCTGTACAGAATGGCTCTGGTGGAAATGAAGGAACTAATGGTGCAACTTCAAGAACTGTTGGATAAGAAGTACATTCAACTTAGTGTGTCACCGTGAGGAGCACCGGTATTATTCATGAAGAAGAAGGATGGGTCAATGCATCTTTGTATTGATTATAGGAAATTGAACAAAGTCACTATTAAAAATAAATATCCATTACCAAGAATAGATGACTTGTTTGATCAATTATTGGGTGCTAAATATTTCTCGAAAATAGATTTGAGAAGTGGATATCACCAATTGAAAGTAAGGAAGGAGAATGTACCGAAGATGGCATTCCGAACTCACTATGGACATACGAATTTTTAGTGATGTCATTTGGTTTGACAAACGCCCCTGCAGCGTTCATGGATTTGATGAACAGGGTGTTTAAACCATTTTTAGACAAGTTTGTAGTGGTTTTCATCGATGATATTTTGGTGTACTCTAAAAGTCAAGAGAAACACGTGGAACACTTATGTTTGACGCTGGAGACGCTAAGAAAAGAAAAGTTGTACACAAAATTTTCTAATTGGGAATTTTGGTTAGAACGTGTACAATTTCTTGGGCATGTAATTGATAAGGATGGGATTTCGGTAGATCTATCAAAAGTCGAAGCTGTGATAAATTGGGAACAACCAAGAACTCCATCAGAAGTGAGAAGTTTCTTGGGATTGGCAGGATATTATAGACGATTTATTCAAGATTTTTTCAAGATTGCCACTCCGTTGACAAATTTGACGAGAAAATCTGTAAAATTTGTTTGGATGAAAAAGTGTGAGAAAAGTTTTCAAGAACTAAAAAAGAAGTTAAGTGTGGCACCTGTGTTGTCGTTGCTGGATAATACAGGAAAGTTTATGGTGTATAGTGATGCTTCACATAAAGGATTGGGTTGTGTCCTTATGCAGAACGGTAAAGTCATTGCCTATGCATCAAGGCAACTGAAAGACTATGAGAAAGGGTATCCAACTCATGATTTAGAGTTGGCGGCGGTTGTGTTTGCATTAAAGATATGGATGCACTATCTCTACGGAGAAAAATGTGAGATCTACATAGACCATAAAAGCCTGAAGTATATTTTCACACAGAAAGACCTGAACATGCGGCAAAGGAGATGGATGGAATTGATAAAGGATTACGATTGTGAGATCTTTTATCATCCGGGCAAAGATAACGTGGTTGCAGATGCCTTGAGTATGAAAGGCAAAGAAAAGTTGATGTTGTTAACTAATAAGGAGGAGCTCATTTCAGCAATGGCAAGGCTAGAGCTAGAAATCAAATTTCCAGAAGAATCTGGTGAAAAATTATTTCAAAAAGAAGCTGGTCCAACTGTAGTGGACAAAGTGAAGAACGCACAACTATATGATGAAGAATGCAAGAAAATAAAGAAAAGCAAGGCCGAGGGTAAAGAAGTGAAGTACAGGGTCGATACTGAGGGAATGCTAAGATTCGAGGGACGAATTTGGGTTCCAGCAGTACATGATATTAAAGAAGACATCTTGACGGAAGCTCATACCTCAAGATATTCGATTCATCTGGGAAGCACGAAAATGTATCAAGATTTACAGCGTCATTTTTGGTGGCCGAACATGAAAAGAGATGTTGCAGAGTGCGTTGTAAAATGCTTGACATGTCAGAAAGTGAAGGTTGAGCATCAACGACCAAGCGGATTACTTCAAGCGTTAGAAATACCGGAATGGAAGTGGGAGCATATCACAATAGATTTTATGGTAGGTCTTCCAACGACCCAGAAAGGATACGATGCGATATGGGTGATAGTGGACAGATTAACGAAATCTTCACACTTTTTGCCAATAAATATTAGATTTAATCTTAATCAGCTGACGAAGCTATACGTTAAGGAGATTGTCTCAAGACATGGAGTTCCAGTGCCAATTGTATCAGATAGAGATCCAAGGTTCGCATCAAATTTCTGGAAGAGACTACAAGAGTGCATGGGAACGCAACTAAAGATGAGCACAGCATATCATCCGCAAACTGATGGGCAAAGCGAACGGACAATCTAAACACTAGAAGATATGCTTAGAGCATGCATCATGGATTTCAAAGGAAACTGGGATGATCATCTACCGTTGGTGGAATTTTTATACAACAACAGTTACCACGCAAGCATTGGTATGCTGCCGTACGAGGCGTTATACGACAGAAAGTGCAGAACTCCACTATGCTGGGATGAAGTTGGTGATCGTCAACTGTTAGGCCCATAACTAGTACATCAGATCGCTGGAGTTATTAAACTCATCAGAGCAAGACTTGTATGTAAGACCCCAACTTTTATGAATAAAGAATAATTTTCTCGAAATACATTTTTGAATATTAAGGTGTGGATTTGATATAATGTTATAGTTGTAGATAATATTTACAAATTTTGTAAAGTAAGCAAGTGGTTATATAATATTCGATTGGTCGGAGAATATTCATTTAAAAAGTGAATATTCATACGACGGCATAATCATTGGTGAACCCCACAATGAAAGTATTGTTGTAGTTAGAAAATGACAGAATTATCTTTTTATACAAATAACGGCAAAAGTGTTACCGTTAAAACTGTTGAACTACCCGATAGTAAAAATACAGTAATACGCATGGTTGCATAGTAGCACACATCATTGATTATTGATGCTTACGTGAGAAGTCACTTAGTTATACTCAATTATTGCTACAGTAATTGCTACATCATATCTCTCATATTATTGATTCAATTATTATCACAGTATCATTTGCATAATATTTTATATTATTAAATCAATAATTGAGACGATAAAGTTATTCATATTATTATTTACAATATTGACAATGTCTAAAAAGTTCTATCAAGGATAGGTTTGGTCACCTAATTGCGCGCCAATAAGAAGAAATCCTTATCGAAAAACCCCCTCTTTCTTGGGAGTGATCTGGTTGTTAAATATTATGAGTTATGATATTAATGATGAATAAATTCGTGTCGATTAAAGATAAAATTGATATTTCCATTGTGTGGGAATTATTAGTGTTAGTGGAAATCGATATTTATTTAAATATTAATTGATGTCTAGAAGTTATACTGACCAATCAGGTAATTAATCGGATAATTGAGCAATTAATTACTATTAATTCACATGATTATAACTATTTGTTCACATGTGTGTACTATTGATTCACATTTCTTATACTATTAGGGGTGGTGGTGCAAGATTGATAATACTTGCATGACTAAGTTAAAAATGGAGGTATAGATGGAGGTACTATACTGTAATTCATATTTTTACATGTCTAGAACTATTGATTCACATGATATACTATTAATTCACATTATTTACTATTAGGGGAGGTGATGCAAGTTTGATAATACTTGCAGGACTAAATTAAAAATGAAGAAAAAGAGGAAGGTATTATACTACAATATTTCGAGCCCCAAAACGTGCAATTATCGAAACTATATTTTTCTATAAATAGAAGCTCATTTTTCCTTCATTTCTCACCAATTCACAAAAGCTATAGAGCAATTATTATAGAGAGAAAGAAGAAGAGAAGTCTGCTACCTCACTATTTCAGTATCTAGTTTTTCTAAGGTAAGGGGTATTATTCCTTCATATTCATGAAGAGAGTTATTTTCTTTCAATACTCGTAAGGGTTGGAAGACCCCGAATTTTATGAAATAAAAGTATTCAATTTTTCTTATAATTACTATTCAGTAAATGGTTAAATTGATAAAAGTTAAAGTTAAGGGTGATATATGAATTTTTTTTTTCAAAATACGCAAGTGGTTATAAAATATTCATTGTTGTCGGGGAATATTCGTTTAGTCGTGGTATATTCTTTCTGTCGGGAAATATTCGTACGACGGCGCAGCCATTTGTGGGCCCCATAACAGAATAACTATCGGATGAAAAAAACGACAAATTTGAGTTTTTATAAATAACGGCGTAGTTGTTACCGTTAACACTATTGGAATACCTGGTGGTTAAAATACAGTAATACGCGTAGTTGTACAGTAGCACACGGTATTGCACAGTATTTTTTTTTAATTATTGATTTTTACGTGAGAAGACACTACTCAATAATTGTTACAGTAATTTCTGTTCAATATTTTATTTTATTGAATCAATAATTGTTGCGTTTATATTTTATATTATTGTTATTTTAATAATTGTCACTGCACAGTATCTCCAATATCAGATCAATAATTCATATTATTTGAATAATATTATTAGATAGCATTATTGGCAATGTCTAGAAAGTTCTGTCAAGGAGAGGTTTGGTCACCTAATTGCGCGCCAGTAAGGAGAAATCCTTATCGGAAAGCCCCCTCTTTTCTGGGAACTGCCTTGTTGTCATTATTGTGATTCTGTAATATTATTTGTGAATAATTAATTATTAATCTATATGATAATGAAATATTTATTTGATGTGGATATAAATGATGGATTTATTTATGTGGTTATAAATGAAGGAATTAAAGTTGAGGTATTTTATCAGTATTTTGTCGGATTGGAGGTATTAAAAGATCAAATCAGTGTTCTTTCAGCTTTATTGTGTGAGTTATAATTTTTAATCTGACCGTTGGATCGTTGTGATTTTTGGATATGTTATATATATATAAGTTGAGTATATGTTCACAAATTTTGAACCGTTAAAAATGAACGAATGATTTGTTATGAATTTTAAGAGGTGACTGATTCGAAAATTAGGTTTTTAAATGATTTTGGTGGAAAATTCTAGAAATGGGTGGGCCCCACTTTTAGTTATTGGGGAAGATGGCTGATTTTTGGTGGATGGAATTGTAACAGGTAAAGCCATCAGGTAGCAGGTCAAGTCTGCTTCGGCGTGCTAATATTTTCCTATAAATAGAGGGCTAATATTCGTTTTGTGAGTATTTAGATACTTGGTGAGTTGCTATTCATTAGTGCAAGTTTCCTTCAGCGTCATATCCGATATCCAGTCAGAAGTACTGCTCTTTTGAGGTAAGGGATAGTAAGGGATTTTAAGGGTTGTTATGTTTTTCAGTTTCGTAATTTTTCAGACCTTTAAAAATTCTGGAAAAATTTGAAATGATAATTTGATGATTTTTCTTGATTGTGTCCAAAAATGGCGATTTTTGGATGTATAGATTAAGAGTTGTGAATTTTATGAGAAAAGACTATTTTAAAAGTAACCGCTTATAACTCCTTGTGGTTAACTCCAAAATTGGTGAAATTTTTATTGGGTGTACATGTATATGATAGAAGTATACTCTGTAAATTTTGAAATTTTTGGATAAAAGTACAATTTTTGATAAAATATCTAAATATTTGGCTATTTTGGCAATATAAAAAATAGTAAATGATTTTTAAAAATTCTAAGAAAAATATATGTTCAATATGAGACTATATTCTACTAAATCTCAAGAGAAAATTTCATAAAAATAGACTAGTTATGAGTAAATGAATTAAATATGTTATGTGAAGTAAAAAAATTAGAAAATAGGATTTCATGACTTGAAAATCCTATATGAGATATATGTAGATTTTTGATGAGGGTTTTGGTTATTGGCGATGAAATCTTATAAGTTTGAAATTTTAGGATGATTAAATACATTATTTAGTAAAGTGTAAACAATTAAAATAAATTGTTTATAAGTTTAAGAAATGTTATTTCAATATCATTATATCGAAGTATTGGTATGAATTTTATTATAGAATTTCTACATTTTTGTGTCGAGTTTACTATTCATGAGTTACTATTCATGAGTTACTATTCACGAAGTTACTATTCATGGGTTACTATTCACGAATTACTATTCATGACAAAATTAGTTTCTTTTTCTAACCAAATTATAGTTGATTTATGAATATTACTCTTGATATTAAATCTAGATGTTTTGATTATATTAATTTTACTAGTATGTATAATATTTTTATAACCCTAATGATGATATTTCTATTTGACTTGAGTGTAAAGATGAGTAGATTTTTGGTATGATCATGACTATGAGTTTTCTTTGGCCAGTAGTGCAAAGTTGAATTGTTGACTGGTATGATCATGACCATTGAATTTATAATTGAATATCTTTAGCTTAAGTGCAAAGGTGAAATGATCAACATGGTTATAATTATTATTTATATAAATTCAGAAATGATTATATATTTCTTTGAGATATTAATATATTTGGCCTGTAGTGCAAATATGAACCGTTGATGAATATATTTGGCCTGTAGTGCAAATATGAACTGTTGAGGAATATTTTTGGCCTGTAGTGCAAAGATGAATTGTTGATGAATATATTTGGCCCGTAGTGCAAAGATAACCTGTTGTTGAATATATTTGGCCTGTAGTGCAAAGATGGTCTGTTGATGAATATCTTTGGCCATAGCGCAAAGATGAAATTGTTAGTATGATTATAAACAAGAACTGTGATTTGGTATAACCATGATCTTTGATGTTTCAAGTAAAGACATGTGATAAAAATTATCTTCGTCCTAGATGCGAAGAGAAATTTAGAATTACAATTATAATTATGAGTTATTCATATAATTGTGGAAAGGAACTGTTAATTAATATTATAGGGATAAAATATTGTTGGTGAACTTTTAATGTGGAGAAGATAATAGACTTTATGGTCTATTTGACTCTTCTAATGGATTGCTCGTTCCGCTGCAACTATGGTTGAAAATTTTTATCATCTACCATATGTTCTAAATCTCTGATTTATTACTGTTGAAGGCTATTGATAATTTATTTATCTTTAGTCATGATATTATTTACTGAGCTTGTTGTGCTCACCCTTCTGTTTCAAAATTCCTTTCAGGTAATACGAGTGTAGCTGGGTCAAGCGGGGGTAATAGGGGAATAGAACAGTAGTCATCATTTAGTAGTTATATTTGATGAATCCAATAGGGTGAGGCAAACCCAACGTTGGAAGGATGTTTTGCCACTATCATACAAGATGTCTAATGTCATACAACCTCGTGTCATTATAAGACAAGGTTGTGTACATCCACTTTCTGAGTATATTTACGGGCATTACCTATATAATCTTGGTGTTTGTTTGAAGTATAATTCACAATTAAAGACAGTTGAGATAATGATATGTCAAGAGAAGACTCACCATTGGAAAGAATATGATTGTAATCTTCTTGTTTTTCTTTGGGGTCTATTAGGTCAACCACGGATAATTTTGTGGACATATGATATCTATCATAACCTAGAAGCATGGCCTCCCATGTACGAAGGTTTCCTTGAGCACTTCCAAAGATTCTAATTTCTAAAACAGTTTTTGACTATTCCTTTATGTAGGTATCACTGTGAGGTGCTGTCCACTGATGGGACATTTATCACATTACGGTTGGGACACGAGTCACAGTTGGTATATATTTGTATCCAAACTCACAGTATATGTGTTGTTGTATTTTGTACGACAATTGTTGTAATAAAGTTGTAGTTATTTTCTGTACCATGTATTTGGCGACTCAGAATAAGTTGGATAAAATGGACCTATTTTGGGGTCTTCACAAGGGTTGTTATTCCATTCTTTATTATTATGTTGGAATAACCAGTTTATGCAAAGTACCACATACATGATGAAATTCTTCTGTTATTCCATTCTTTATTATTCTGTTAGAATAACCTATCTGTATGGTCTATCGCAAGCCTGATGAATTCTTTTGTTATTCCATTCTTTATTATTCTGTTGGAATATCCTGTCTGTGCGGATTACGCATGACCTGGTTCCCTTCGTTATTATTATATTGGAATATCCTGTTTGTGCGGATTACGCATGACCTGGTTTTATTCTTTATTATTATGTTGGAATATCCTATCTGTGTGGATTACGCATGACCTGGTTTCATTCTTTATTATTCTGTTGGAATATCCTGTCTGTGCGGATTACACATGACCTGGTTCCATTCTTTATTATTCTGTTGGAATATCCTGTATGTGCAGATTACGCATGACCTGGTTCCATTCTTTATTATTCTGTTGGAATAACCTGTCTGTGTGGACTATCGCATGCATGGTGAATGATCCTTCATTTTCATTCCTTATTAAATTGTGGAAATGATCTGTTTACGTGGATTACCGCATGGTGGGTGAAAATTTATTTACAGTTTCATATATTCTACTATACTCATTTGGTTAAAATTTTAGCTTCTATACTCCATGAAATTAGTAGAATATACTGGATATTTGTGGTTCATCCAATATCTTTTCATGAAAATATTCTTCTGAGCATTCTTGAATTTTACTCCACAAAGAAGTATCCTGTTGACAATTTGGATGTTATTGATTTCTGGATAAACTAAATTATAAAATCTTTAAAATTTATCTTGAACTTGTTTTTTTGAATTATTATGTCATTGTCATCATCCTTATGTTTATATTGTGATGAAAGTTATCTTTGGCTTACGTTCATAGATGGACTTGGTATGGTTATAACCAGGGATTATTCGGTATAATCATGACAGTAATGTGATGAATGATGTGGTGAAAGTCCTCATTGGCCTGTAGTTCATTGATGGACAGTTGTTGGTATGATTATGACCAGGGATTATTCGGTATAATCATGACCATTGATGATTACATGAATATCCTTAGCCGTGGTGCAGGGATAATTTGATTTTATTTATTAAGCTGAGTCTCAGCGATAAAGTTGATGAAAAACTTTTTAAATCATAGAAGATAGTAGATTTTATGCTCAACTTGACTATTCTAATGGATTGCTTGTTCCGCTGCAGTTAAACTTGTTGTCTATTATATTCTATCAGTTTAACATTGTTGAGGGCTTATGATAATTTATTCTGCATTATCTTAGTCATAATATTTCTTACTGTGCTAGTTGAGCTCACCCTTTTGCTTTCATTGTTCTCTTCAGGAAATGAGAACGTAGCCGGGACTAGTCGGGGAATGGAGTGATGGTCTGAGATGGTGTCATAGTATTTCTCACTATTCTATAAAATATTGTGATAATAAATGTAATGAGGACTCCATTGAGTGTGGATATTGTCTAGATGACAATATTTGTATTAAAACTCATAGCATATGTTTTGTCGTATTTTACGCGACAGTTATATAACTAAGTTTTTATTTGTATTTTGTACAATGTATTTGGCGACTCAAGATGGGTGATGTATACCTGTTTTGGGGGCGTCACAGTTGGTATCAAAGCTTAGGGATATGATCCCTGGCTGAGATGTGAGACAAGAACTAGGAGGGGAGAGATGGGGAATTCCTTCGCTAGTATGACCTACCTAAGTTTATTTGGTATTTAATTGGTCGGCCATAGTATAGGGATAATATGTGATATGTTAATTAACCCTTGTTTTGTGGCAGTATTTGAAAATGTCATCCGAGAATGTTGAGAATAGCAATGGAGCATAGGAGACCGTTGAGTCACCACAGATTAATACCTAGGATAATGTGCAACAGGAAGACAATAATCCTCAAGTAAACAACAACACCGACCAAATGGGCGAACGACGGAATGTTTAGGAGCTTTCTGCAATTCGTACAACATCAGGCAAGAGAAACTCCTGTCAAAAATGTAGGTGGAAACACTGGCAACTCTCGGACGGTCACCGCTAAGCAGTTCAAGGAGCTGGGACCACCAGAGTTTTTTGGAGAACCAAAACTACTTAAGGCGGAGACATGGATAAAGCAGATCACCAAGATATTTGATGTCTTGGGATGCTCCGAGGAGCAAAAGGTTCCCTTTGCCGCCTTTATGTTGCAAGCAGAGATAGATTACTGGTGGGAATCTATAAAACGTACTCAACCTGCCGCATTGAAGATTACTTGAGGGAAGTTCCAAGAATTGTTCAATGACAAGTTCTTTCCCGAAAGTATTCGTCATATGAAAGAGGTAGAGTTCATTAAACTGGACCAAAACAACATGGCCGTGTCGCAATATGAAGCCAAGTTTGTCGAGTTATCCCAGATTGCGTCCCACTTAGTTGATAACAAGGAGAGAATGACACAGATGTTTCTAAGAGGTTTGAAACATGAGATACGCCAATACTTAATTTCTCACAAACTATGTTTGTATTCGGATGTTGTAAATAGGGCTCAGTTATTGGAGCGCGATAACGAGTCGACCCAACCAAGAGAAAGCAGCCGACAAAATGATAATACCAATGGTAGCAGTCATCAAAGCGGTGACAACAAGCGTGGAGGGAATCAACATGCAAAAAATGGTAATCACTTCGGTTGTAATCATGGCCATGACAATTAGAGTGGACATTTCAAGAGGAGGAGATTCAACAATGATGGAAATACGTCAGCACCAACACCTATTATTAAGGAAGGAGAACGACCGCCGGTCGTATGTTACAAATGCGGAGGGGAGGGACACATCAGTCCAAACTGCGTGATGCAGTCCAAAGTGTGCTACAATTGCGGAAAAGAAGGTCACCTAGCCCGATTTTGTCGAGCACCAAAGTCAAGTCCAGCTGGGATGGAGGCATCAAAGGGTGTCCCAGATAAGACAAAAACGGTAGTTCAAGGGAGAGCGTTTGTCGTAACCTCCCAAAAAGCGAGGAATCCGAACGAGGTGATCACGGGTAAGCTAATCATAAACTCTAGTGAAGTTTATACTTTATTTGATACCGGTTCTACCCATTCTTTTATTTCTCCTACTTGCGCTCAACGTTTAAATTTGGCGCCAGAGAAATTAGACTTTGACTTATCGGTTGAAACTCCGTTGGGAGAAACCTTCATTACATCCACTGTTTATAAGTCTTGTTTGATTCAAATTAGTAACCGCACGTTACTTGTCGATCTTATTTCTTTGAAAATACTTGCATTTGATGTGATTTTAGGGATTGATTGGTTAACTACTCATCATGCTAAAATTGATTATTTTCGTAAGGTTGTTAGCTTTCATATTCCTAACCAACCTATTACGCAAATTCAAGCAACCAAACCACTAAAATTAATCACTGTCATATCAGGCCATAAAGCTGTTCGTTTATTGAGAAACAGATGTCAAGCTTTCTTAGCCCATGTCACGGATTTAAATAAAAATATGTCAGATTTGAATGATATTTATATTGTTAATAAATTTCTTGACGTATTCCCTGAAGAACTTCCTGACCTACCCCCAGAGCATGAAATTGAATTTTGTATCGACCTTGAATCCGGTACAAAATCCATTTTCAAAGCCCCATATCGAATGGCTCCTATTGAACTTCAGGAGTTAAAATCCCAACTACATGAATTATTTGACAGCGATTTTATTCGTCCTAGTACATCTCTTTGGGGTGCTCCTGTTCTATTCGTGAAGAAGAAAAATAGAAGTATGCGACTTTGTGTTGATTATCGGGAGTTGAATCATGTCACCATCAAAAATAGGTACCCGTTGCCTCACATTGATGACCTGTTTGACCAGTTGCAAGGAGCCAAATTCTTTTCAAAGATTGATCTTCGTTCCGGATATCATCAATTGAAGATTAAAACTGATGACATTCTAAAGACTGCTTTTAGAACTCGGTACGGGCATTATGAATTCCTAGTCATGTCTTTTGGATTGACTAATGCTCCTGTTGCCTTCATGGACATGATGAACCGAGTATTCAAGGAATATTTGGATCACTTTATGGTCGTCTTTATTGATGACATCCGTATATACTCCAAAAGCCGTGAAGATCATGAGCAACACTTGAGGCCGATACTTCAAAAGCTTCGTGAAAACAAGCTTTATGCCAAGTTAAAGAAATGTGAGTTCTAGCTTGAGAAAGTTGCATTCCTTGGGCACATGATATCAAATCATGGAATATCTATTGACCCAGCGAAGATTGAAGCAATTCAAAGCTGGGAGCAACCAAAGTCAGTGACCGAAGTACGTAGCTTTCTCGACTTAGCTGGTTATTATCGGAGATTCGTGGAAGGATTTTCTCGAATCGCTACTCCATTAACTCAGCTGACTCGAAAAGATACAAAGTTCGTTTGGAGCGAGGAATGTGAGAAGAGTTTTCAAGAACTCAAGAGAAGACTCATTTCAGCACCTGTTCTGACAATACCATCTGGCTCGGAGGGATTTGTCATCTACAGTGATGCTTCTGGCAAAGGGTTAGGATGGGTTCTAATGCAACATGGAAAAGTCATAGCCTATGCCTTACGACAACTCAAAGAATATGAGAGGAATTATCCAACTCATGATCTAGAGTTGCCAGTAGTCATTTTTGCGCTTAAGATTTGGAGGCATTACCTGTATGGAGAGAAGGTGGAGATCTATACAGATCATAAAAGCCTTAAATATTTCTTCACTCAAAAAGAACTCAACATGCGGCAACGATAATGGCTTGAGCTGTTGAAAGATTATGATCATACCATCCAATACCATCCTAGAAAAGCGAACGTAGTAGCTGACGCATTGAGTAGATGATCATATACGGGTACGAGTGCAATATTTTCAACGCAAAGACCCATTTTGTATGACTTACGAAGGATGGAGATAGAGTTAAAGACTCTAGGGACCCATGTGATGATGGCGAATATACGAGTAGAACCAACTTTAATCGATAAAGTTAAAGCTGCTCAAGCTACAGACCTGCAGCTGATGCGTATGAGGAAGAAAGTGCAAGAAGGTGCTATTCCGGAAGCAAGAATCGATGAAGAAGGAATACTTCTAGTCAACTCTAGACTTTGTGTTCCTAACGATTCTGACTTGAAGTATAAAATCATAATGGAGGCGCACAACACACTGTTTGCAATCCATCCTGGTAGTGCCAAAATGTATCGTGATCTTCGACATACATTTTGGTGAAGGAATATGAAGAGAGAGATAGCGGGGTTTATCTCAAGGTGTCTAGCTTGTCAACGAGTTAAGGCGGAGCATCAAGTGCCAAAAGGTCCATTGAAATCACTTAAAATTCTAGAATGGAAGTGGGAGCACATTACCATGGATATCGTTACGGGTCTTCCTGAGGTTTCTCAAGGCATAGATGTGATTTGGGTCATTGTTGATAGATTGACCAAGTCTGCTCATTTCTTACCGATACGAGAAACTTATACACTTGAACGTCTTGCTCGTATGTACATAAACAAGATTGTAAGATTGCATGGTATGCCAGTATCCATAGTTTCTGATCGAGACCCAAGATTCACTTCATGATTTTTGGTTAGTTTACAAAAAGCTATGAGCACGAATTTACGATTTAGTTCGGCATATCATCCTCAAACGGACGGACAGTCGGAAAGGACTATTCAAACTCTTGAAGATTTATTAAGACTCTGTGTCCTTGACTTTAAGAGAAGTTAGGACAAGTTCTTACCGTTGGTGGAGTTTTTCTACAACAATAGTTATCAAGCAAGTATTGGCATGGCTCTATTTGAGGCATTGTATGGAAGAAAGTGTCGTTCTCCAGTATGCTGGGATGAGGTGGGTAAAGCAACGTTGTTAGGACCGGATTTGGTACGTATGACTACGGAAAAGATTCAAACGATCCGACAACGTATAAAAATCTCACAAGATCGACAAAAGAGTTATGCTGATCTTAATCGAAAGGACGTGGAATTCAATATTGGAGATCATGTGTTGTTACGTGTTGCTCCATGGAAAGGAGTTACGAGATTTGGAAAGAGTGAAAAGCTCAATCCTCGATTCATTGGCTCATTTATAATCCTCGATCGAGTAGGAACTATGGCCTATAGACTCGCCTTACCGCCAAGTATGTCTCGTGTTCATAACGTTTTTCACATATCTATGTTACGTAAATAAATGAAAGACCCGAACCACAGTATTGAATTAGAACTAGACGAGATAGAGAAAAATTTAACGTATGAAGAGTTACCTGTTAAAATCTTGGATAAGAAGGATTATATTCTACGCTCCAAGGTTATATCTCAAGTTAAAGTTTTGTGGAGAAACCACGATGTGGAAGAAATGACCTAGGAGTTAGAATCTGAGATGAAGTTAAGATATCCTCACCTCTTCGATATACCAGGTACGTATCATAATTTCGAGGATGAAATTTCTTAAGAATGGGAGGTTGTAAGTGTTAGGTTTGCAATATTCATGGACGTAATCAAATTGCACAAAATAGCGAAAACGTGAAAAATTAGAGTTTTAAAATTTTACAAACCATTTACCCATATCATCCTTTATGCACAATTATTAATTAAACGAAAAGAAGAAGAACAAGAATCATACCCTTGAAGATCTGAGCTTCCTCAGGTACAAGTTTACCTCCAAATGCTTTCCGTGTTCAACTTGAATCCACTTGATTGGGTTCCTTCCTTTGATCAACGTTAGCCACCCAAGTGTTTGGCCTCTAGAGGTGATCCACCAAGGAAGAAAAATATTTAAGAAGAAGGGTATTTGGCAAAATCTTAATTTTTCTATCTATCATAGAAAGGGGTATACTCTCCCAACTATTGGAATTACGTATTCACTAAAACGTTAACAACCACAGATTCACCCATAATAAGACTCCTCTTATTTATAGATGTGGGCAACCCTCCTTAACAATTAAGGAATTGAGTTTTATTTTAATTAATTAAATTCTTTAATTAATTAGGCTCCCAATCTTATTAGGAATAATTAATTAAACTCTTTTAATTAATTAGCCTCCTAATCTTATTAGGATATATGATAGTGATTTTATTATTTAATTCCCAAACTCCTTTAGGAATTAAATAATAGTAATAGTAATAATAATAATAAGACTCCTTTTATTAATTTATATTTAATATTTTTTAAATATTAAATAATAAATATTAAGCTATTTAATTTATTCTATTACCATAGATTAAATTAAATATACTTAACTTATTATTACAATTATGCCATTAACTTCTTAAATAATTATTCTTCCTTTTATGGTGTGACCCTTTAGGTTCTCCATATTAAACCTGTTGGGAATAAATCAATTAGAACAATTCTAATCTTATTTAAATAAATAAATTAAACTATTAATTATTTAAATAAATAATATTTATTCTACAATAGGGATAAACCTCCCTAGCGATCAACGACTTTCCAGATAATATAGATTTTAACATTAATCATAAAAGAACCTTTCAGTAAATAGTTACCGTACAATTCAATCATTCCACCATACAATGTCCCAATTAAATATAAGACATGGAATTACTGTCAAGTCTTATTTTATTTAATTATATGTATTTCGATCCTTAAATGCGCAACACCAAATAATACAAATTAAAAACTCCTTTCTAATTTCATTCTGCCTTGGTCAAGGACTACTGGGTTGTCATTAATCGAATCACATATGACATTTCTCTTCTTTTACTAGAAGTGGTAGATTCTTTATTGATCATACATTATCTCTATGTACGACTTATTATACCCAAGCGTACCCTTTGATATACCCTAAGGGTCTTAAGAAATAAGTCAAAGTATAACTCATCATACACAAGATACTATGATGATCTCAAGTCCAAGGATCACTTGTACTACTATCACTACAGGAATTCCTATTGACAGGCAAGTAAAACTCTATTACGTATTCCTTAGCGAGCCACGTTCAGTGAACTTATTCTATAATAAGCACTTACATACTTGCTTTAGTGTCTCCACATAAATGATCATGCGATCAATTATCCTCATCCAATGAGTAAGCAAAGTATGTATCAATCTATCCGGATTCACTAATCCCCAATTTAGTAATCCAACGATTGGGAACTATTTTAGTTTTAAGCTTTCTATGAATTTAGATCTCATTAGAATGATTATCATCATTATTCTAGAAGCATTGTTTAAAATTATGTGTTTATCACATATTATAAAACAGCATCATGTAGATAGTTAAAAGCCTTTAATAAATTAATACTTTTTATTAATAAATGAATAAGATTGTTACAAAGTATATGCTTTATCATCAAACATGATTGGCTTGTGTGCATACTACTTTCAGTAAGACCCCAACTTTTATGAATAAAGAATAATTTTCTCGAAATATATTTTTGAATATTATGGTGTGGATTTGATATAATGTTATAGTTGTGGGTAATATTTATAAATTTTGCAAAGCAAGCAAGTGGTTATATAATATTCGATTGGTCGGGGAATATTCGTTTTAACAGAAAATATTTGTATGACGACACAATCATTGGTGGACCCCACAACAGAAGTATTGTCGTAGTTAGAAAACGACAGAATTATCTTTTTATAAAAATAACGGCGAAAACCGTTAAAACTGTTGAACTACCCGGTAGTAAAAGTACAGTAATACGCGTGGTTGTATAGTAGCACACGGTATTGATTATTAATGCTTACGTGAGAAGTCACTTAATTATACTTAATTATTGCTACAGTAATTGCTGCATCATATCTCTCATATTATTGATTCAATTATTGTCACAATATTATCTGCATAATATTTTATATTTTTAAATCAATAATTGAGATGATAAAGTTATTTATATTATTATTTACAATATTGACAATGTATAGAAAGTTCTGTCAAGGAGAGGTTTGGTCACCTAATTGCGCGCCAATAAGGAGAAATCCTTATCGAAAAGCCCCCTCTTTCTTGAGAATGATCTGGTTGTTAAATATTGTGAGTTATGATATTAATAATGAATAAGTTCGTGTTCATTAAAGATGAAATTGATAGTTTCATTGTGTGGAAATTATTAGTGTTAGTGGAAATCGATATTTATTTCGATATTAATTGATGTCTAGAAGATATACTGACCAATCGGGTAATTAATCGGATAAATGAGCAATTAATTGCTATTAATTCACATAATTATAACTATTTATTCACGTGTGTGTACTATTGATTCACATTTCTTGTACTATTATGGTTGGTGGTGCAAGATTGATAATACTTGCATGACTAAGTTAAAAATAGAGGTATTATACTGTAATTCGTATTTTCACATGTCTAGAACTATTGATTCACATGATTTACTATTAATTCACATTATTTACTATTAGGGGAGGTGGTGCAAGTTTGGTAATACTTGCAGGACTAAATTAAAAATGAAAAAAAGGAGAAAGGAATTATACTGTAATATTTCGAGCCCCAAAACGTGTAATTATCGAAATTATATTTTTCTTTAAATAGAAACTCATTATTCCTTCATTTCTCACCAATTCACAAAAGCTATAAAGCAATTATTATAGAGAGAAAGAAGAAGAGAAGTCTGCTACTTCACTATTTCAGTATCCAATTTTTCTAAGGTAAGGGGTATTATTCCTTCGTATTCATGAATAGAGTTATTTTCTTTCAATACTCGTAAGAGTTGTTATTCCATTCTTTATTATTATGTTGGAATAACCTGTCCATGCGAAGTACCGCATACATGGTGAAATTCATCTATTATTCCATTCTTTATTATTCTGTTGGAATAACCTGTCTGTGCTGTCTATCGCATGCCTTGTGAATTCTTTTGTTATTCCATTCTTTATTATTCTGTTGGAATATCCTGTCTGTGCAGATTACGCATGACATGGTTCCCTTTTTTATTATTATGTTGAAATATCTTGTCTGTGCGGATTACGCATGACCTGGTTCCATTCTTTATTATTCTGTTAGAATATTCTGTCTGTACGGATTACGCATGACCTGGTTGCATTCTTTATTATTTTGTTGGAATAACCTGTCCGTGTGGACTATCACATGCATGGTGAATGATCATTCGTTTTCATTTCTTATTAAATTGTGGAAATGATCTGTCTACATGGATTACCGCATGGCGGGTGAAAATCCATTTACAGTTTCATATATTCTACTATACTCATTTGGTTAAAATTTTGGCTTCTATACTCTATGAAATTAGTAGAATATCCTGGATATTTGTGCTTCATCCAGTATCTTTTTATGAAAATATTCTTCTGAGCATTCTTGAATTTTACTCTACAAAGCAGTATCATGTTGACAATTTAGACGTTATTGATTTCTGGAAAAATTAAATTATAAAATCTTTAAAATTTATCTTGAACTTGTTTTATTGAATTATTATGTCATTGTCATCATCCTCATACTTATATTGTGATGAAAGTCATCTTTGGCTTACGTGCATAGATGGACTTGACATGGTTATAACCAGGGATTATTCGGTATAATCATGACCGTAATGTGATGAATGATGTGGTGAAATTCCTTATTGGCCTGTAGTACATTGATGGACAGTTGTTGGTATGATTATGACCAGAGATTATTCGGTATAATCATGACCATTGATGATTACATGAATATCCTTGGCCGTGGTGCAGGGATAATTTAATTTTATTTATTAAGCTGAGTCTAAGCGATAAAGTTGATGAAAAACTTTTTAAATCATAGAAGATAGTAGATTTTATGCTCTACTTGACTATTCTAATAGATTGCTTGTTCCGCTGCAGTTAAACTTGTTGTCTATTATATTCTATCAGTTTAACATTGTTGAGGGCTAATGATAATTTATTCTGCATTATCTTAGTAATAATATTTCTTACCGGGCTAGTTGAGCTCACCCTTTTGCTTTCATTATTCTTTTCAGGAAATGAGAACGTAGCCGAGACTAGTTGGGGAATGGAGTGATAGTCCGAGATGGTGTCATAGTAGTCCTCACTATTCTATAAAATAGTGTGATAATAAATGTAATGAGGACTCCATTGAGTGTGGATATTGTCTAGATGACAATATTTGTATTAAAACTCAACGCATATATTTTGTCGTATTTTACACCACAGTTGTATAATTATGTTTTTATTTTTATTTTTATTTTGTACCATGTATTTGGCGACTCAAGATGGGTGATGTATACCTATTTTGGGAGTGTCACATCTAATGTTATTTGAAATTCTCATTTGATTGATTCATTCTAATTTGTTTATAGTTAAGCAAGTTTCTTAAGTTCTATTATTGTATAATGAACGTAGTTTTTGAACTCTCGTCTCTATTATTAAACTGTTTTATTTCTTTGCATGAGTTAATACCATGTTGGGCAAGTTTTTAGTTTTCAGCTTGCTATCAGTTGATGTACGTTTAGTAATTTCATTTCTAATGTTATAAAACTCTAACCTTAGCTTATTGATTGTTCAAGCAAAGGTTTACCATTTTATTCATTTTGTTGAATACTTATGCTCTATAGTTATTTCAAGCATGCGTTTAATATTTATAATCAGTTCAATTATGATTCTCAATTGTTCTACGTTATGTTGTTATCAAACATCTATTGCGATTATCAAACACTATTGATTCAACTAGTCCTCTAGTTGATGTTCGTTAAACTTCAATTTCCCTCGAAAGCTTATCCAAACCAAACTTTCTTTGGTGCGGACTTGTACTCTAAATACTGGGATGAACAACCCTATTATTATTAGGGGATAATTTACGCGTAGCGTTAAAATGTTTGTGCACAATACATTGTACGAAGGGCTGATCTCCCTAAGTACGAGGAGTCCTTATAGTCTTATGACTGTTCAAGTTGGAGTTGAAAGATTACTCACAATTGTGGACATAGTTTATGGTCTTATAACCCTCAGTTATATATATTCCATATTTTAGATTCCAGTTTTTGATTATCATTGTTGGAGTACTATTCAGACTTGATGAGCACATTCGTTGGCAATTATTATTATTATTTTCTTGTTGATTTATTATTATGTCCAGTGAGCAATTGTTTTGCTCACTCTTGCATATTTACACACTCATTGCAGCTAAAGTTGAGAAGGTAGATGAACCTTTAACTAGCAAAGGAAAGGGAAAGATGTACAAGTGATGTTGATTTGTACTTTTGTTTACTGTTATGATCATAGACTTTTCAATAATGATGTAATGTAGTAATTAAGTTCCGCAATTGAATGATGTTTAAAGGTTAGATAACCTGGGATGTTTTTAAATTAATGTTGTAACCCTATTTAAAGGGAGAATTATTGTTTAAATATTATTTTATCTGGGTAGATAGTATAAATGTTTGGATAGTGAACACCAGATCTTGTGGGAATGAAGTACCTAGATTTGGGGGTGTCACATACAGACAACAATATCCTGTTATAAACTTACAAAAAGTGCAATGGAATTATGGAGAGGCTGAAGGATCCATATCTCGTACAACTACTGCAGTGTCGAAGGAGAATCCACTGTATCTTCACCAAAGGGTGAAGAAGCCTGCCATAAAGTCAAAGGGGAAAGTTTCCATGGAGAAAATTGAAGAATTCCTCCGTACTATGGGCCATAATGAAGCCAATGTGGTTTTAAGCTTAAGAGAAGCTCCACATCAAATTTCAATACTGGACTTGGTTTTTTCTTCCAAAGATCATAGAAAGGTATATCTGAAGGTTTTGGAAGAAGCCCACTTGTCGAAATCAGTGGACGTGGTAAAATTACAACATCTGGTTGATCACATTTTTAACAACAATGTGATATCTTTCATTGATGAAGATATACCTCCAGAAGGGACCAGTCATTGCAAGCCATTGTACATTATGGTTTTATCCTCTGGATACATGGTAGGAGGAGTTTTGATAGATGGTGGATCATCTTTTAATATATGTCCTTATGCCACTTTGGTGAAGATGAACATCAATCTTAATCGGATCCGGAGCATCCATACAATTATTAAAGCTTTTGATGGATCCAGACGAAACTCTGTTGCGGAGATTGAATTGCCAGTCGACATTGGTCCCCATACATTCTGCGTATATTTTCACGTGCCCAAAATAGATTCAGGATACAACCTGCTGTTGGGAAGACCATGGGTTCATATGGCTGGAGTCGTCGCCTCCACTCTTTACCAGCAACTTAAATACATTATCAACAATAGCCTAGCCACTATTAATGCTGAGCAAGAATTTCCTTAACAAGGTGACATACCACTCATCAGCTTCAATTAAGAAGTAGAATCGGTCAGTTTCCATGCCCTTGAGGTGAGTAACACTCATTACCATCCCATTGGGCGCAACCTCTCACACCCAAGATTTCTGCCGAAGTAATGTCGGGTACTCAAGAAATGATGTCGTTGGGTTATCAACCTGGACAGGGTTTGGGAAAAAACCATCAGGGCATTAAGCGTCCAATCTAAGTGCCCAGTCAAACCGGGACAACCGAAATAGGCTATTTTGTCAGTTCCAAGTACAGGAATCCTCATAAGTGCAAACAGATTCCTTCAGCTTTAGCCACACGATGTCTATCTTCACCTATGGAGCCTGGGCTTGCACAGTCTCCGGTAAAGATGCCTGCCCAAGTAATGGCTATGCTCTTTCCTAAACCGATACCGGTCAAAGGAAAAGAAGTTCTGATTCCAGATCCCAAAGTAGAGGAAGAGGAACGGAGACGCAAGCATGACATCGCCAGGATGATGTCAAACATACGCATCATTGTCCATGATGAACACACAAATAGACACACCCCAGACGATGATTGCCCATACATTATGGTCATCATTCAGGAAAAAGAGGACGATGACAGTCCCTCCATCACTGTAGTCCCCCAGGACTTTACCGTTGACAATTGGAGCAGCACTCCGTGTATTGGTCGACAAGGGTAAAATGGGTAGAAACTCCCTCTGCCCTATAGATATCCACAACTGCTTACTTTTCTGTACAGTATTAGAAGTTATTTTGTTGTTATATGCTAACACTTTGTATGATTGAATAGTTTCATATATTAAGTGAAAGTATATTTTGTTTCAGGACTCTAAACTTAGATGTGCCTATACTTGCTGATAAGGTGCCTTTTCTCCACAAGGACTGTAACTTTGATTAAAAGTTGGATTCAGACTTGATGGAAATCCAGGAGGACATTGAGATACATCAAGAGATCAAAGAATGGGTCAAAGACAAACCTAAACCCAACCTTGATCAAACCAACTCCTTCAATCTCGAAACCTTAGAGTGCCCTAAACTGATCCAGATTGGTTCAAACCTTACTTTAAACCAAAGGAATGACATGGTTACATTATTAACCCAATTTTAGGATGTGTTTGCATGGTCTCATGAAGATATGGTGGGTTTGTCCACTGACATTATCCTTCATCTACTTCCCATTAAAGAGGGATTCAAGCCAGTCAGGCAGAAGCTCAGGCGATTGAAACCTGAGTGGAGTTTAAATGTTAGAGAAGAAATTGTGAAATAATTTTAAGCTGGCATTATCATGGTGTCCACATACCCTAAATGGCTATTAAACATAGTCCCCATACCTAAACATGGAGGAAAGGTGCGAGTTTACGTGGATCACCAGGATCTGAATAAAGCTTTCCTTAAAGATAACTTCCCCGTGCCATTTATCCACATTCTCATTGACAATACTGCTCAATATGACATGTACTCCTTTGCTGATTGCTTCACGGGGTATCATCATATTATGGTTGCTGAAGAGGATCGTGAGAAAACTGCATTAATCACTCCTTGAGGAACCTTTTGCTACAGACGGTTTTCATTTGGCCTCATCATTGCCGGGGCAACCTATCAGCGAGCTATGATGGCTCTTTTCCATGACTTAATGCACAAAGAGATAGAGATCTATGTGGATGACATCATTGTCAAATCCCAAAGGGAGGAAGACCACTTAGACCATTTCAGAAAGCTCTTCAACATGTTGTGTAAGTACAACTTTAAGTTGAATCCAGCAAAATGTGCCTTTGGCGTTAAATCAGACAAGTTGCTAGGATTCCTAGTCAGCTACAAAGGGATTGAGCTGGATCCTACCAATATCCAAGCCATCATGGAAATGCCCATTCCTCAGACAGAGAAGGAAATATGAGGATTTTTGGGAGGATCAACTTCATCAACCGATTCATATCCCAACTCACAGCAACCTGTGAACCTATCTTCAAGTTATTAAGGAAGAACTCCTCCATGAAATGGAATGATGAGTGTCAGAAAGCCTTCCTTACAATCAAAGAACAATTAGCCAAAGCTCATGTTTTGGTACCTCCCAGGGATGGTGTTCTCATGTTTATGTACCTATCTATTAATGACAACGCCATGGGCTACATGCTGGGACAGAAAGACGATAGAGGCCAGGAGTGAGCTATCTACTACCTCAGCAAAAGATTCAGCAGCAGTGAACACAAGTACACCCTAATTGAGAAGACTTATTGTGCTTTAGCATGGGCTTCAATGAGGTTACAACATTACTTCCATGGTCACACAACCCATCTCATATCCAACATGGATCCTCTGAAGTACGTGTTCAATAAACCCATGCTAAATTATCGGCTGTCCAGATGACAGTTGATCCTCCAGCAATTTGACATCGTCTACGTGACACAAAAGTTTATTAAAGGTCAAGAAATTATGGATCAATTGGCCGTCGCACCTGTAAGGGACTTCAAACCCTTGGACACATACTTCCCCGATGAAGGGGTATTGGTAGTTCAGCAACACCATCAGTACAATGCATGTCGTACGTGGAAAATTTATTTCAATGGATCTGTTAATATTGAAGGTTCTGAAGCTGGAGCAGTTCTAGTGTCCAGTACGGGGGAACAGTATCCCGCCGTTAACAAATTGCAGTTTGTCAGCACCAACAACACAGTTGACTATGAAGGTTGTATCATGGGGCTAAAACTTGCTCACTCAATGACCATCAGGCGGTTAATTGTCTTTGGGGATTCGAAGTTGGTAATCAAACAAACCACGTGAATCTATCAAACCAAAGAGCTACATTTGCTGCCTTACCATCGGTAAGTTCTACATATGGCTTTGGAGTTTGAAGAAATATCCTTCCTCCATATTCCTCGGAATAGGAATGACTTTGCAGATGCGCTAGCAACTTTGGCCTCCTTGATTCACATACATAACAAGGAACACATGTCAAGCATCGCACTTGCCCTGCAAAAGGCTCCAGCCTATGGGAACTATGTTGGAGAAGTATCGGATGAGCTACCTCCCATCCAACACCATTGGTATCAACGCATTAAGGATTACTTGCAAGATGGATCTACACCCGTTGAGGCGAGCCTAACTGAAAGAAGGCGGATCAATCGACTGGCTATGAAATTCTACCTGAGCGGAGATGCACTCTACAAAATAGATGCTGGACTAGGTCTCCTCAGATGGTTGGACAAGGACCAAGCTCAAAGGCTTATGGATGAAATCCATGGAGGAGTATGTGGCCCACACATGAGTGACCCTCTACTTGTTAAGAAGATCCTCAGAATAGGGCATTACTAGATCTCGCTCAAAGCTGACTGTGATGACCACGTCAAGAGATGCTACCAGTGCCAAATTTATGGGAATACTATCCACGCCCCTCTGAGGGAGCTCCACAATATGAGTTAACCTTGGCCCTTCTCAATGTGGGGAATGGACGTAATCGGGCCCATCGAGCCCAAAGCCAGTAATGGGCATCAGTTTATCTTCACCATGATCGACTACTTCACCAAATAGGTAGAAGCAGCCAATTTCCCCAGGGTTACCAAAGAAGTCATCATTGCTTTCATTAGAAATAATGTCATTTGTCGATATGGATAACCAGAGGTGATTGTGTCAGACAATGCTAAGAACCTCAACAACAGAATGATGGAGGAGCTGTGCAGTAAATTCTACATCAAACACCTTAACTTCGGCATCTACCGTCCAAAGATGAATGGTGTTGTTGAAGCGGCTAGTAAAAATATCAAGAAGATCATGCGAAAGATGTCCGCCAATCACAAAGGATGGCCTGACCTATTGCCTCTGACTTTGTTAGCCTACATAACTTCAATGCGTACTTCCACTGGGGTAACCCCATATTCATCAACCTATGGGATGGAAGCAGTGCTCCCCATAGAGGTGGAAATAGAATCCCTCAGAGTGTTGATAGACTCTCAGTTGGATGAAGACCAGTGGTTACAAGATAAGTATCACCAATTGTCTCTAATAGACGAAAGGTGAAGTGATGGTATCTTCCATTGTCAGTTATATCAACAGAGGATCGCTAGATCCTACAATAGAAACGTTCGGCTACCTTTAAACAACATTACGTAGTTTTGAAGAAGATCATTGACAACCAAGATCAGTATAAGGGAAAATTCGCTTGAAACTGGGAAGGCCCATTTATTGTCAAGGACGTATTGACAGGAGGTGCTCACATCTCATCAACTCAGATTACAGGAAATGGATGGTGACGAATTTTCACAGCTCATCAACTCAGACACCGTGAAACGGTACTATGTTTGAGGTTACCATCAAGCAAACATCCTGGTTTTCGATCATCAGATCACCAGTCCTTTTAGGTTTTCTAACCCTTATTACCTACAACCTTTTCTTATTACCTATTTTCCCCATCAGGGAAACACATTTTCAAGCCAGCAGCCTGGTTTCAGATCTTTTACATCATATCTCTCACACAATTTTGGTTATCCCACCAGGGATTGAACCTTTCATACCTGCAGTTTTTCCTTAACATGTGTGACGCCCCCAAAATTAGGTATACATCACCCATCTTGAGTCGCCAGATACATGGTGCAGAATTCAAATACAACTTAATAATACAACTGTCGTGTACACTACGACAAAACATAAACTGTGAGTTTGAATACAAATATTATCTTCTAGAGAGTATCCATACTCAAAAGGAGTCCTCATTACAATTATTATCACACTATTACATAGAATAGTGAGGACTACTAATGCTATCATCTGGTCCATCACTTCGTTTCCCGACTCGTCCCAACTATATTCTCATTTCCTAAAGAGAACAGTGAAAGAAAGGGTGAGCTCAACTAGCCCAGTAAGAAATATTATGACTAAGATAATGCAGAATAAATTATCATTAGTCTTCAACAAAGTTAAATTGATAAAATACAATAGACATCAAGTTTAACTGCAGCGGAACAAGAAAACCATTAAAAGAGTCAAGTAGAGAACAAAATCTACTATCTTTTATGATTTAAAAGGTTTTTCATAACTTTTATCGCTGTGACTCAGTTTAATAAATAATCCACATCATCGAATCACCCCTGCACTACGCCCAATGATATTCTTTAGTATCACGACCACGAATTATCCATGCACTACGGCTAAAGATAATCATGTTTTCATCAACGGTTCTGATCATGTGCCATAAAATAATTTATCTTTGCACTACGGCCAAAGAGAATCCATAGCCATAATCATACCAAAAACTGTCCATCAATGCACTACAGGCCAATGAGGACTTTTTCCACATCATTTGTAACATTACGGTTATGATTATACCGAATAATCCCTGGTCATAATCATACCAAGTCCATCTATGCACTACAGGCCACAGATGACTTTCAACATAATATAAGCATTAGGATGATGACAATGATATAAGAATTCAATAAAATAAGTTCAAGAATTAATTTATCTAGGAATTGATAACGTCCAAATTGTCAACATGATACTGCTTTGTAGGGTAAAATTTAAGAATGCTTAGAAGAATATTTCCATGAAAAGATACTGGATGAAGCGCAAATATGAAGGATATTCCACTAATTTCATGGAGTATAGAAGTCAAATTTTTAACCAACTGAGTATAATAAAGAATGGAATAACAAAAGAAATCACCATGCATGCGATAGACAGCACATGCAGGTTATTCCAACAGAATAATAAATAACGGAACCAGGTCCGGTGTAAAACGTACAGACAGAATATTCGAACAGAATAATAAATAATGGAACCAGGTACGGCGTAAACGCACAGACAGAATAATGAATAATAGAACCAGGTCCGGCGTAAAACGTACAGACAGATTATTCCAACAGGAAAATAAATAATGGAACCAGGTCATGCGTAAACGCACCGACAAGATATTCCGACAGAATAATAAATAATAGAACCAGGTCCGGCGTAAAAGCACAGACAGGATATTCTGACGGAATAATAAAGAACGGAATAATAGAAGAATTTCACCATGTATGCGGTACTTCGCATAAACAGGTTATTCCAACATAATAATAAAGAATGGAATAACAGAAGAATTTCACCAAGTATAGGGTAGTTCGCGTATACAGGTTAATCCAACAGAATAATAAAGAATGGAATAACAGAAGTTCTCTTCATGAATAAAAAAGAAATAATACCCCTTACGGGTACAACAAATAATATCACTTACCGTAAAAGAAACTTGATATCAGAGTAGTGAAGTAGCAGAATACTTTTCTTCTTTCTCTCTATAATTTCTCTCTCTAGAATTTCAGTGAATTCGTAAAAAAATTATAAAGGAATGAGCTTCTATTTATAGAAAAATAGACTGCATAGTAACTAACTCATGAACGGTCTAGATTGATTTACTTTAATATGACGGTCCATATTTAAAGAAAAATCTTTTAAATAAAATATACTATATTATATTTACAATCTAATAAAGCGAATAACTTTATAAAAGATTTTACTATACAAATACTATGCAGTCACTATACAAATATTATGCATAATAAAATATAATATATTCTAATTATTATCTACTAAAATAGATAACTTTATAAAAGTATTCTGTTTTATATAAAAAGATTTTACTATTAGCTTAATAAAACGAATAAATTTATAAAAGTATTCTGTTTTATATAAAAAGTTTTTCTGTTTTATTACATTAATAATATCAATAAAACAAAACTGAGTGACTTATCACGTAAGCCTTAATAATGAATACCGTATGCTACTATGCAACCACACGTATTACTGTACTTTTACTACCGAGTAGTTCAACAGTATTAACGGTAAAACTTCTGCCGTTATTTTTATAAAATATTTTTGTCGTTTTCTCAATCCGACAATAATTTCGTTGTGGGGTCCACCAATAATTGTGCCGTCGTACGAATATTCTCTGACAAAAATAATATTCCCCGACCAATCGAATATAATACAACAACTTGCAAACTTTGTAAAATTTATAAATATTACCCACAATTATAACATTATATCAAATCCACACCATAATATTCAAAAAATATTTTGAAATTTAAATCTTTATTCATAAAATCTGGTGTCTCACAATCTCCCCTCCTTATGAAATTTTGCCCTCGAAATTTACGTACGCACTTGATATGCCAAAGAGGTGAGGATACCTTGACTTCACTTCAAATTCTAACTCTTGAGGTATAACCTTTGAGTGTCGAATATGATCCTTCTTATCCAAGATGTTAACATGTATCTCCTCATACGTTAAATCTTCTGCTATCTCGTCCGGTTTAAAATTAATAATGTGGTTCGGGTCGTCCACATATTTACGTAACATCGATACGAAAAAATATTCTTAACACGCAACATACTTGGCGATAAAACGAGTCTATAAGCCACAGTTCCTACTTGATCAAGGATTTCAAATGGGCCAATTAAATCGAGGGTTGAGATTTTCTCTCTTCATCGTTTCTTGCTTCTAGAATAAAGCCCTCTTGAACCTTCTTCTTCATATTCATCAGCTCTGAGTATGTAGCTTGAGCGATTTTAACTTTATTGATTACAATCGATTCTAATCGTATATTCGTTATCTTCACGTGGGTTCGTATATTCGCACTTGTAACCGTATATGATCTTCTACTCAACGTGTCAGCTACCACGTTTACTTTTCCACGATGGTATTGAATGGTACGATCATAATCTTCAACAACTCGAGTCAACGTCTTTGGCGCATGTTACGTTCATTTTAGTTGAAGAAATATTTGAGGGTTTAAGAAATGAGTTTTGTACTAGGGTCAATACAAAATTCGATTTCACGCTCTAAGGGTAGGCTAAGAAGTCTTCAAGAATACGTCAGGAAATTTATTAACAATAGAAATATCATTCAAAATTGTGACCCTCATCCAAGACTTGGATAGCACGTCACATTAATACCTATCAACTTGCCATCGTCATTCACGACATCGCTTACAGAAAGTCTGGCTTCGGTGCATTCCACACAAGGAAGTCAACAATGAAAGGATCGGGGCTCTTTACTTATGGCTTGATATGACAATGATTGACTTTAGTGGTTTGGTTACTTGAATTCGCATAATAGGTTGGTTAGGAATATGAAAGCTAATAACCTTACGAAAATCATGATGAGCAGTTAACCAATCGTTTCCAAAAATCACATCAATGCAAGGATTTTCAAAGAGATAAGATCGACAGGTAACGTGAAAGTGTTGATTTGAACAACATTTATAAATAATAGAGGTAACGAAGGTTTCTCCCAATTGAGTTTAAACAGATATATCAAAGTCTAACTTCTCCGAAGTTAAGTTCAAACATTAAACACAACTAGGTGAAATAAAAGAGTGAGTAGAACCGGTATCTAACACGGTATAGACTTCGCAAGAGTTTATGACTAACATACCCATGATAATTTTATTTGGGTTCCTTGTCACGAAAAAAAAACGCTCTCTTTTAAACTATTGGCTTTGGCATGTCTGGGACATCCTTTGGTGCCTCCATCCTAGCTTAACTTGTCTTCGGTGAACGACAAAATTGGGCTAAGTGACCTTCTCTTCCGCAATTAAAACATGCTCTGGATTACTGCGTACAGTTTGGATGGATGTGTCCCTCCTGTCTGCATTTAAAACATACGACCGGTGGTCGTTCTTCTTCTTTTAAAACGGGTGCTGGTACCGATGTCTTCACGTCATTGTTGAACCTTCTCTTCTTGAAATGTCCATTCTTATTGTTTTGGCCATGATTACCACCGAAGTAGTTACCATTTCTGGCATGTTGATTTCCTCCATGTTTATTGTCACCTCTTTGATGACTGTTATCACCGGTATTATCATTTTGTCAGCTGCTCTCTTTTGGTTCGGTTGACTCGTTATCGCGCTCCTATAACTGAGCCCTATTAACAACATCTGAATACAAACACAGTTTATGAGCAATAAGATATTGACGTATCTCAGGTTTCAAACCTCTCAGAAATATTCGCGTCATTCTCTCCTCATTATCAACCAAATGGGACGCAAATCGGGACAACTCGACAAACTTGGCTTCGTACTGCGACACAGTCATGTTATTTTGTTCCAACTTGATAAATTTCACCTCCTTCATGTGACGAATGCTTTCAGGAAAGTACTTGTCATTGAACAGCTCTTGGAACTTCTCCCAAGGGATCTTGAGTGCGTCAGGCTGGGTACGTTTTACAGATTCCCACCAGTAATCGGCCTCTTCACGCAATATAAAGGTGGCAAAGGGAACATTTTGCTCCTCTGAGCATCCCAAGACATCAAATATCTTGGTGATCTGCTTTAGCCACGTCTGCGCCTTAAGTGGTTCTGGCTTTCCCAAAAACTCCGGTGGTCCCAGCTCCTTGAATTGCTTAGCGGTGACCAACCGTGGGTTGCCATTGTTTCCTCCTGCATTATGAACAGGAGCCGCCTTCGCCTGATGTTGCATGAATTCTAAAAAGCTCTTAAACGTACCGTCGTTTGTCAATTGATCAGTGTTGTTGTTTACCTGAGGATTATTTTCTTCCTATTGCACATTATCATGGGTATTGATCGTTGGTGACTCAACGGTCTCATGTGCTTCATTGCTTATCTCAACATTTTTGGATGCTATTTTCAAATACTGCCACAAAATAAGGGTTAATTGACATATCACATATTATCAATATACTCTGACCGACCAATTAAATACCAAATAACTTTGGTAGGTCATACTAGCGAAGAAATTCCCCGTCTCTGCCCTCCTAGTTCTTATCTCACATCTTAGCTAGGGATCATATCCCTAAGCATTGATACTAACCGTGACGCCCCCAAAATTTGGTATACATCACCCATCTTGAGTCGTCAGATACATGGTGCAGAATTCAAATACAACTTAATAATACAACTGTCGTGTACACTACGACAAAGCATAAACTGTGAGTTTGAATATAAATATTGTCTTCTAGAGAGTATCCATACTCAAAAGGAGTCCTCATTACAATTATTATCACACTTTTACATAGAATAGTGAGGACTACTAATGCTATCATCTGGTCCATCACTCCGTTTCCCGACTCGTCCCAACTATATTCTCATTTCCTAAAGAGAACAGTGAAAAAAAGGGTGAGCTCAACTAGCCCAGTAAGAAATATTATGACTAAGATAATGCAAAATAAATTATCATTAGTCTTCAACAAAGTTAAATTGATAAACTACAATAGACATCAAGATTAACTATAGCGGAACCAGCAATCCATTAAAAGAGTCAAGTAGAGAACAAAATCTACTATCTTTTATGATTTAAAAGGTTTTTCATGACTTTTATCGCTGGGACTAAGCTTAATAAATAATCCACATCATCGAATCACCCCTGCACTACGGCCAAGGATATTCTTTAGTATCACGACCACGAATTATCCAGGTACTACGGCTAAAGATAATCATGTTTTCATCAACGGTCCTGATCATGCCATAAAATAATTCATCTTTGCACTACGACCAAAGAGAATCCATAGCCATAATCATACCAAAAACTGTCCATCAATGCACTACAGGCCAATGAGGACTTTTTCCACATCATTTGTAACATTACGGTTATGATTATACCGAATAATCCCTGGTCATAATCATACCAAGTCCATCTATGCACTACAGGCCACAGATGACTTTCAACATAATATAAGCATTAGGATGATGACAATGATATAAGAATTCAATAAAATAAGTTCAAGAATTAATTTATCTAGGAACTGATAACGTCCAAATTGTCAACATGATACTGCTTTGTAGAGTAAAATTTAAGAATGCTTAGAAGAATATTTCCATGAAAAGATACTGGATGAAGCGCAAATATGAAGGATATTCCACTAATTTCATGGAGTATAGAAGTCAAAGTTTTAACCAACTGAGTATAATAAAGAATGGAATAACAAAAGAAATCACCATATATGCAATAGACAGCACAGGCAGGTTATTCCAACAGAATAATAAATAACGGAACCAGGTCCGGCGTAAAACGCACAGACAAGATATTCCAACAGAATAATAAATAATGGAACCAGGTCCGGCGTAAACGCACAGACATAATATTCTGTTAGAATAATGAATAATGGAACCAGGTCCGGCGTAAAACGCACAGACAGATTATTCCAACAAGAAAATAAATAATGGAACCAGGTCATTTGTAAACGCATCGACAGGATATTCTGACAGAATAATAAATAATGGAACCAGGTCCGGCGTAAACGCACAGACAGGATATTCCGACAGAATAATAAAGAACGGAATAATAGAAGAATTTCACCATGTATGCGGTACTTCGCATAAACAGGTTATTCCAACATAATAATAAAGAATGGAATAACATAAGAATTTCACCAAGTATAGGGTAGTTTGCGTATACAGGTTATTCCAACAGAATAATAAAGAATAAAATAACAGAAGTTCTCTTCATGAATACAAAAAAAATAATACCCCTTACGGGTACAACAAATAATATCACTTACCGTAAAAGAAACGTGATATCGGAGTAGTGAAGTAACAGAATACTTTTCTTCTTTCTCTCTATAGTTTCTCTCTAGAGTTTCAGTGAATTCGTAAGAAAATAATGAAGGAATGAGCTTCTATTTATAGAAAAATGGACTGCATAGTAACTAACTCATGAACGGTCTAGATTGATTTACTTTAATCTGACGGTCCATATTTAAAGCAAAATCTTTTAAATAAAATATAATATATTCTATTTATAATCAAATAAAACGAATAACTTTATAAAAGATTTTACTATACAAATACTATGCAAGCACTATACAAATACTATGCATAATAAAATATAATATATTCTAATTATTGTCTAATAAAACAGATAACTTTATAAAAGTATTCTGTTTTATATAAAAAGATTTTACTATTAGCTTAATAAAACGAATAACTTTATAAAAGTATTCTGTTTTATATAAAAAGCTTTTCTGTTTTATTACATTAATAATGCCAATAAAATAAAGCTGAGTGACTTATTACGTAAGCCTTAATAATGAATACCGTATGCTACTATGCAACCACACGTATTACTATACTTTTACTACCGAGTAGTTCAACAATATTAACGGTAAAACTTCCGCCATTATTTTTATAAAATATTTTTGTCGTTTTCTCAATCCGATAATAATTTCGTTGTGGGGTCCACCAATAATTGTGCCATCGTACGAATATTCCCCGACAAAAATAATATTCCCCGACCAATCGAATATAATACAACAACTTGCATACTTTGCAAAATTTATAAATATTACCCACAACTATAACATTATATCAAATCCACACCATAATATTCAAAAAATATTTCAAGAAATTTAAATCTTTATTCATAAAATCTGGGGTCTCACAACATGGGATCAAACTTTTTCACACCTGCAGTTTTTCTTGAACATGGGATCAAACTTTCTTCCCCTGTAGTTTGTCCTGAACATGGGATCAAACTTTATCAGCTGCAAATCGTCCTGAACATGGGGCGAACTACGTCGACCTGATCTCCCCGATACCTAGTCGTATGTAGGCAACCATTTTATATGGCCTGATCATAATAAAAAAACAAAAACAACAAAAACACTTCTACACCCTCCTACACTCTTACACCTATAGCGTTGAACCTCTTACACTAGGTTCGAACTACGCAGACCTGATCTCCTCTTCAATGGGAGTACGTAGGCAGCCATTTATGGTTCGGTCTAACCCCTACCAAAACACAAAAACTTGTCACATGGTACTGGGATTAAACTTTAGTCCACCACTTTTCATCGGCTTCAGACCAAAGGGATGGAACTACCTGACCTCCCCCTAAATGGGAGAATCGGCGACTATCTAAGCTGCGGTTGGTCCTCAAAGGGAAATACCAATCCATAAGAGATGGAACTAACTGGGTTCCTCTTAAATAGGAGTATTAGTGACCATATGTGGTGCGGTCGCTCTTAGAGAGAAAAGTCACACTCCTCTTCACATTTCCATATAGAAACCAGTCCCAAGACACCAAAAAGAGGGTAGGGATACATACAGATCAACGATCCATTCTAAAGATCCTGAGACAACTCAATGTCCTTCCGTCAAGGAGGAATTTAGAATACATCAAGATCACAAGCCCTGAAGAAACATGCAAATATCAAGCAAGTAGCGAGGCATAACTAAAAGGGAAGTGAATCAAAATATATTTCCCTGCTATATATACTGTTGTTTGATATATAAAATATATGCTATACATGACAAAATGTCTAAACTAGTCTGTGCAGGAAAATACAAGTCTATCTATAAAACAGTGCATAATGCAGGCTATCACATCTAGCATGACGTATCTCTCAGAGGAAGGAGGTAACGATGTGAGCTCTAACCCAATGGTATCTACACGAGCCAACAGATCTATAACCAACTACATAGTAACACTATGCTCATCAATATATGCACTCATCTCAGCAACGATGCCAGTGGTAAGGGATCTCACTATAGTACTATCTATAATGGCCACATCCCGGGCAGATATGGCCTCATCCCGCTCAACCTTCACTACATCTCTGGATGATCTAACCTCATCCCGCTCAGCAATAACGTTGTCTCTATGAGCCAAAGCGTCATCTCTCTCTAACAGAGCGGCGTCTCTCCCATCAAGAGCGGTCAACATCAAGGCCCTAGCCGGATCTCTCTCAAAGGTCATCAGATGAAGACTCTGCTCTAAATATTGTGCTGAATGCTGGATCACAGTGGCACTCATACTAGGAGAATCTGCAAGAGCTACTAGCAACCCAGTGAATAGCTCATCCTCGGTGGGAAGATCAATGTCCTCTATAGGCTCCCCATCATTAGAATCAATCCCGACACTGTGGATACTACCGCAGCCGATGCTGTCTCTGTCTCCATCCATGTGGGATACTCTGCAGAATAACCCGGATGGCTATCAAAAAACTCAGGTAGCTCACACTGATCCCAACAGGTATACAACCTGGATCTGTCTTCTGCTGATAAGTGGTGAGAAGCCAAACACTGACTTAATGCCCCCTCAAAAGGATGGAAGTCCTGGAACTGGTCGAACTGATACATCACAGCCAGTGAGTGATAAGTAGGCATGCCCCTCAAACCAGCTAGAGGGAGATAATTCATGCCCGGAGTGTGATTAATGAAGCTTTAGGGTGAACTGAGCCCTGTACACGGTAAAATGCTAAATGGATCTCAGATCCCTTCTAAGAACACCGACCAAGATACAGCGTCTGTGCGCTCCGCTGGCTGAAAGGAGTAAGATAAAGCTATCTCATGGGTAAAACAGCACCCATGCTGTCGAAAAGTGCAAATCGGTCTCAAGTGTGACATAAACCACACATATAACATGACCGAACTGCCTGTGAAAACCATTGTAGGGAAGGTGTGGCAATACGTGGCTGATCTCAATATCTTTATAACAATCATCGGCACAATGGTATGACCCCCCCTGAGAGCTCTCACTTCCATAATAACGGTAATATCCAGCTCATCCATATACCGTGGCATATACACATATGATTATACGCACATCATAAGTACATCTACTCTGGCCAAACGCCATTGATCCTCCGATGTGGTGAAATCCCCGGAATGACGTGTATAACTGTCCTCTGAGCCAAATCTTTCTATCAGAAAAGGTTTGGATATAACATGGCCGGATGTAATCTCATCCTGTACTACTCTATGACGGAACCCAGTGAGGGCCATGAACTGTCAGCTCATATCACCGATAGCCATCCGCGTGCAAGGTCTATCTAATGGCAGCGCCATTAACTATGTATACTCCTCTAAGGTAGGAGTCAACTCCTGGGTCCCAAACCAGAAAACCTGCCTCTCCGGTACCCAATGCTCCAGCATACCCTCTACAAAGCCTATGGGAACCTAAAATAACAAGAGGGTCATAAAATGCTACAATAACTGATCTACAGTCACCCCGTCTGATGGTGACATACTATAATACCACGACCTCAGGCGTGAGGCCACCAACACTAGTGGGGTGTGGTCAATACGGCTTACTATCGAGGAAGACATCTGTATGGGCCGTATCATAAGACCATCCAGGGGTCAATGCTGAATATCTTTAGACATACATACATATGCATAACATGATACATGCATGATAAATAATGATGGCAATATGATGTAGGGAATAATAGTATATACATTCCTAAGTACATCATCATCTAATACATCTCTGTACAGCTTAAAAATACAGGGAAATGGGGCAAAACTGCCCAACTACTAACAGAGGCCTATCAAAAGAAATAGCGAGAATGGAGCACAGCCACCCAGTATCTAACAGAGGCCTATCAAAAGATATAACGAGAATACACATTAGAATAAGACAATGGTGTCAATGTTTACATCATCAATCATGTCCACCTGATGTAACTCCTTCTGAGTCACTGGATCTCCATAAACGGGGATGTCAGACCTATACAATGGAGGATCTATAAAGGCAAAGCCATATGGGTCACTTGAGAGGCCAACGCCTAAGCTGGAAGGATCAAGCGTATCTGCCTATGAAGGATCTCTGCCCAAGTGCCGGATAAAGAAATGTGCCTGGTCCAATCGTCGGGTCCAACTATCAATCTGTGTCAAATGAGTCAAATCTCTGACACAGGTCATCTAAAATGTCATCATCACGGATCCAGGAACCATATCCCTCATAAACTGAGTGGTGCGGGTCTGGGCTCCGATGGTACGAGGGGACCACCAGCGAAAGAACATATCCTGAGTATACCGACCCTTTGATAATGTAAAGCCGTAAACGCCCATTAATGGGATATCAATGATGGGTGACTATGACACAAGCCAATAACGCCTGCCAGGAGGTAAGATTGGCACATGAATCTCTCATGTGGTGCTCCTAATAGCACACTCTCCTAAATAGAGCTCCCATCCTCCATTAGTGAAAAGAGGAATCCTGCGGGTGGACATAACGTACTCAACACCTGTCGGGTACCCATCCTCAAAGCCCACGGGAAAGTGTTCCTCATAGTAGGGAATCCATGTGACGACATCAGCTGTCAATAACTCCAATTATAGTCTGTAATGGGTGAAACGCTCAGCTACGGGAACCTCCGCCAAAATAGAGTGATGTCATCGCCGTCCTCATGGATAGGTCTCCAAACCTAACACACTCACAGGACGCAAACATGCAAGCCTCGCATAGGCCCAAAACTTCCAACATAAAGGCAAACATCTGCTGTCAATAAACACTCTTAACCTGTACATGGGAAATCTAAAGAGAAATACTCACCAGCAGAAATGGGTAGAATCATAACCATGCATCTGTCAAACCCTGCGAGTGCATGCCCATCCCCCTGAGGAAATAGGCGAACGTATAAGAACCCCAATCATAATCTCCAATACGGTACACCTCCCGAGTGGCGCTGATCAAAATAAATGATATAGTGGAAGAGTTATCGGCTATAAAGCAGCCCCTAATGATCATCAAGAACAATCACCAAAGAATGCGATCCCTGACTCTCACATCAGCAGGAATGGGCTCACTCAACAGCCCACTTATGGCATTCACAGGACTTGTACGAACTATCCTGCCCTTGAGCACCTCAACCAGGACTCCTAGCAAGGATCTGACAGTAGTCGGGGTAATATCCGCCATACAAGGCACTGGCGCCCCTCCAAACTCCATGCCGGTGATAAACTACCAATCCATCGGCGTCATCATCACCTCACAATCCAACAAAATAGAGTGACTGAGTCTGGTGAAATCAACGCTCAGACAATGCCGTGAGATAACCCTAGGGACAACGACAGGGAAGGATAGAATAGAACGCCCTGAATCCCCAGCCATGCACAATCGCTCGATAGTCGGGGTGCAGAGCATGATATAAAGAGTGTATGCTAAACCAATTCCCTTGAGACTGTGTAAATCCGGGAACCTGCGCCACAAATGTAAAGCAGCATCAAAATCCTTCCTCCTAATCAATAGGAAAAGGAAGATCAAACACAACTTTTACCTTGTTTGTATGCAAGTAAACTGAGGGGTGGTGACTCAAATAATCCAGAAGCTCTAGAATCATCAAAATAATGCCCGAAAGGTCCCTAAGGGGAACATAAGCAGCAGGAACGGGGTCCGTAACCGGTACATCCTCCTCCTCATCCTCCACATCCGACACATTAACCCGGATAGGATGTATCACTGCCTCTGCCAAACGACGAGGCTGTCTAACAGAACAGGGTTGAGGCACTTCAGAAGCCCTCCTTCGCACACCTGAAGTGGTCTTACGGGAACTACTCGGCTGATCCGGATCTATATATCTGGACAAAAGTCTCCAAATCACCTCAGAAAGGGTGTGGTAAACTCTTAACTGGAGTTTTTTCAAATGCAATTTTATGACTACATACATGCATGCATTACTTTAACATACGACCACAATAGAGCTAAAAATACATGACTACCCATTGCCTACATTTTGAAATTTTTTTTGTCATAGTCTCCTTTGTAAACATGACTATCCACATGCACATAGGCATGACTAGGTGGCCATTCAGTAGCACACCTGCCTATAGTCAAAAAACATCCTATATGCATACATACATCAAAGTCACAATTCATAAAGGTAGCCTAATTACAAAGATTACTTTGCTTTACCACCTTTGCTCATTTGTCCTCAAATAGGATAAGAAATAGCAGAAAAAGGTGCCAATTTGACTGTGTCAAAAGTTAAATTTTTTCAAATCATTATGTTTAGCATGGTTAAATACTAACATTTATTATGTTAAATATTTTTTATCAAGTAATATGAGCATGCATATTCACTACTATATGTTTAGAAGCATTTCATGTTATAACTCATTTTCTAACGGATAAAAACTGGAAAAGAAAACATGCATACGTTACCAGGGCAGTGTAGAACACTTGTACGGTAACAGAATTTACAGAAAGACGCCCGAACTTAGCAGATCTGAAGAAGAGCTCTCGAATTTCCTGTGTGGCGCAACTTGAAAATGACATGTGAAAGTAACCTGCAGGTTTAAAGTACCCATGGTTGGCCGTATGTCCACTTACGGCTGCAACATGTGTACCTGCGACTCCCCTAGATGGGGCCCACCCCTCCAGCTCTGTCCAGTTCGAGTTACAAAGGAGTTCTCACAAGCTAAAAAGGATAAATCAGGAATAAAAAAACGCTACGCGATTGAGCAGAATATCTTGAAATCATGGTTTTCAAAAGCCAAACTGTGACTTTACATATCACTCATTGGTATTTGCCCAAACACAGGGTACACTATATCGATGATCTCAGCTGCTGCAAATTACATTCGGTAATACCTCACGAAGGTTCGATGCTATCAATGCAGGCTCGTAACCTTAAAATGTTTCTCCCCAACGGAAAGCCTGTACAACTCATTCGTTGTTGCACACATCAACGAAGGTCAAGCAACCTTGACAGTTTTTCAGCAGGAATCCTATCTGTTGATGTACATGTCAGCAAAGGTTAGACAACCCAGACAATATAAACTGTTGGTAATAACTCCGACAGAACACTGACAGGTCCTGGTAACACAGACCAGAGAAGACCATCCTCATCGGGGAGGACCGATAATGGAATATGTTATACACATCCTCAAACAGATAAAGCTTTATTCCCCATGGGTCTCTTGTACATAATAGATACAACTTCAATGGAAAGTCTGTACCAAGGATTAAGGACTTTGGTGATAACCCCAATGTCAACATCTTGGAAGCTTTGGATCACACGTCCAAACAGTTCATCGGCGACATCAGTGATAACTGCAGGCCCCGATAGAAGTTAAAGGAGCCGACAATCATCCCATTCCGTTGGAAAATAGTCCAACGAACCATATGCATCATACATTTGTATCATGTTGTTGTACATGGCATCATGATTATCTTGTCCCATTTCAAGTGTCTAGTATTCTTTATCCTATCCATGCCATTACATTGTACAGAAATGATAAAGAGTGGCACCTGTAGACACTCGAAATTTCTGCATCACTGTTCCTAACATTGTAGGAGGGCAAAATCGTCTTTCAGAGATAACCTTGGAGGACAACTCATTTTAATCCTGAGAATACCACCGGGAGTTCAGCTCAATCCTGAAAATCACACTGGGAGTTTCAATCTCAACCTCGGGAATGACCCCGAGGGATGCAAATCAAATTCCAAAAACAACACCGGAGAGGATAGTTCTATCTCGAAGATAACCCTGAGATGCTCAATTCTAGTCCCGAAAACAACACCGGGATTATCAGTTTCAACCTTGGAGGAGTGAAGTTGCAGTTTCGGAGATAACCCCAAAAATGCTTGTTTCAACCCTTTGCAGTCAGCTTCAACCTCAGAAATCACACCGAGGCACTCAGTCCAAAACCCAGAAATAGCACCGAGAGGTCAAGCTAACTCATAAAAAAAACTGAGGACAACTAGTACTTGCAGCAACCCAATCTCAAAGATAACCCTAAGTAACGATTGCTTTACCAGCTCAAACCGGAGATAACCCCGATGAAGGGCAAGATCATCATTTTGCCACCTCGATCCTATATTTGCGTTGTTTTAACACATTTCAACATACATTCTACACAGCAATGTCCCACAAGAACCAAGGAGTTCCAATCCCGAGTGACTACTACACAGGACAGCGCACCGGATAGAATTTGAAGCCTGAAGACCAAGGGCATGATCCCATCATCCTGCCTTTGTACAACCTCTAATCGCATGTGATTGTGTATCTCTCTACAACAGCATGCCAAAATAGGTTTTATACACCTCAAACGGATCCCCATATTGAAGTTCTGAAAGTTCGAGCAAACATCTCGTTGCACGCGTGCACGTACTTTAAGACGATAGGATCCGTGGAGCCGGGGCATCCCGAGCAGCTGCAGGTACATTTGTGGCTGCCACAGGTGTACCTGCGGCTCCCCCATATATAAATAGAGGGCTTGGGGTAGCCATTGTGTAAGAGAAAACGGCGAGAAAGCCCTATCCAATTTGCTCTATACACACCCTAAACTAAGTGCTTTCTCATTTTAAACACTTGTGAGCATATATATTGCTACTTTTTACCGGCGGGAGCCGAGTGTTCATCCACTTAAAGTTATTGAAGTCTTCTTTGGCAGTCCACTGTAGGCCTTTATACTGTTCTTAAAGCCTTTTCTCCACTACTGTGTACACACTATTCATCACATTGAGAGCTGTGTTGCGTGTGTAAGCCCGGACTTTGGTCTGTGGTTTTTATTTCTGTTTATATATATATATATATATATATATATATATATATATATATATATTTATATGGACTAACATTATCGAGTTATGCCTAGATTGAGCCTGGACTCACGTCCGGAGCGTTTAATTGATTATATATATATATATATATATATATATATATATATATATATATATAGCGACATATCGCTGAAATGATAAACCGAGCCTAGATTGAGAAACATCCGGTGCCTTTACCGCCGAGCCTAGATTGAGAGACATCCGGTGCGTTTACCGCTTTTATATATATATATATATATATATATATATATATATATATATATATATATATATATATATATATATATATATATTTACATTTCTGTTAGGCCTGAAGTTTACTTCGTGGCTTTTTATTGCTTTCTTTACATTTAGTCCCTCCTGGAGTTTACTTCGTGGCGATTGATCATTTTTACTGCTTTATTTACATTTTCGATCCCATATGGAGGTGCTTCGTGGTGGCTGATTGTCTATATATATATTTATTGCTTTTATATATTTACATTTCTAGTCCCCTATGAAGTTCGCTTTGTGGTGGTTAATTGTATGTATATATATATATATATATATATATATATATATATATATATATATATATATATATATATAACTACTTACAACTTTCATATAAACTGCGACATCATGTGAGCCTAGGAATCATGTGATCACATATTCAGTCTACTGAATCTATATTTGGTTCCCGTGATGGACATTTACGACTGTAAGCAGCTTGTAAATTATTCATGGTGTTTGGATTTACTTAGATGACTTTCATGCCCATAAGGAGTTCGGTACTGCTTTGTACATTATTTTCTCGAAGGTGCTTCGCATCTCGAAAATAAAAGTAATCAAGCCGAATATTTAATAAAATAAAAGTATCAAAGGCCTCAATTACTATTGAGCATAAGGGTTTGAAAAACCTCTTTACAAAATATCACTTCTATATCTTGTTAAAATTGAATTTTTATAAATTAAAACCCTTTGTATATAGGTGCAAAAGAGGCCTTACACTACTTCTAAATAATTACACATTGACCCACACACACACACATTCATATAACAGTTTAATTGAAAAGTGGCGGCAACCGTGGTATCACGGATGTCGGGAGGTGCCTAACTCCTCCCCTTCGTATAATCAAGCTCCCGAACCCTAATGAATCTCAATTTCACATACCAGTTATACAGTGTTACATCACGTGGTCAATGTGAAAACCTTTTTACGGTTGTGTTGGTACAACCATTTAAAAAACCAATTGGTGACTCTTATAGTCTAATCGTCGACATATAAATGTCGGACCTTTTCACAACTAGTTTTTTCAAACAAATCTCACCTAACATGAGAACACCAAAGAATAAAAATCGAAAAGGGACAGTAAAAATCCCAACATCGACATGCATGCTCATATGAGTTGATAAAAATTATTCAACATAGTAAATGTTAGTATTTAACCATGCTGAACATATTGATGTAAAAAAATTTGACTTTGGAAGTAGTCAAATTGGCACTCTTTTCTACTATTTCTTATCATATTTGAGGACAAATGAGCAAAGGTTATAAAGCAAAGTAATCATGGTAATTAAACTACCCTTATAGATTATGACTTTGATATTTTTATGCATATAAGATGTTTATGACTGTGAGTTGGTGTGTTACTGAATGACCACCTAGTCATGCCTACGTGTATGTGGATAGTCCTTTTTATAAAAGAGACTCTGGCAAAAAAAATTTATGTGTCTAAGCATTGAATGAACATGTAATTTTAACTCTACCGTAGACGTATGTTAAAGTAACACATACATGCATATAGACATAAAATGCATTTAATGAGCTCCAGGTTAGAATTTACCACACCCTTTTTGAGGTGATTTGGAGACTTTTGTCCAGATACATGGATCCAGACTAGCCGAGTAGCTCCCATAGGACCTCTTCAGGTGTAAGGAGGAGAGCTTCTGATGTACCTTGGCCTCGCCCAGCCCGACAGCCTCGTCGATTGACGAACTTAGTGATTCGTCCTATCCGGGTTGATGTACCAGATGTTGAGGACGAGGAGGAGGATGTACCGATTGTAGCTCCTGCTCCTGCTGCTTCTATTTGCATGCGAATGAGGTAAAAGTTGTGTTTGATTTTCCTTTTTCCTATTGATGAGGAGCAATGGTTCTGATATTGATTTACATTTGTGATGCAGGTTCCTGGCTTTATGCAGCCTCGAGGGAACTGGTTTAGCATACATTCTTTGTACCAGACTCTTCACGTAGATTACTAAGAGATTATACATGATTGGGGTTTCGAGGCGTTCTTTTCCATCCTCCCCCGACGTTGTCCCTGGGGTTACCTCAGGGCGTTGTCTGAGCATTGGTTTCACCAGACTTAGTCTCTCCATTTGCTGGATTGCGAGGTGATGATGACGCCGATGGATTGGCTGGTTATCACTGGTATGGTGTTTTCTAGGGCACCAGTGCCTTGTGAGGCTAACATTTCCCAGACTGTCGTCAGATCCTTGCTAGAAATCCAGGCTGAGGCGCTCAAAGGCAGGACAGTTCGCACTGGTCCTTTGAGTGTAGATGCCATGAGTGGAGTGTTGAGTGAGCCACTACTCGATGATAGGAGAGTTAGGGATCACATTCTTCAGCGATTGTTCCTGATCATCCTCCGGGGCTGTTTCTTGGCAGATAACTCTTCCATGGTGTCCTTCGCTTTAGTCAGCACCACACAGGAGGTGGACCATAGTGGAGAGTTTGACTGGGGCTCCTATACTTGCTTATTTCCTCAAGGGAATGCACATGCGTTTGTAGGGCTTGACAGAGGCTTGGCTAGGATTTTACCCATTCCTGTTGGGGAGTATTTTCTCTTTTGATTTCCCTTGTACATATTAAGAGTGTTGACTGACCGCTGATAGTTGATCGTGTATTGGCAATTTTGGGCCTATGAAAGGCTTCTATGTCTTCGTCCCATTAGCGTGTTAGGTTTAGACACCTACCCACAGGGACGACGATGGCACCACTGTAGTATCCCCAGATCCGGGTCCCAAATCACCAAAGATGTGGTATGATATTTCTATAACTATTGCAGAAGATATAAACATAAATTAATTATATATTAAACATTACACACTAATCCCAAGGTCAAGAACCTTCATATAATGCATGAATCAATATCTTATCTAACATACAATGTAATTATTATACAATACTATTACAAATTAGCTACACATATAATCCCAAGCTAAACTTCTCTTAGTCTTTTCTTGTATCCGACGTATTCGTTCTAATCTGTAATGTTTAACTTGATATAGCAAGGGTGAGCAACAAGTTTGCCCAGCAAGTTTAAGTTTAATTGAGGATATATCATGATTGAAAGAATTTGAATAATAGTTGGCTAACATTCAACAATATAATTGTGAATTAGCACGAACAAACTTTCATAGTTGAACGAACATTGAACATAAACAAATTTATATTAACTAGATGGTAATGAAGATGATCAGCCTTTCATACCTGATGAATACATGCAATATGCACAGAGTACGATTAAATAATTCATAGACATGGCAATCAACAATGATTAACCACAAATATATTTGAATGAAACAACTCGATGTCGAGTTAAGGAAAACATACTTGTACCGTTGATTACCGTTACACAATTTATCTTAGCTTTGTCTGAATACCTAATATAGATATTATGGGTCTCACAAGTTAGAATAATATCATCACAGTATAACACTGTTATATATTATAAAATAACCTAAACACATAACACATAATCCTATCCGTCAGCAAAACACATATGACCTAGTATTAAGTCAAACTTTTACAATCTGAGTTGAATTCGGTACTATTTCTACATCCCAACGGCCTAGTAAGATAATTCACGAGCCTATTATCCATAAGACTCTCTCTAAACGCAACACAATTATCTTAGATAATTTACTAATCAGTCAAAATAATTTTTCAAAGGCTCATAATAATTTGTAAGTAATTATTATCATTTATCATGATTTTTCAATCATAAATATCATATTTATATAAATTAAATACCACTTAATTCTATTGTCATTAATATTTATTTAATATTAAATATTAATGAAATACATGTCATAATATTATAAATTATTTATAACATCTCAAAGTATTTTTAATACTTTATTATTACCATTAAATGATTTAAAGTAATTAAAACCATTATTAATTATCTACCATTAATATTAAATATTAATATTTTTCATGATAAAATATCAAAAGTTATATTTTATAATTTAAATATTTTTATAACCTTTAAATTATTTTTATATAATTTTTAAATCATTAATTCTAATTTTTAATAATTTATTTAATACATTTATTAAATAAATAAATTACCATTAATATTAATTTATTAATGAAATTTATCAAAAAATATTAAAAGTCATTAAAAACAACCTGAAATATTTTATTATACCATAATATAATTTTTCATGATTTTTCAAGTAATAAAATCATCTTTAAGTAATTTATTTAATATTATAATTAAATAAATTAAATTTCATTAGTATTCCAAAAATATTAAATATTAATGAAATATTTTCAAAATTATTAAAAACCTATTTTTAGGCTTTAAATTAATTTTTAGTAATTTATTATGAATTTTTAATAATTAAAAACTATTTTCATCTATTTATTTAATAAAATAATTAATTTTTATAATTTATCTATCGGTAAATGTACCTATAGTGCAAAACTGTCACTATAGGTGTTCTTGGGCCTGCCTAAAAATTCATAGACCGTGTACAGGGTAGCATGTTTGACCACATTTAATTCCATGTTCTTGATGTTTTCTAAGTTGGTAATGATTTTAATGTTGTAGTACTGATGTAGTACTATAACCCTAAACAAGTTCTATGACAAGTTCTATGGCCATAACATATCACAACAGAGAGATCTAAGCCTCACAAAACATGTCAGAAGTTGTTCTTCATTTCTGGGTTATTCAGAAATGAAGAACAGTTGTAGGGTCCTATTTTGCAGCTTTGAATCATAACTTTCTGTGCTTGGTTTGTGTGATATAAAAGTTCAGTGATGTAGTAATGATGTCAAAGAACAACTATACACCAATAAATCAGTCTAACAACACCAAATATAAGATATCTAAGCCGGTCAAAGTGCATGTTAAGAACTGTTCTTGAACTAATTCTGGGTTTTCCAAAAATTCATAAGGCTGGTAGTCAACCCTAGTTTCACCACTCATATCTTTGAACCCGTGAGAGATCTGGTTGTTCTAAGGGCTTAGATGTGTAGTATTCATGTCAGACTACAAGATCTATGCACAAACATGGCCACTAACCTTAACAGTTGCAAGATCAAAGGCTATAAAAAGCTTGTCAGAAATTCTGCGTTTCTGGGTTTACCCAGATTTCCAGTATTCGTGATCGGTCAATGCACTTTGACTGCTTATATCTGTAGATCTAGACATGGTATGGAGGTGATTCCACTTCTAGTCTACTCTCCTCATGGCAAAGAACAAGTCTATAACATCAAACATAACTAACATCTAACACAAAGAGATCTAGAGGCTTTAACATTCGACTGTCAGACCATATTTTCTAACTTTTCCAGATTTTTGAAAACTTAAATTTTGTGCATCTAGATGTTATGGAACCTTGATGTAACATCTTGGATCACTACATAACATCCCAATACACAACTTAAAACAACAAACAACAACATCTAACATAAGAACACATGATTTTCAAGTTTAGGGATTATACCTTTTCTAAGCTTTGATCTTTGATTTTTGATCCGTTGATTCTCATCCTAGAGAGCTAAGATATGATATAAGATAATATTATCACTCCCTTTCACTCTTAAAATTCGAAGGTTAGAGACAGAGAGGGTTATTGGCTTTTGAAAACTAAAGTAAGTCATTTTCTTACTTTTAATCTATATGTATTATTGATGCAATGAATGTAGCTGATCTAGATGGATGATTGTTGTTATTTAAAGCACATGGCTAGAGTTAGGGTTAGTCAACAACCAAAATAGGTCAAGATCTACAAGTTACTTATTAAAGAAATTAAAAAGGGTATTTTGGTCATTTGATTTCCAATTTTAATGGCATTCTTGATATTTGATCAAACCCTTAGGTTTTAACCTTTAGGGTCTGACCCTTAGGGTTTAACCCTAAGGTTTTACAAATTAATTTCTAAAATTTTTGCAATTCACTACTACAAAACAGTAAATAGACAACGTGAAAAAAACATTGTAGTTTCAGTCAGAAAAACGTCGTGGTTAAGGATGTTGTCTATTTGACACCCTTACACAACGTTTTTAAAACGTTGTAGTTAAGCACAATACACAACGTTTTTTAGGAAAAAACGTTGTAGATTTGTTTTCCAAAAATTAGCAGATGCTTAAAAACGTTGTAGAATGTATGATTCTACAACGTTTTTTGGATAAAAATGTTGTTGTTTAGTATATCAGATAACGTTTTTTAAATGTTGTAGATAAAAAAAAAAGAAAAAATAAAGATGTGGTTCACCTATATTACCAATGTACCTGTAATATGCTAATGTCATGATATGTAGCCAAAATGTATCAACCATTCAAAATACATCCCAATAATACAATTTGTTTACAGTTTTAAATTACTACATCCACAAAATATTTCATTGTATTTTATCAGTTAGACTACCTGATTAAAGTAAAATCTACTCTTTGATGAGACTAACTAGGGTATAATCAACATACTGTGAAAACTCAGCCAAATCAAGATAATCATCCTTGGAGTGCAACCCTGCAGTTTTATTCATTGGCCTGTCACAAGTAACAAGATATTGCAGAGGTCAGGCAAAATTATACAGTGTTAATAGGCAAATAGCGCCATCATACATCTCAAAATTCCAACAGTTCAATTGACTCCAACTTAGTAATAGTTTGACAGTGTTGTATCTATAACCAGATCTACAATTTTGCTATTTAACTTCATATAAAAGCATAGCAACATAGTGCGGTAGGAGAAGGAAAAACCTTAGCTTCTTCAATCTCAATACTGGAATTATCAAGTCCATCCAACATAGAGGAGTCCTTGCTGACAAGTGAAACCTTTAGAAGATAACATATAACATGTCAGTCATCTAAAGTACAAGTCAACAAACACACAAAATTTTTGAGAACAAGCTACAAACCAGGATTGGTGCTAATTGTCCTTCTAAATCAAGGAGAACTTTTACGAAGGCAGCCGCAGACATCTGTCAGTAAATATTCAATCAATGTTTCAGCTCATGCACAACATGAAAGTTTGAGGTAAGCTATGTACAAGTTGGAAAACATTACCCAGATCATGGTGTAAACTTGTTTCAAGAAACATTGAGAAGGCAGATAAATAGAAAAAGAGAAGCAAAACCTTTAGTAAAGGTTGAACACAACATTTTCAATTTATGACTATTTCTCCATCATGCCAAGCACTGACTTAAGTAAAAAGAAAAAGAACATTGAGATTTACCTCGAAAGGAAAATGCCATCAAAATAGAATTTTATACTGAAATCAACAAAAGCAGTAGTCATTTACCTAATGACAGCACCCATTTTCTGCATTCCAAAGAGAGACTTCATTACAACCTGCTACAACATATACAACTGGCCTAGCTATAGTGTGTATGGAAGAATTACCACTACAACTATAAAGTGATTTTTGTCTTGTACATAGTATAATACTAACATAGTGTCATAACCCATTATGTTAAGTCCACAAGTCTTTGGCACAAAAGAGAAGGATGCTAAACAATTTTATGATAATAAAGTAATAAACTTCCACCCAAGTCTCAACTGGCATTTTCATGTTGCATCTTCCCCTGCACGAGTGCAAGATGTACTTAAGCTAAAAGAAGGTGGACAAATGCGCAACCAGTTAAGTGCTAAAGTAAAATATAAACATTATATGATTGTGATGCCTACTCCTATGTGTAGGTTGATGTTTGTTTTTTAGGCTTTATTGCAGTTCCAATATTTACAGACTTGCATGATTATTCCCCTTAATGATTGTACTTGTTAATAAAACTATCTAAAATTCTCTAACACGCACAGAGAGATTAAAGTACCAAACTATGTGATATGCAGACAGTCTCCTATGACCAGTATACGCCGTTAAAGATCGAGGTCAACAACTAGAAAAAAAAATTGAACTCAGAGTTAGGCTCAAGGAATCTACCTGGCTCATATGATTTCATAGGAGAAGAGAGAGAAGAGTATTAATTAAGATCAATATAGCAAACTTGGCTATACAAATTATTACAACTAACAATCAGTATAGCAAAATTGGCTATACAACTAACAATCAGATAGAAGCAGATCCAGTGTTCGATTTGATTCAACGGTTGATGGAGGAAACCAAGATTACACCTGTTGATGTTGCAGAGAACCTTATGCCCAAGACAGTAATAAAGGATGCTGAGATTTGTCTTTAAAATCTGATTCGGGCTCTTGAGGAAGCAAAGGATGACTTAAAACAGGAGGAACCAACACAGGTGGCAGCAATGTTGCCAGATAAGTAAGAAGCTGCAAAAACATTATGAAATTAAAAAACAAATGATATTATCAGACTTGAAAATGTGTAGAGTTCTCAAATGGAAAATAGAAATTTACCTTTTTAAAAAAAATCTTCATTAACTAATTACATGATGTATCGACAAAGCTTAACACTAGCGTCTAGCAGTGCCATCTATGCATCTTCAGTATTACAGTAATGTACCTTAAGGTTTGTTTCTGAGTTTTATTTCGAGGGGAAGGAAAGGGAAGGGAAAGTTGGAATTTTTCTTCTAATATTTTGCAAGGCTTGCTCCAACTTTCCCGATCACTCCAACTTTCCCGATACTTCCCTTCCTCCTTAAACGAAACTCACAAACATGTCATTAAGTAGCACACATAAAAGAAAAAAATCTGCCAACAGTCATCACAAGGTCATGGAAACATTGAACTGGAAAAACAAAAAAAACTTAATTAGTTACCTTTTGTGGGAGGATAGTTACGGTTTACAACAAGAAATTAAGTTTCTAAATTATCAACAAACTCAAACCAATCCACTCCTCAAGAGGAAGAGGCAGACCATTTAACGTCTATGGACCATAAAACAAGTAGACATGAACATCTAAAATTGAAACTGATATCTAATTACTGTAAATCTAGGTAGCATCAACAATAAATAGTAAAAAAATAATAGAAATCAAATAAAATATTGTAAGGAACAAGGAAAACCTACTCGGTAATCTCCACTTCACAAGCAAAATCAGCTACTAAACCTGTTGTAGAATCAATGATAAGCTATACAACATTCATAGATAGGCCACAGATAGTAACAGTGAGAGGATGCCAGAATATCCAATCTACATTAAGGAGATAAAGATGAATGAAAAAAAATCACAGTGCGTTATACCATTCCCATTCTTCGATTTCCTTCCATTATCCTCCTCACTTGCCATTCAGTTAAAAAGCAAAAGAGTGGGGTACCATAAAATAAAAAAAGTACTTTTATGAAGAAAATTAATTTCAGAAAGAAAAGTTCTAAGCATAAAGATAGAAACATTGTACTCAAAGATTCAAATTAAGACTTTGAATAAAAACTTAATGATTTAATAGTTTGCAAAAAATCAAGTTTAGTACAATTGAATATATTTAAGTTAAATTAAGATATGAACTGATATATTTTTGGATACTAAATGGGATACATGCTTAAAAAGTCAGTCTGCATGATGAAAGTAAAACTCAGAGGTTTGGAACTTTAGATATGTTGCAATGTGGATGACTATATGATGAAGTTCCATACATGCACGTAAAAATAAACATAATGGGAAACTACAATCATTTATCCTTCATCTTTCTAACCAAATGTAGACTTACTCAGGTTGCTACAAGTTTCAATAGATTATTTATTGCTCTGGCTCATTCTTGTTGAGGCTACATTTTTACATCATGGTCAATTTAATCCATCATAGTAGCACATATTCGGCAAAGAATCATTCCACTTGATTATAACTGCTAATTAACACCAAACAAATCAGTTCACTTGATTATTGGATGCATGATAAAGTCCCTGATATATCAATTCTTTTATCCAAATATAAGAAACGGATAAAGATAAGATACACAACCTTTTGCAAGTAATTCATGGTTCGTTTTGAGTGCTCTGTAAAGTTCTAGTGAAACATTCCCCATGGCCTCATTCGCAGCACCACCCACAACTTTATCAAGAGAAATAGAAATTTATGGCAATCCTTTTGACTTCTGAGCAACTAGTTTTGCATATCCAAAACTAGTGTAGAATTACAAAAATGATATTCAACTAGTGTAGAATCAATGATAACCTGTTAGGGAAGGGATCGAGAAATAGGAGAAGAGGAAGATCGAGTGACTTACTTTGATAATTCTTCGAGGTAAATTGCTATTCGCCATTGAAAAAGCTTTGTAACGAATAATTTGTTTAAATTGTGATTCTGAGGACAGAATCCTTTTAAGAGAGAAATAATGTAACATTTTAGATTCTTTTAATTTAATTTGAAATATTTATTTGAGTTATATAAATATTTAATTGTTATGTTTATTGTTGAATAAATAATTGTTCAATTTGATTGATTTGATTTAGTTAATTATTTGTAAGAAAATAATTAAGGAGTTAAAAAAATAAATTGTGATGAGATTATATACTAATTTAATAATTTAATTAGAGAGCTTAGAGTGATTAAATGAATTATAATATTTTAATTGGAATTGTGATTAAAATAAAGTGTTAGTTGGTTGAATAAAATTATAAAGAAAATTATAATTATGTGGTAATGATTTATGTGTGAAAGTAATTTAATAGATTAATATTTGAATTGATTATTTAATTTATTAGAATTGTGACAAATAACCTTGCTATAAAGAAGTTATTAAAATAAATTAAAAGAGTTTAATTTAGTTTTGTCAAACATATCTTATTGCATATTAAATTCTTTAATCTAATGATGTTTTATCAAACAAGGTATAAGGATTAATCCATTTGTTTTAATTAGGTTTACCAAACAAGGTGTAAAGGTTAATGAGTTATTTTTAGTTAGCTAGCCAAACAAGCCTTATGGCTTTTGATTTTCAAAATTCTATAACTGATGTCAGTTAAAATTCTATACTTAATATATCTATTATTACTATATACGTTATATTATTCTACGTATGTTAGAGTTAGGAAGAAAGAAAACTCAGAGGAAGAAGAAGAAGAGAAGAAGAAAAGTGAGAGAATCCTAGAGAATTGGGAGTGAAGAGGAGAAAAGCTTGACAATCAAAGAGACAGTATCATCATCTTCTTCAAGGTTTTATTTTATTCTTTTTAGTTTTAATAGTTTAGTTTTTCTCTTCCCAAATTCTCTGTAGAATCCTTGGGTAAGGATGAATTGTTGTTGTTATGTGGCTTTATATGATAAACTAGTGATGTTAAAACTATTCTCATAAGTTATAGTCAATGTATTGTTATTATGTATGTAGTTTGTGAAGAAAATCTTTATACAGATAGTTTTGTGAATGGGTATGGGTTAATTTAAAGTAGAAATTGAGGGTTAATTAGTTGTTTAGTTAATAAATTGATCATCTAATTTGATAGAGTATGTATAATTATTGATAAAGATACTTTGAATTAATTGTTTTGGTTGAAAAATAAAATTTATAGTGTTGATTTTCATTGAAATATCAAAAAGTAAGTTTTTATCAAAAATAGTGAAATTGGATGTTTTAAATTCGTTGTTTATGTTGTTGTATGGGTAGAAACATGTTAGAAGTTCTTGAATTATGTTTATATGGAGTTTTTGTATGAATTGCATGTGAATTAGTCTGTTAGAAATGAGTTTGTAGGACAAATTGGCTTTTTCTTGTACTGTTGTCGAAGCTGTCAGTCGAAACTGCAGTTTCGCGGCATGGCGCGGCCTAGCAGTACGTTAGTGGTCCCGCAACGCCATCTCCACACCGCAGCGCAGCTTCGTAGTTTATTTACCGCGCCGCAGTGCCATCCTCACGCCGCAGCGCGACCCACAGTGTAAACTGTGGCGCCACGACGCGAGTTAGCAGAATGGTCTGACAGTATACTTTTTGTATACGAAATTTTAAGAAAAGTTATGTGATGATAGTATGACTATAAAATGTTGCTTTTAGTATTTCTATACTATGAATAATTATGTTATTAAAAATTAACTTGTGTTATAACTTGATTATGTGATTAAATAATCAAACCTACATGATGAATGTATTAGTTATGTGATAATGACTAACTATGTCATGATAACATATGTATATAAGATATTGTGATTCAAATTATTCGGTTTAATCTACGAACAAGGCAAGTTTTATAATCTATTATCTTGTTAATTCAATTACTGTTTTCAATTCGATTACAATATAATGATGTAAGTTATTCTAGAGCAAGTTATTCTTGTATTTAACTTGTTGTTTAGCATGCACAACTATATATACTAATGTCGATCATTTCTATCGTTCAAATTGTTGTGCATGCTTAGTGTTCAATTCTAATTAACCTTGGCTTAGTGTTGTTCAAGCAAGGTATGTTATAGTTATTCAAATTGTATGCTATTAGATTATTCCTAAAGCATGACTGTAGTTTACTATGATTGATTTAATCACGATTATTCTATAGTATAGTGTTATTGGTTTTATTCAACTACTCCTTAGTTGATGTTCATTGAATTTCAAATTACCTTGAAAGCTTATCCAAACTAAACTTCCTTTGGTGCGGACTTATACTCTGAATACTGAGATGAACAACCCAATTGTTATGATTAGGGGTTAACTTACGCATAGCGTTAAAATGTTTGTGCACAATACATTGTACGAAGGGCCGATCCCCTTAAGTACAAGGTCCTTATAGTCTTATGACTGTTAAAGTTGGAGTTGAAAGATTACTTGCAACTGTGGACGTAGTTCATGGTTTTACGACCCTTAGTGATGTATATTTTCCATATTTTGGGATTTTAATTTTTGATTATTATTGACAGAGTACTATTCACTTTTGATGAGCCTATTTTGACAGTTATTATTGTTATACTCCTGTTGATTCCATATTATATCCAGTGAGCAATTGTTTTGCTCACTCTTGCATATTTATAAACTCATTGCAGTTAAAGAAGAGAAGGTAGGTGAACCTTCGTCTACCAAAGGAAAGGAAAAAATGTACAAGTGATGAAGACTTGTAATTTTATTTTTATCATTATGATAATAGACTTTTAAATATGATGTGATGTAATAAATTTTAATTTTCGCATTTGAATGTTTGTATCTAAAGGTTAGATAACCTGGGATATTTTTATTTAAGTTTAATCCTGTATGGGCAGGTTTTTATTATTCAATTTTATTATGATTGGATAGTTAGAAATGAATGTTTTGATTAAGTGAACACCAAATCTTGAGGAAATGAAGTACCAGGATTTGGGGGTGTCACAAGTTGGTATCAAAGCTTTAGGTTATGAACCTTAGGTGGGGGGAAAAAGCCTTAGGAAGTAACCTTTGAAAAGATAGTGCAGATAACTCTTATCGAGTTTTAAGAAAGAAGTAATAAAACACTTATGTGCTTGTGTGATTATAATTTATGTACTCGTGAGTGTCGAGTAGTAATGATTAATAATTAAAACTTTAAAACTTTGTTGTCAGGATGACTAATGTCGGAGAATCCAGTCAGGCTAGGGAGGAGGGACCTCAAATGCCTATAGTGGAGGAGTCTCGCAACATTCAGGTAGTTTGGGAACAACTACTGCCACGAGAGTCAGCCCCGTTGGTCACATTAGTTGAAGATGAGGATGATGATGTGGTGACAGACAAGGAGGATCCCGTTGAGTTACCACAAGAGGATGAAGATGACGAGGATGAGGAGGAAGAGACTCTACTAACCTCGATAGCCGCTCGTATGTACGATGAAGTCTACGACCGCAACGTGGAACTTCAGGATACCGTCGAGGAATTGCAAGAGATAGTAGCTGAACAACAGACTGCAGTGACATAGAAGGATGACGAGATCCAGGATCGTGAAGAACGACTGACAAATGTCGAAGAGAAACCACAATGCTAAAGAAGCTACGTGGGAACTCGAAGATAAAATTATGAAAGATTACCCTGAGTTATTTGTTTAATCTGTGTCTTTGATTCTGGGGACAGAATCTTTGTAAGCAGGGAAGAATGTAACGAATGATTTGTTTGAATTGTGATTCTGATGACATAATCCTTTTAAGAGTAGAATGATGTAACATTCCAGATTCTTTTAATTTAATTTGAAATATTTATTTGAGTTATATAAATATTTAATGGTTATGTTTATTGTTGAATAAATAATTGTTCAATTTGATTGATTTGATTTAGTTAATTATTTTGTAAGAAAATAATTAAGGAGTTAAGAAAATAAATTGTGATGAGATTATATACTAATTTAATAATTTAATTAGAGAGCTTATAGTGATTAAATGAATTATAATATTTTAATTGAAATTGTGATTAAAATAAAGTGTTAGTTGGTTGAATAAAATTATAAAGGAAATTATAATTATGTGATAATGATTTATGTATGAAAGTAATTTAATAGATTAATATTTGAATTAATTAAATTGATTATTTAATTTATTAGAAGTGTGACAAATAACCTTGCTATAAAGGAGTTATTAAAATAAATTAAAAGAGTTTAATTTAGTTTTGCCAAACCTGTCTTATTGCATATTAAAGTCTTTAATCTAATGACGTTTTATCAAACAAGGTATAAGGATTAATCCATTTGTTTTAATTAGGTTTACCAAACAAGGTATAAAGGCTAATGAGTTATTTTTAGTTAGCTAGCCAAACAAGCCTTATGGCTTTTGATTTTCAAAATTCTATAACTGATGTCAGTTAAAATCCTATACTTAATATATCTATTATTACTATATACATTATATTATTCTACGTATGTTAGAGTTAGGAAGAAAGAAAACTCAGAGGAAGAAGAAGAAGAAGAAGAGAAGAAAAGTGAGAGAATCCTAGAGAATTGGGAGTGAAGAGGAGAAAAGCTTGACAATCAAAGAGATATTATCATCATCTTCTTCAAGGTTTTATTTTATTCTTTTTAGTTTTAATAGTTTAGTTTTTCTCTTCCCAAATCTCTGTAGAATCCTTGGGTAAGAATGAATTGTTGTTGTTATGTGGCTTTATATGATAAACTAGTGATGTTAAAACTATTCTCATAAGTTATAGTCAATGTATTGTTATTATGTATGTAGTTTGTGAAGAAAACCTTTTTACAGATTGTTTTGTGAATGGGTATGGGTTAATTTAAAGTAGAAATTGAGGGTTAATTAGTTGTTTAGTTGATAAATTGATCATCTAATTTGATAGAGTATGTATAATTATTGATAAAGATACTTTAAATTAATTGTTTTGGTTGAAAAACAAAATTTATAGTGTTGATTTCCATTGAAATATCAAAAAGTGAGTTTTTATCAAAAACAGTGAAATTTGATGTTTTAAATTCGTTGTTTATGTTGTTGTATGGGTAGAAACATGTTAGAAGTTCTTGAATTATGTTTACGTGATGTTTTTGTATGAATTGCATGTGAATTAGTCTGTTAGAAACGAGCTTGTAGACCAAATTGGCTTTTTCTTGTACTGTTGCCGAAGCTGTCAGTCGAAACTGCAGTTTCGCGCCGCGCCGCGCCGCGTCGCGGCCCAGTAGTACGTTAGTGTCGCCGCAACGCGACTTTGTAGTTTATTTACCGCGTCGCAGTGCCATCCCAATGCCGCAGCGCGACCCATAGTGTAAACTGTGGCGCCGCCGCGCGAGTTAGCAGAATGGTCTGACAGTGTACTTTTTGTACATGAAATTTTAAGAAAAGTTATGTGATGATATTAGGACTGTAAAATGTTGATTTTAGTATTTCTATACTATGAATAATTATGTTATTAAAAATTAACTTGTGTTATAACTTGATTATGTGATTAAATAATCAAACCTACATGATGAATGTATTAGTTATGTGATAATGACTAACTATGTCATGACGACATATGTATATAGGATATTGCGATTCAAATTGTTCGGTTTAATCTACGAACAAGGCAAGTTTTCTAATCTATTATCTTGTTAATTAAATTACTGTTTTCAATTCGATTACAATATAATGATGTAATTTATTCTGGAGCAAGTTATTTTTGTATTTAACTTGTTGTTTAGCATGCACAACTATATATACTAATGTCGATCATTTTTATCGTTCAAATTATTGTGCATTCTTAGTGTTCAATTCTAATTAACATTGGCTTAGTATTGTTCAAGCAAGGTATGCTATAGTTATTCAAATTGTATGCTATAAGATTATTCCTAAAGCATGACTGTAGTTTACTATGATTGATTCAATCACGATTATTCTATAGTATAGTGTTATTGGTTTTATTCAACTACTCCTTAGTTGATGTTCGTTGAATTCCAAATTACCTTGAAAGCTTATCCAAACCAAACTTCCTTTGCTTCGGACTTGTACTCTGAATACTGAGATGAACAACCCTATTGTTATGATTAGGGGTTAACTTACGTATATCATTAAAATGTTTGTGCACAATACATTGTACGAAGGGCTGATCCCCTTAAGTATAAGGTCCTTATAGTCTTATGACTGTTAAAGTTGGAGTTGAAAGATTACTTGCAACTGTGGACGTAGTTCATGGTCTAACGACCCTCAGTGATGTATATTTTCCATATTTTGGGATTTCAATTTCTGATTATTATTGATAGAGTACAATTCACTTTTGATGAGCCTATTTCGACAGTTATTATTGTTATACTCCTGTTGATTCCATATTATATCCAGTGAGCAATTGTTTTGCTCACTCTTGCATATTTATAAACTCATTGCGGTTAAAGAAGAGAAGGTAGGTGAACCTTCGTCTACCAAAGGAAAGGAAAAAATGTACAAGTGATGAAGACTTGTAATTTTATTTTTATCATTATGATAATAGACTTTTAAATATGATGTGATGTAATAAATTTTAATTTTTGCATTTAAATGTTTGTATCTAAAGGTTAGATAACCTAGGATATTTTTATTTAAGTTTAATCCTGTATGAGCAGGTTTTTATTATTCAATTTTATTATGATTGGATAGTTAGAAATGAATGTTTTGATTAAGTGAACACTAAATCTTGAGGAAATGAAGTACCAGGATTTGGGGGTGTCACAAGTTGGTATCAAAGCTTTAGGTTATGAACCTTAGGTGGGGGAAAAAGCCTTAGGAAGTAACCTTTGAAAAGATAGTGCAGATAACTCTTATCGAGTTTTAAGAAAGAAGTAATAAAACACTTATGTGCTTGTGTGATTATAATTTATGTACTCGTGAGTGTCGAGTAGTAATGATTAATAATTAAAACTTTAAAACTTTGTTGTCAGGATGACTAATATCGGAGAACCCAGTCAAGCTAGGGAGGAGGGACCTCAAATGCCTATAGAGGAGGAGCCTCGCGACATTCAGGTAGTTTGGGAACAACTACTGCCATGAGAGTCAGCCCCGTTGGTAACAGTAGTTGAAGATGAGGATGATGATGTGGAGAGAGACAAGGACGATCCCGTTGAGTTACCACAAGAGGATGAAGATGACGAGGATGAGGAGGAAGAGACTCTACTAACCTCGATAGCCGCTCGTATGTACGATGAAGTCTACGACCGCAACATGGAACTTCAGGATACCGTCGAGGAATTGCAAGAGATAGTAGCTGAACAACAGACTGCAGTGACATAGAAGGATGACGAGATCCAGGATCGTGAAGAACGACTGACAAATGTCGAAGAGAAACCACAATGCTAAAGAAGCTACGTGGGAACTCGAAGATAAAATTATGAAAGATTACCCTGAGTTATTTGTTTAATCTGTGTCTTTGATTCTGGGGACAGAATCTTTGTAAGCAGGGAAGAATGTAACGAATGATTTGTTTGAATTGTGATTCTGATGACATAATCCTTTTAAGAGTAGAATGATGTAACATTCCAGATTCTTTTAATTTAATTTGAAATATTTATTTGAGTTATATAAATATTTAATGGTTATGTTTATTGTTGAATAAATAATTGTTCAATTTGATTGATTTGATTTAGTTAATTATTTTGTAAGAAAATAATTAAGGAGTTAAGAAAATAAATTGTGATGAGATTATATACTAATTTAATAATTTAATTAGAGAGCTTATAGTGATTAAATGAATTATAATATTTTAATTGAAATTGTGATTAAAATAAAGTGTTAGTTGGTTGAATAAAATTATAAAGGAAATTATAATTATGTGATAATGATTTATGTATGAAAGTAATTTAATAGATTAATATTTGAATTAATTAAATTGATTATTTAATTTATTAGAAGTGTGACAAATAACCTTGCTATAAAGGAGTTATTAAAATAAATTAAAAGAGTTTAATTTAGTTTTGCCAAACCTGTCTTATTGCATATTAAAGTCTTTAATCTAATGATGTTTTATCAAACAAGGTATAAGGATTAATCCATTTGTTTTAATTAGGTTTACCAAACAAGGTATAAAGGCTAATGAGTTATTTTTAGTTAGCTAGCCAAACAAGCCTTATGGCTTTTGATTTTCAAAATTCTATAACTGATGTCAGTTAAAATCCTATACTTAATATATCTATTATTACTATATACATTATATTATTCTACGTATGTTAGAGTTAGGAAGAAAGAAAACTCAGAGGAAGAAGAAGAAGAAGAGAAGAAGAAAAGTGAGAGAATCCTAGAGAATTGGGAGTGAAGAGGAGAAAAGCTTGACAATCAAAGAGATATTATCATCATCTTCTTCAAGGTTTTATTTTATTCTTTTTAGTTTTAATAGTTTAGTTTTTCTCTTCCCAAATCTCTGTAGAATCCTTGGGTAAGAATGAATTGTTGTTGTTATGTGGCTTTATATGATAAACTAGTGATGTTAAAACTATTCTCATAAGTTATAGTCAATGTATTGTTATTATGTATGTAGTTTGTGAAGAAAACCTTTTTACAGATTGTTTTGTGAATGGGTATGGGTTAATTTAAAGTAGAAATTGAGGGTTAATTAGTTGTTTAGTTGATAAATTGATCATCTAATTTGATAGAGTATGTATAATTATTGATAAAGATACTTTAAATTAATTGTTTTGGTTGAAAAACAAAATTTATAGTGTTGATTTCCATTGAAATATCAAAAAGTGAGTTTTTATCAAAAACAGTGAAATTTGATGTTTTAAATTCGTTGTTTATGTTGTTGTATGGGTAGAAACATGTTAGAAGTTCTTAAATTATGTTTACATGGAGTTTTTGTATGAATTGCATGTGAATTAGTCTGTTAGAAACGAGCTTGTAGGCCAAATTGGCTTTTTCTTGTACTGTTGCTGAAGCTGTAAGTCAAAACTGCAGTGTCGCACCACGCCGCGGCCCAGCACTACGTTAGTGGCGCCGCAACGCCATCTCCACGCCGAAGCGCGACTTTATAGTTTATTTACCACGTCGCAGTGCCATCCCAATGCCGCAGCGCGACCCATAATGTAAACTGTGGCGCCGCAGCGCGAGTTAGCAGAATGGTCTGACAATGTACTTTTTGTACATGAAAATTGAAGAAAAGTTATGTGATGATATTAGGACTGTAAAATGTTGATTTTAGTATTTCTATACTATGAATAATTATGTTATTAAAAATTAACTTGTGTTATAACTTGAATATGTGATTAAATAATCAAACCTACATGATGAATGTATTAGTTATGTGATAATGACTAACTATGTCATGATGACACATGTATATAGGATATTGTGATTCAAATTGTTCGGTTTAATCTACGAACAAGACAAGTTTTCTAATCTATTATCTTGTTAATTCAATTACTGTTTTCAATTCGATTACAATATAATGATGTAAGTTATTCTAGAGCAAGTTATTTTTGTATTTAACTTGTTGTTTAGCATGCACAACTATATATACTAATGTCGATCATTTCTATCGTTCAAATTGTTGTGCATGCTTAGTGTTCAATTTTAATTAACCTTGGCTTAGTATTGTTCAAGCAAGGTATGCTATAGTTATTCAAATTGTATGCTATTAGATTATTCCTAAAGCATGACTGTAGTTTACTATGATTGATTCAATCACGATTATTCTATAGTATAGTGTTATTGGTTTTATTCAACTACTCCTTAGTTGATGTTCGTTGAATTCCAAATTACCTTGAAAGCTTATCCAAACCAAACTTCCTTTGGTACGGACTTGTACTCTGAATACTGAGATGAACAACCCTATTGTTATGATTAGGGGTTAACTTACGTATATCGTTAAAATGTTTGTGCACAATACATTGTACGAATGGCTGATCCCCTTAAGTACAAGGTCTTTATAGTCTTATGACTGTTAAAGTTGGAGTTGAAAGATTACTTGCAACAGTGGACGTAGTTCATGGTCTAACGACTCTCAATGATGTATATTTTCCATATTTTGGGATTTAAATTTATGATTATTATTGATAGAGTACTATTCACTTTTGATGAGCCTATTTCGACAGTTATTATTGTTATACTCCTGTTGATTCCATATTATATCCAGTGAGCAATTGTTTTGCTCACTCTTGCATATTTATAAACTTATTGCAGTTAAAGAAGAGAAGGTAGGTTAACCTTCGTCTACCAAAGCAAAGGAAAAAATGTACAAGTGATGAAGACTTGTAATTTTATTTTTATCATTATGATAATAAACTTTTAAATATGATGTGATGTAATAAATTTTAATTTTCGCATTTGAATGTTTGTATCTAAAGGCTAAATAACTTGGGATATTTTTATTGAAGTTTAATCCTGTATGGGCAGGTTTTTATTATTCAATTTTGTTGTGATTGGATAGTTAGAAATGAATGTTTTGATTAAGTGAACACCAAATCTTGAGAAAATGAAGTACCAGGATTTGGGGGTGTCACAAGCTTCGATTACAAAGTACGCTAACAAGGGTTTTCAGAGAGACGCGGTTCACCTCCTCGGCTCCAAACGTCGCTTGTAGAATGGCACCACCACTATGTCGCCGCTGCCGCCACCACTACGTCGCCACTATTTCTAGGGTTAGAAGGAGTCGAGAGGGAGGGGAATGAGACGGGCTGATATCTTAGTGAGAGGGTTGAGCCGGTGAAATGAGAGAGACAGAGTTGGGCAGAGACGGGAAAGTCTAGAAGGAAAAATTTTTAAGTTTCGTGTCTTTTTTTCTCCATGTTTTTTACATAGACAACATTTTTTTAAAAAAAAACGTTATCTATTTAAAATTAAAAATTAGCTTTTATAAATAGATAACGTTTTTTCATATTTATCTACAACGTTTTGTTAAAAAAACGTTGTTAAAAAAAATACCACAACGTTTTTTATAAAAACGTTGTGGTTTTAAGTGTTGTCTATTTACTATTTTGTAGCAGTGATTAGGTTTTAAATGAAAATTTTAGTTACTAAAAATGTAAATTAGGGTTTCCTAAATAAATTAGGTTTCCTAATCACTTAGGACTTGTAATTAGGATTAATGTTTCATAATTAACATTAAAATTATTAAATTAACAACAAGGTTTTTCCTAATTATAGATTTGGGTTTTCAACTTTAGCAATTAGGGTTTTCTAATTAATCAATTAGGATTATCTATAATTATATTTATAATCAATACATAAAAACCTTATACTTATCTTTTGAATTCCCAAAATTTACTGTTTCTAATATTCCGAATTAGGGTTTCGGATTCCCGACACTGAAATTAGGGTTGCTAGAACCAGTATTATGGTTTCTTATCAGTCGTTAGGGTTTTCTAACTGAACGTCAATGTTTTTAATATAACTTTAGAGTTTGATAAAGTTACACTTATTCTGATCAATAGTTGATCCTAAACCACAATTCTGTGCACATAAAACCACATACACAGACTTATGTACCCTCGTATACTTATCCTTAATAATTCTCCACAAAATTTTTTAAATTAACAAAATTCCTTCTCAAAAATGTCAAATCCATATACTTATTTTCTGTCTAGGTCTATTATTTAACCCTTATTCTATCTTTTAAGATTTTTTTTAAATTATTTAAATTCTCGTGTCGTCACTGATGAGTGAGTTTTATACACATGAATTAAGTGTGTTTGAGCTTAATCTTTTGTATGTTTTTAAGTGTTTGTGTCTATTCATGCATGTTTTACGTTATTTTGTAGGAATTGAGACAAAAGTTACTTGGATCGACGTTTGGGGTGACAAGATTCGCGTTTTCAGCTTATCATTTACATAGTAGCCACTTCAAAGCCAATTTCAGCATTGTTCTGAACCTTATTTCTGAAAACTCAAAGAATAAAAGTTGTAGATCTATATCTCCTCTTTCCGGAAAATATCGAATCATCAAAATCGGAGTTCGGACGAAGAAGTTATGGCCATTTTCCCAAAGGACGTCGGAGCAGAAAATTTCCAAAAAAGACATCAGCGCCGGGGCGCCCAAACAAGGCCTATGCCCAGCGCCGGGGTGCTAGGAGGTAGTGTGCCAGTGCCGTGCCCAGTGCCGGGGCACTGGGGAAGAGTTTGGTTAAGCTTGGACGCGTTTTGGGGCGAATTTTGACACTTTTTTGACTCCAAATTGGATTGGGTTTGTTCCTAAGCTAAAAATTAGACTTTTAGCCTATAAATACAAGATGAAAGACATAAAATAAAGAGAAAATTAAATAGATTAGATTAGAGGTACACTCCATTAGATTAGAACATAAACCCTAGTTCTTATTAGTTTTGGAGATTGAAGCAACTTGGAGACCATTGAAGATCAAGAGCAGGACCTTGAGGAAGATAGAGATTTACTGACAACAGATTTATTCTTCACTCTACTCTCATTTTTAGCTTTTAATGTCTATTCAATTGTGGATTCTTGATTTTAATTCATCAATCATGAACTAAAATCTTTTGTTAAGACTACAAATTGAACCTTTTATGTCTATGAATTAATTATTTAATTTATTCCAATCATTTATGTCAAGGTGAATTGTTTATTATGTCTTGCGAGTTTTTGATTAATTATTAGGCCAGTAATTACTGTGTTACTCTAGAAGGATTCGGGAGATGAAATCTAGGGTTGGAACTAGACATGATAACATGTATGCTTAATTATTTGCATGAGATGAATAATTAGGGTCGTGAATTGAATAGGAATATCTGTTCACTGCATGTAACGAAATGGGAATTGGAACTTAATGAGTTTGGTTTAATTATTATGCATAGGAATATCGTAGGATTAATTAAATTGAATAAAAGTTATCTGTTCACTTGGGAAATGGCTTTTAACAACTAGAATTCCTGTTAACAATTCAGGTGTCATAATAATTGGGATAATTGGATAATTAGTTTATAGCTCATAATTGGGAATATTGTAGTCTTGATCTTTATTTATTTGAAATTCATTTATAAAGTATTCGAGTTTATTTAGTTAATTTATTTTTTTCTTAATTAGAAAAATCACAATTTACAGTTGTTTAAATAAAATTGATTTGGTTAAGAGTTAGTACTTGGTAATTTTTATTAAATAATTCCTCGTGGGAACGATACTTTTCTTATCACTTTATTACTTGTTGACCATGTATACTTGCACGTATTCATTGATTGCGAAATCAATCAACAGTCACATTCATCCCTTTTTCTAATAATTTTTTTCCCGAAATTCAACTTACACATTACACCGTGAACCATTCACCATTCACCATTCATCATTCACCATTCATTCTCATCATTACATGCTACCCAATACACCACTCATCAGAGTTAAAATTTTAAAATTGTGCTGAGGAGTTGTATAGACTATGAACTGTTATTTTCGAAAAGGTTTATACAAAAATTCATCCGCAAACCGTCTTATCTTACAGACATAGTGGGTAATTAGCATGGTATGCCCTGTACTGGCCAAGTACTGCAGGTTGGAACAAATTTTCCCCGTTCCCTCTATCCGCCTTGGGCGCACAAAATTTTCTTACCTCAGTCTTTATCAAAATTCGCACCAAAATAATTTGGTTCGGGAAAGTTTTCAAAGAACGCTTAGAGTTTGCATAAAAGTTGGTCTAGCCGAATCAAATAGCTTAGACTCATATCAATAATTCAATTTCAATCGAAATATTAATGTATAGCCAAACCCCATTGGCAAATTCAAATTTTGATAAAATGACGCCATGATAGCGTACTATATTTACAGTCCGTTTGAGGATTCCGTCGTTGAATGACTTTGTCATAACACATCATACAATAGTGGGACAACGATTTTTAGATCGAATTCAACACTAAGTATTCCTGTATTTATAACTCCATCATTTTTTTATCATTTTTACATCAGGTTACATGATACAATAATGATAATTAAAATAAATTTTTATGTTTCAAAACATTATCCTCTAGCCGAAACAAGTATCATAGACTATTCTTTAAACCGTTCAAAAATCTTTACAAATCAGTTTTATCATCTCAACAGGTAACGATGTGTCGGTGGCCCAAAGTCCACACATACACAAGGGTCACCAGGATTTGAGAAAAAAATTCATTTTTTAAAAGCACATAGTATGTATTTAGCTTGATGTCAAAAATTTTAAAGTCTAGCATAGCTAGTAGATTTAGAAAACCTATGTCTCGACTAATGATCAATTGCTTAGTAATCTATCTATTCCTATTATCCTCAATACTCCATTCACACAAAATAATACCCAGTTCTTCAAATTTACCACACTTATGAGTTCAGAAACTTTCCACAATCATATGAGTTTAAGAACTTGTCCTAGCCAGACCTTTGGCGTGCATTCGATGAGGGGTTCAAAAACTTTTCATATAATTATGAGTCACAAACCTACCATAAGTATGCATTTTAAGAACTCGTAACTTAACCTTATATTCTCTACCTATAACCTATCTATTTGTTATACACATGAGAAAATAATCACCTTCTCAACACGTATATAGCAAATAGCGCGACACAGACATTTCAATGATTATCAGTACCAAAAACTAAGTGGTTTTTACACCAAGTACAATTTCCCGCTCATAACAAGGAATCATACAACTCAGTTGCAGACATGAGTCCTCAGTTAAAATCCCCACCTAATCCTACTCCCCTCTCAATACGAATTTTATTTAATCCGTATTCATAATCCTGTTATGAATCCGTATCAATTTATAGTACAACTGACACACAACATTGTTGTCGCAAACTTTTCATTCATTAAATTGATTCTTATCCCATACTATAACCTTATCCGATCACGGGGTGATCTCATCGTATATATTACGATTCATTTCTATGTTATGATCGTTTTATTTTACGATCTTCTATCTCGGTACTTTTAGTCTTTTATACTTTATCTATTTATCACTATTGTTCACCTTTATTATCAGAGTTAGGGAACTCCGTATCTTTTATAACTCGCTGAGATTCGTCTTTGAATCTTACCGACACATTAACTCTATTTCAGTTAGTCCTTCTTCTAATCACTGCGGTTATTAGTCTCAGGTAACCCTACCTAAAGTTCATAACCTACAGCTCTGATACCAACTGTAGTATCCCCAGATTTGGGTCCCAAATCACCAAGGATCTAGTATACTATTTCTATAACTATTTCGAAAGATATAAACATAAATTGTTTATACATTAAACATTACAGTCTGATCCCAAGGTCGAGAACCTTCACATAATTCCTGAATAAATATCTTATCTAACATACAATGTTATTATTACACAATACTGTTATAAATTAGTTGCACATATAATCCCAAGCTGAACTTGTCTTGGTCTTTTCCTATATCCGACTTATTCGTTCTAATCTGCAATATTTATCATGATATAGCAAGGGTGAGCAACAAGTTTAAGTTTAATAGTGGATATATCATGATTGAACGAATTTGAATAATAGTTGGCTAACATTCAACAATATAATTGTGAATTAACATGAACAAACTTTCATAGTTGAACGAACATTGAACATAAACAGATATATCTGAACCAAATGGTAATGAAGGTGATCAGCCTTTCATACCTGATGAATACATGTAATATGCACAGAGTACGATTAAACAATTTATAGACATGGCAATCAGCAATGATTAACCACAACCATATTTGAATGAAACAACTCGAGGTCGAGTTAAGGAAAACTTGCATGTACCGTTGATAACCGTTACTCAATTTATCTTAGCTTTGGCTGAATACCTAATATAGATAATATGGGTCTCACAAGTTAGAATAATATCATCATAGTATAACGCTGTTATATATATTATAAAATAACCTAAACACATAACAAATAATCCTAGCCGTCTACAAAACACATATGACCTAGTCTCAAGTCAAATTTTTAAAGTCTAGGTTGAATTTCGTACTATTTCTACATTTCGACGGCCTAGTCGGATAATTCACGAGCCTATTATCTATAAGACTCTGTCTGAACGCAACACAATTTTCTTAGATATTTTATTAATCAGTCAAAATAATTTTTCAAATGCTCATAATAATTTTTAAGTAATTATTATCATTTATCATGATTTTTTATTCATAAATATCATATTTATATGAATTAAATACTACTTAATTTCATTATCATTAATATTTATTTAATATTAAATATTAATAAAATACATGTCATAATATTATAAATTATTTATAATATCTCAAAGTATTTTTAATACTTTATTATTACCATTAAATGATTTTAAAGTAATTAAAACCATTATTAATTATTTGTCATTAATAACAAATATTAATATTTTTCATGACAAAATATTAAAAGTTATATTTTATAACTTCAAATATTTTTATAACATTTAAATTACTTTATATAATTTTTAAATCATTAATTCTAATTTTCCAAAATTTATTTAATATATTTATTAAATAAATTAAATACCATTAATATTTATTTATTAATGAAATTCATCACAAAATATTAAAAGTCATTAAAAATAACCTAAAATATTTTATTATACAATAATATAATTTTTTCTTATAATTTTTCAAGTATTAAAATCATCTTTAATTAATTTATTTAATATAATAATTAAATAACATTAATATTCCAAAAATATTAAATATTAATAAAATATATTCAAAATTATCAAAACCCATTTCTAGGCTTTAAAATAATTTTTTGTAATTTATTATGAATTTTTAATAATTGAAAACTATTTTTATCTATTTATTTAATAAAATAATTAATTTTTATAATTTATCTGTCGCTAAAGGTACCTATATTGACAAAATTATCAATATAGGTGTTTTTGGGCCTGTCCAGAAATTTTATTCTATGTTATTGATGTTTTCTGAGCTGGTAATGATTTTAATGTTGTAGTATTGATGTAGTACTACAACCCTAAACAAGTTATATGGCCATATCATATCACAACAGAAAGATCTAAGGCTCACAAAATATGTCAGAAGTTGTTCTTCATTTCTAGGTTTTCCAAAAATGAAGAACAGTTGCAAGGTCCTATTTTGCAGCTTTCAATCATAACTTTCTAGGATTGGTTTGTGTGATATAAAGGTTCAGTAATGTAGTAATGGTGTCAAAGAACAACTATACAACAATAAATTAGTCTAACAACACCAAATATAAGATATCTAAGCCGGTCAAAGTGCATGTCAGGAACTGTTCTTGAACGAATTCTGGGTTTTCCAAAAATTCATAATCCTGGTGGTCAACCATAGTTTCACCACTCATATCTTTGAACCTGTGAGAGATCTGGTTGTTCTAAGGGCTTAGATGTGTAGTATTCATGTCAGACTACAAGATCTATACACAAACATGGCCATTAACCTTAACAGTTGCAAGATCAAAGGCCATAAAAAGCTTGTCAGAAATTCTGGGTTTCTGGGTTTACCCAGATTTCCAGTATTCGTGATCGGTCAATGCATTTTGACCACATATATCTGGAGATCTAGATATGGTATGGAGGTGATTCCACTTCCGGACTACTCTCCTCATGGAAAAGAACAAGTCTATAACATCAAACATAACTAACATCTAACACAAAGAGATCTAGAAGCTCTGACATTCGACTGTTAGACCATATTTTCTAACTTTTCCAGATTTTTGAAAACATAAATTTCGTGCATCTAGATGTTATGGATCCTTGATGTAACATCTTGGATCACTATATAACATTCCAATACACAACTTAAAACAACAAGCAACAACATCTAACATAAAATCACATGATTTTCACGTTTAAGGTTTATACCTTTTATAAGCTTTGATCTTTGATTTCTAATCCTTTGATCCTCATCTGAGAGAGCTAAGATATGATATAAGATGATATTATCACTCCCTTTTACTCTCGAAATTCGAAGGCTAGAGAGAGAGAGTTGTTGGCTTTTGAAAACTAAAGTAAGTCATTTTCTTACTTTTAATCTATATGTATTATTAATGCAAAGAATGTAGCTGATCTAGATGGCTGATTGCTGTGATTTAGAGCACATGGCTAGAGCTAGGGTTGGTCAACAACTAAAATAGGGCAAGATCTACAAGTTACTTATTAAAGAAATTAAAAAGGGCACTTTGGTAATTTGATTTCCAATTTTAATGGCATTCTTGACATTTAATCAAACCCTTAGGTTTTAACCCTTAGGATTTGACCCACAGGGTTTAACCCTAAATTTTTTCAAATTGATTTTTAGGATTTTTGCAATTAGGTTTAAAATGAAAATTTTAGTTACTAAAAATGTAAATTAGGGTTTCCTAATTACATTAGGTTTCTTAATCACTTAGGACTTGTAATTAGGATTAATGTTTCCTAATTAACATTAAAATTATTAAATTAATAACAAGGTTTTTCCTAATTATAAATTAGGGTTTTCAACTTTAGCAATTAGGGTTTTCTAATTAATCAATTAGGGTTATCCCTAATTATATTTATAAACAATGCATAAAAACCTTATACTTATCTTTTGAATTCCCAAATTTAGGGTTTCTAATATTCCGTATTAGGATTTTGGATTCCCAACACTGAAATTAGGGTTTTCAGAGCCGGTATTAGGGTTTCTTATCAGTCGTTAGGGTTTTTTAACTAAACGTCGATATTTTTAATATAACTTTAGGGTTTGATAAAGTTACACTTATTCTGATCAATAGTTGATCCTATACCACAATTATGTACACATAAAACCACATACAAAGACTTATATACCCTTATATACTTATCCTTAATAATTCTCCACAAAAATTTTTAAATTCACAAAATTCCTTCTCAAAAATGTCAAATCCATACACTTATTTTCTGTCCAGATCTATTATTTTCCTCGTGAGTTTATCTCTTACCATTTCATAGTACCTTCTCTTATAGCATTAAGCTATAGCCACTTAGTCGTTACATACTATTTCTCATTTCTTAGCTCAATCCGATCACGCCGTGATCATCGGTTTACCTTAGGGTTATTTCCCATTATCAACTAAACTCCATTCGATTTCATTCTTATTATCTTTATCATCTTCATCTTATAAACATTATCTTAACATTTTTATTACCGGAGTTAGGAAACTCCTGAATTCTCATTCTTTAGATACTTCAAGATTCTTCTTTGAATCTTCGCTATATATATATATATATATATATATATATATATATATATATTAGTCTTCATCTTTCTCTCTCTCTCTCAGGTTATAGCCTAAGGTACTCGTACCTAAAGTTTATAACTTACAGCTTTGATACCAACCTGTGATGCCCCCAAATCCGTGTCCCTTCGAACCTCGGATCCGGTCCGCCACGATACTACTATCGTCAAACTATTTATATCTTTTATTCATAACTTAATGAATATAAATTTGCTTATTACAATTTAAAAAATAAATTCTTTCCATTTTCAAGATCTGTACAATGACCCCAAACTTTTATAAGTTTCAAATCTTGGTCATTTACCATTCCTATCTTACTCTATATTCGATGTTATAAAAATATGCAGAATAATTTAAACTTTTGCAATCTCCTTTGAAAAATATTTTATTGATTTCTTAACTTGAATCAATTACATATCCTTGAATCAAATTATGTTATGATTCATTCTATTCGAATTGTTGTATAATTTTTTTTACATCACGATTTGAATTCCTTTATGTATCACATAGTATAACTTTACAACTTAACATGTATTACACATAGTAAACTACTATCATGTACATCTCCTAGAACCTACACATGGTTCAAGAGAATCTATTTAAATAAATAAACTAACCTCCTTCGTTACTATTGAAATTTATCAATCAAGTAGCACATAATCTTTACCGTGAGTCCTTAACCTACAAAAGTAGTTATTTGCAAGGGTGAGCTCGACAGCCTAGAAATTTTAACAGTTTTCATGCAGCACATAACATATAATAGCATATTCAGTTCATGCATTCACAATCAATTAATATTTACTACGCATGTTACTTCTCACATAAAAGGAATAGAGATTTACTTCACAAGCATATCATCAAAGATCAACTTTCAAATTTCATACATATCTCATATGCATTTCATATATATACATCAACATTTGCATAGCATAATATAGCTCAACTAACAGTTATCAAATTCATATATCAAATAGGAACTGAAAGACTTGCCTGATTCATAGTTTATCAACTACGACTTACTGCTTAAAGCTTATCTGCACTTCGTGTATTCCTACATAATTATATAATCATGGATTCATATACATCCGTAGTACATTCATACATTCTTAATGTAATAATAATATTACATTATTTTCTATCTTGGTTTTTAGAACCTTCCCTTTGCTTTCTTAGTAAACTCTTAGTGTAACAACCAAGAATTTATGTGATACATTATAAATAAATATATTAAATAATCTGTAATAGATTGCGAATGATTTAGTGATTATGTAGATAATATGATATAATATTAAAGAAAGTCTCACCAATAAGTTATATAAGTTAGTGAACTAACCTAAGTATTTTAATAATCTAGGAAATAGATTTAAGATGTTAAACCTTAAGTAAGTACTCAATAAACTTGAATAAGACAAGTCTAATTGGGTTATGTAAGTTAATTGACATTATTGATTGATATGAATGTGTAAATATCAATAATAATGAGTAATAGTTCATGAGATAATAGGGTTAATATTACTAAGGATGGCTAGTGGTTTAAACAAGCCCAATAATTATGTAAGCATTGGACTTGTAGATAATTTGATTGTTAAGATAGCCCACTATTAAATTTAATAGGCAAGTATGCTAGTAGCACAATTATTTAATTGTGGAGGCCCAAGTTCATGTTAATTAGTAAGTCAAACTAGTTAATTTCAAGCCCAAAACGTCTAATGTAATGGCCAAACTTGTAGCCCAATTAAGGAGGGACATGTTGGACTTTTAATGTACTAAATAAAGAATTAAAAGAAAACAAATTTGGTGCAAAGAGTGGCCACATGGCCGGCCACATGAGGAAGAGAAAAAGGGGAGTGCACCTTATGATTTCATATCCACAATTTTCAAAGATATTTCAAAAAGCTTAGCCATGTGTCAAAGTTATTAAGGAGCCACCTACATGGATAATCTTCCATATATCTAAGTAATGATTAAAGTGAGAGAAAGAGATAAGATGAGGTTGGGTAAAAATAGCTACATATATATCTTATATCTATACAAGATTATCCAACAAAAAGCTAATCTCTTTTTATTTCTTCTTTTACTATACTTCATTTATCTTACTTTCCATTAAGCTAGTAAAGCAAAAACATAAGAGAGAGAGAAAGAGAGTGAGAGAGAAATTCGTACGAAAGAGGAAGAAGGAGGAGGAAGAGTTCCACTCTTGATGCACCCTAAGTTCATCCTATACTTTGGAAGGGAAAGAAGGTGTGCCCAAAAATCAATGTGAAAACTAATCTAACTTATTCTTTTTATTTTGTTTTATTTTGGAGATCTAAAGTTTATGATCTAGAGGTCTAAAACCCTCTATCTACATGTTTTATATGGTTTCATGTATGGATCTAACATATTTGAGTGTTAGAAAGTAAATCAAAAGGATATAAGAGAAACTAATTTTGTTTTGTAAGAAAACTCTAGTTTTTTTTCACTTCCTTTGATCGACTACCGTTTTTGATCTACACCTTCTTTTTGTGATCCGTCAAAGAGGAGTGCTAGATATGTAAGTTAACTACTAAATCCAAGTGGTAGCATTTAAAAATGTTGAATACACAAGTGGTAGCAACTGTTTTAGCAAAAATAGTTTGGTCTTTTGAAAGAAAAATAAACTATTTTTGGACAGTCAATACAAGGGGTATTTTCGTCATTTTTCTGGCATTTAAAAATTTTGGAAAACTTTTGGAGAGTAATATGATGAGTTATCTTTCAAACCCAAGTGGAATCACCTAAAAAGGAGTTGTAGATTTCCGTATGGACTGATTTTAGCAAAGTAGGTAAAAGCTAAAAATCCCAAAACGGAGTCTGCCCAAAATTTTGAAAGGGCAGTTTCGGTCACTTAAATTATGAAATAAATTTCAGCCTTTTCGGACATGAAAATATATGTCATAAAGTAGCTCCTGTCCAAAAATGAGCTCATTCTGACTTAAAATGACCAAGTTATGATCATTTCAATATTTAGGTTTTTCGGGCGAAAATCGCTATAACCGGAGTTCTATAACTCCGATGGCCACGAAATTTAAACTGGAGGGTCACGTTAACATGTATGAGATTATGCCAAGAGATGAGAATTTCTGGAGTTGAGCATGATGGGGCTAATTTCTTAAGCCACGCACTAAAAATGATTTTTGAAAATTAGTAAAAGAAATTGAAATATTACAAGAAAATACTTTTTGTTTATGAAATACATGTATATAAGTATGGCCAAAGGATAGAAAAATAATAAGTTGATTTGGTATTTTCGTAAAGGAGATATGGAATCCTGCTTGCTGGATTGGAAAAAAATGTTGAATCCAGTTTACTGGATTGAAAGATTTAGAATCCAGGCTTGCTGGATTGCAGGATTTGGAATCCAGACTTGCTGGATTAAAAGTTTGTTAAATCCAGTTTGCTGGATTAGCCAATCCAGGTGGCTGGATTGCATGCTTGAATAATCTAGGCTATGATGTTAGTATTCAGCTTACTAGATTATAAGGAAGAGCTAATAAAAGCAAAAGATTAAGTGTTAAATCATAAGAAATATGATAGAGTAAATAATATATTATCAAAGGATGACAATAATAAGAATGTTTTCAGGTAATTGATTATGTGGATAAGTAAATTGCTGATAGAGTAATTGTATTCTGATATAAAGTATGATATGTTGATTGTAAGATCAATCTTAACAATGATAGGTCTTTACAATAAAGAGATTAAATTAAATTGTGTAGCAGTAGATCGCATTCAAGGCAAGTTCTCTAACTCAAACTTGAGTTATTCTTTTCAAAGCATGTTAGTGAATAATTATTGTTTATTATTCACATCCATATTGATTATTGATGGTCGCACTTAGTGCAATTAAATTCTTGTTCTATTATTATTGAACTGTGAATTGGTTAAAGTTCTTTTATTCATGAACTATTTAAGATATGGATTTATGCTCATTGTATCAGCTAGATCAAGTATGTTTAAATTTGTTTAATCAAATATGTTGTTAAAAGCTTTTCTTTACCAATTGATTTGGTAAGGACTCAAGACTGAGAAAAAGAACAATTTGATTAAAGCATTATTGAAAAACAATTATTGCTCGTAAATTAAGTTTTTATGTATAATACACCGGGTATGAAAGGCTGATCCCCTTGATTACCAAAACTTATTAAAAGGACCAGTTTAAATACGGACAACCTTAGCATATGTTCATGGTCATTATGACCACTCAGTATCTGTTATTCAATTTTTCGAATATTCAGTTGCCAAGACTTAATTCATGTTCTTTCGCAATTAATTTCTATTGTTGAACATTGAACGATAGATTTCTTGCTAATCATGATATATCTCCTTTTACTTAAACTTGCTAAGAAAATTAGTTATTTACCCTTGCTATGTCATGACATTTATTTCAGCTAAGCCATAGAGTTCAAGTAAGAAGGACAAGGGCAAGGGAAAGGTCCAAGAATAGTTATTATAAATGTTTAAGTATCATGAAATACTATGTTTGATGTTTATGTAAACATTTTGTGTTACTTTATGTAACTTAAGTAAGGTATGTTTGTGTTAAGGTAATAGACCTTGGGGTATTGTATAAGACTTTATTATAATGAACAACGTATGTTTATTATTCTACAATAGTATATAGAATGCTTATGTTGATGATGGATAGTGAGCACCAAACCCGGGGTTGAGAACTCGGATTTGGGGGCGTCACAGATTGGTATCAGAGCTGTAGGTTATAAACTTTAGGATGTGAAACTTAGGTTATAACCTTAGAACAAAACTCGTATAGAGTATGCTAAGAGGTGGATTGTGGAGATTCATCTAGTATGTAGTGTGCATAATAAAATATTGCTTCATTTTATCAATGAATATATTTTATTGTGATACTGATGTTGTGTTTGTTTGGTTATAGGATGCTTGAGGAAGGATAAGGTAGCCATACAGTCGAGAAAGAGCCGTTAGATCCGGTAGAGGATCATGCTGTTAGTGACGAGCGTGATGAGGATGTGATGGAGGTTTTGTTTAAAAATAACATGGCACTGAAGAATAGAGTGACAGAGTTAGAGCAGGAGAATGCCACTCATCAGTTTACTGAAACTCAGTATAAGGAACTGGCATATCAAGCTCAAAACGAGCTTGCTGAGATGAAGATACAGTTGAAGGAGCAGACGACCTTGGCTACTCATATGGTTGCCAAGAATGCTGAGCTGAGAGAGATATTAGAACAAGAGCATAATAAGTTTGCGATATTGAGTATTGAGCATCAGGCTTTACACCTGAGGTTTGACTTAGAGATCGCTGACAGGGTCCGAGTTGAGGATGCCTGGGTCCAAGCAGCGAGAAGAGTGGATAAGTTAGAGGTTGAGGCAGAGGCTGGACGGGTTAGGATGGAGTCCTTGGGACGGGCTTTAGATGCAGCATATACTGGTCCCCAAGTAGGAGTGAGGAGATCCTTTGAGATAGGCGAGTCGAGTCGAGCTGTTAGACGTCGACTTATAGATGGACTCTTTCCACCAGAGCAGGAGCATTCAGGCGCACCCTCTCCAGACGCGCAGTGATAGTTTAATAGCTTTCTATTGTTTATAGATGCAGCAGTACCCCTTTTGATTATTAGGGTTGCATGTTTGATGTAAACCTCAGTAGGTGCGAGGTAGTATGTAAATATGATGTATTCCCATCTTAGGTGAATAGGGGAGTATGTCTTTTGGTAGATCCCATCTTTTGATGTTTAAAAAATGGGATAGTTAACGTTTATAAAAATATGCCAAGTATGTAAATGTATGACTCTAAAATTTTGTATATGAATATAAATGCATTATTATAATTACATATTGGATCAAATAGAAAAGTATTAAGAATTAAAATGAGAAGTTGTCTATTTGAAAAAAAAAATTTAGTAAATCGAATATGTTAATTCAGCAAGCTGAATGTGTTATTCAGCAAGCTGGATATGTTAATTCAGCAAGCTGAATTCGTTATTCAGCAAGCTGGATATGTTAATTCAGCAAGCTGAATGTGTAATTCAGTAAGCTAAATATGTGAATTTAGTAAGATGAATACGTTAATTCAGCAAGCTGAATTAGTCAATTTAGCAAGTTGAATTCGATAATACAACATTATGATAATATGATTGTTAGAGTTTAAATTATATGTTATATTTTAAACCCTTAGAAGATATATCATATAATTAAACTCGATGTAATAAATTAAGGTTTTGTTTAATCAGATAATGCCGCCAAGACGTCAAAATCGAAAATAGAGGGAGGAACGTTCTGTGAACAATGAAAGAAATCAAGATGACCCAATGCAGAACTTCGCTGATATGATAGCTCAAGCTATGTGAACTCGTACACCTGCAGTGAGGGGGTAAGCGAATAATAGATTGGCAAATTTTAAAGATTTTAAAGCTGTAGGACCACCAGAATTCAGTGGAACTACGGACCCTATAGCGGCTCAAACATGGGTGAAAGAGATGGAAAATGCCTTTATCATTGCAAGGGTAGCCGAAGAGCAAAAGACGGCTTTTGCTACCTACTTGATGAAAGGTGAGGCTAATTACTGGTGGGAGACGAACCAAGCTAGAGCCGGAACAGAGGTAGTGACATGGACCAGGTTTAAGGAGTTATTCTTAGAAAGTTATTTCTTGGAGGCCATGCAAGCCAGAATGGAAGTGCAGTTTCTTGAATAAAAGCAAGAAAACATGTCAGTTGCCGAATATGCAGCAAAATTTAATGAGCTAGCCAGATTCGTACCTCATCAGGTGGATACAGAACTACGAAAGGTGCGTAGGTTTGAAAATGGGCTGAAGCCATGGATTCACAGCAAAGTTGCAGTGTTGCAAATTGCTACGTTCTCAACACTGTTAGAAAAAGCCATCATTGCAAAAGGTAGTAGTGAGGCAGTTTCTAGATTCAACCGAGAGAAGAATAAGAAGAAAATTGAAGGTGGTCATCAAGGTGCGAGTAGTGGTGGCAGTAACAGCAAGAAACGTAAGTGAAACAACAGTGGCAATGAATCAGAAGCGCAACAAGGGAATACTCAGCAGAAGAAGGCAGCGTGTTCAAAGTGTGGAAAGAATCACTCTAGAGAGTGTATGAAAGGGAAAAACGTCTGTTATAATTGTGGTCAAGAAGGACATATTTCACCAAATTGTCCTAAGCCGAAGAAAGGTGGTTGTTTTTCTTGTGGAGGAACGGGGCACTGATTTAAGGATTGTCCATTGAAGAAGAATACAGATGGAGGAAGTGGAAATAAGAGCAGTTCAACAAAGTTAACTATTGGAGGGCCAACGCAGCAGGGCAAACCGACAGCCTGAATGTTGAACATGACTGTGCAAGATGCAGTTGCATCAAAGGAGGTGGTGGCAGGTATTATTCCGATCAATAATATAAATGCCTACGTATTATTTGATTCGGGAGCTACATGTTCATTTGTGTCTGATGAATTTGCTAGAAGATTAAACTTACCATTTGAAAAGTTAAAGAACCCAATGAATATAGAAGTTGCAAACAAAGAAGTGATCCCTGTAGAGTTTATCCATAACAACTGTGGTGTGGAAATAAGGGGACATAAGTTAAGCGTGAATTTAATTCCGATACGCTTAGGAGAATTTGATGTTATCTTAGGGATGGATTGGTTGTTTAACCATGAGACAGTTATAGATTGCCAGAAAAAGAGTATACAGCTTAAGACCCCAGATAAGTCTAAGGTTGTATTTTATGGTAGCAAGTCGCCAAGGTAAACAAGTTTTTTGACGATGATGCAGGCCAGAAGAATGTTACGAAAAGGCTGTGAAGGTTATTTGGCTCATGTAGTGGATACACGGGTTGTAAATTCGAACATGGGGCAGATACCCATAGTTAATGAGTTTGGGGATGTCTTTCCAGAAGAACTTCCGGGACTTCCTCCAGAGAGAGAAATAAAGTTTGTGATTGATTTAGTACCGGGGACATCGCCGATATCGAAAGCGCCGTATCGAATGTCTCCCGTAGAAATGAAAGAGTTGATGATCCAGCTACAAGAGTTGTTAGATAAGAAGTACATCTAACCTAATGTATCTCTATGGGGAGCACCGGTGTTGTTTGTAAAGAAGAAGGATGGTTCGATGAGGTTGTGTATGGATTATAGAGAATTAAATAAGGTGACAATCAAGAACAAATATCCATTACCAAGAATAGACGATCTGTTTGATCAACTTAAGGGAGCGAGATGTTTTTCAAAGATTGACCTAAGAACTGGTTATCATCAGTTGAAGGTGAGAACAGAAGATGTACCAAAGACAGCATTTAGAACTCGTTACGGCCATTATGAGTTCGTAGTGATGTCGTTTGGACTGACGAATGCGCCAGTAGCTTTTATGGACTTGATGAACAGAATATTTAAACCATATTTAGATAAATTTGTGGTGGTGTTCATTGATGACATTTTGGTGTATTCGAAGACTGAAGAGGAGCATGCCGAACATCTACGAATTGTGTTGGAAACCTTAAGGAAAGAGAAGTTATATGCTAAATTTTCAAAGTGTGAGTTCTGGTTGAAGAGAGTTCAATTTTTGGGGCATGTCATCGATAACGAGGGAATTTCTGTTGATCCAGCAAAGGTAGAAGCGGTGAAAAATTGGGGACAACTGAAAACACCGACAGAGATTAGAAGTTTCTTGGGATTGGCAGGATATTATCGAAGATTTATTCAGGATTTCTCGAAGATAGCGGCACCATTAACTAATCTGACGTGGAAGACTGTTAAGTATGTGTGGACAGAGAAATGTGAACAGAGTTTTCAAGAATTAAAGAAAAGATTAAGTGAAGCACCTGTGTTATCTTTACCAGATAGTACAGGGGGTTTTACAGTGTATAGTGATGCGTCACACAAGGGACTAGGTTGCGTATTAATGCAGAATGGTAAAGTCATTGCGTACGCGTCACGACAGTTAAAAGACTATGAGAAGGGATACCCTACCCATGACCTTGAGTTGGCTGCGGTAGTATTTGCCCTTAAGATTTGGAGACATTATCTCTACGGAGAAAAGTGTGAGATATACACAGATCACAAGAGTCTGAAGTACATCTTTACACAAAAGGAGTTAAACATGAGGCAGAGGAGATGGTAAGAATTCATCAAGGACTATGATTGTGATATTCTATATCATCCGGGCAAGGCTAATGTAGTGGCAGATGCTTTAAGTAGGAAGAGCCAAGAAAAATTATTTGTATTAACAGAACAAGAAGAATTAGTAAGAGAAATAGAGAAAATGGAGTTGGAGGTGAAAAATCCAAAGGATTCAGATAAGGTAATAGAAATGGAAGCAAGTCCGACTTTATTAGACAAGGTGAAAGAATCACAAGGGAATGATGATGAATGTGGTAACATAAAGAAGCGGTTGGTCGAGGGCGAAGAGCTGAAGTATAAGATCGACGACATTGGATTACTGAGATTTGAAGGAAGAATTTGGGTACCTGCAGTACCAGAGTTACGAGAAGAGATTCTTCAAGAAGCGCACAATACGAGATACTCAATACACCCAGGAAGCACGAAGATGTATCAAGATTTGCGTCAACATTATTGGTGGCCAAACATGAAGAGAGAGGTTGCTGAATGCGTCAGTCGATGTTTAACTTGTCAAAGAGTCAAGGCAGAGCATCAACGACCAAGTGGATTATTACAGGCGTTGGAAATTCCGGAATGGAAATGGGAGCACGTCACGATGGATTTTGTGGTAGGACTTCCAGCAACACAGAAGGGTTACGATGCTATATGGGTAACTATCGATCGTCTTACAAAGTTAGCACACTTTTTGCCGATCAAGATTAGGTATAATTTGGATCAGCTAGCAAAATTGTATATCAAGGAAATTATTTCGAGACATGGAGTGCCAGTATCAATCGTGTCTGATAGAGATTCGCGCTTCACATCAAACTTTTGGAGAAGTCTTCAAGAAAGAATGGGGACACAATTAAGGTTGAGTACTGCGTATCATCCACAGACAGATGGGAAAATAGAGAGAATGATTCAAACCTTAGAAGATATGCTCAGAGCCTGTGTGATAGATTTCAAGGGAAGTTGAGAAGATCATCTTCCGTTGGTGGAGTTTGCGTATAACAATAGTCATCATGCAAGCATTGGTATGCCACCGTATGAAGCCCTGTATGGGAGAAAGTGTAGAACGCCCTTATGTTGGGACGAGGTAGGTGAAAGAAGATTGTTGGGGCCAGAATTGGTTCAGCAGAGTGTGGAGGTCATTAAAGTGATAAGAGCTCGATTGGTAGCAGCTCAGGATCGACAAAAGAAGTACGCAGATATTCATCGTAAGAAAACAGATTTTGAAGTGGGAAGCTATGTATTTATGAAGGTATCTCCTTGGAAGGGGAAGATAAGATTTGGGAAGAAAGGTAAACTGAGTCCAAGGTTTATTGGACCGTTCGAAATACTGAAGAAGATAGGGGAAGTGGCGTATGAGGTAGCTCTACCTCCTGAACTGGAACATATTCACAATGTGTTTCATGTGTCAGTATTGCGTCCGTACAAGCCGGATTGCAAGCATGTGATATCATACGCGCCGATTCAAGTCGAGAAAGACTTATCGTACGAGGAGGTTCCTATAGAAATTTTGGATAGGAAAGAGTAGAAATTGAGAAATAAGGTTATACATTCTATTAAAGTGCTCTGGAGGAACCACAATGCTGAGGAAGCTACATGGGAACTCGAGGAAAATATGAGGAAAGAGTTTCCAAATCTTTTTGAGTAACCTTAATAAAATTCCGAGGACGAAATTCTTATAAGGAGGGAGAGTGTAATAACCAAGAATTTCTGTGATACATTATAAATAAATATATTAAATAATTTGTAATAGATTGCGAATGATTTAGTGATTATGTGGATAATATGATATAATATTAAAGAAAGTCTCACCAATAAGTTATATAAGTTAGTGAACTAACTTAAGTATTTTAATAATCTAGAAAATAGATTTAAGATATTAAACCCTAAGCAAACCCTAAGCAAGTACTCAATAAACTTGAATAAGACAAGTCTAATTGGGTTATGTAAGTTAATTGACATTATTGATTGATGTGAATGTGTAAATATCAATAATAATGAGTAATAGTTTATGAGATAATATGGTTAATATTACTAAGGATGGCTAGTGGTTTAAGCAAGCCCAATAATTATTTAAGCATTGGACTTGTAGATAATTTGATTGTTAAGATAGCCCACTATTAAATTTAATGGGCAAGTATGCTAGTAGCACAATTATTTAATTGTGGAGGCCCAAGTTCATGTTAATTAGTAAGCCAAACTAGTTAATTTCAAGCCCAAAACATCTAATGTAATGGCCCAACTTGTAGCCCAATTAAGCAGGGACATGTTGGACTTTTAATGTACTAAATAAAGAATTAAAAGAAAACAAATTTGGTGCAAAAAGTGGCCACATGGCCGGCCACATGAGGAAGAGAAAAAGGGGAGTGCACCTTATGATTTCATATCCACAATTTTCAAATATATTTCAAAAAGCTTAGCCATGTGTTAAAGTTATTAAGGAGCCACCTACATGGATAATCTTCCATATATCTAAGTAATGATTAAAGTGTGAGAAAGAGATAAGATGAGGTTGGGTAAAAATAGCTACATATATATCTTATATCTATACAAGATTATCCAACAAAAAGCTAATCTCTTATTATTTCTGCTTTTACTATACTTCATTTATCTTACTTTCCATTAAGCTAGTAAAGCAAAAACATAAGAGAGAGAGAAAGAGAGTGAGAGAGAAATTCGTTGGAAAGAGGAAAAAGGAGGAGGAAGAGTTCCACTCTTGATGCACCCTAAGTTCATCCTATACTTTGGAAGGGAAAGAAGGTGTGCCAAAAAATCAAGGTGAAAACTAATCTAACTTAATCTTTTTATTTTGTTTTATTTTGGAGATCTAAAGTTTATGATCTAGAGGTCTAAAACCCTCTATCTACATGTTTTATATGGTTTCATGTATGGATCTAACATATTTGAGTGTTAGAAAGTAAATCAAAAGGATATAAGAGAAACTAATTTTGTTTTATAAGAAAACTCTAGTTTTTTTTTTACTTCCTTTGATCGACTACCGTTTTTGATCTACACCTTTTTTTTGTGATACGTCAAAGAGTGATGCTAGATATGTAAGTTAACTACTAAACCCAAGTGGTAGCATTCAAAAATGTTGAATACACAAGTGGTAGCAACTGTTTTAACAAAAACAGTTTGGTCTTTTGAAAGAAAAATAAACTATTTTTGGACAGTCAATGCAAGGGGTATTTTCATCATTTTTTTGGCATTTAAAAATTCTAGAAAATTTTGGGAGAGTAATATGATCAGTTATCTTTCAAACCCAAGTGGAATCACCTAAAAATGAGTTGTAGATTTCCGTATGGACTGATTTTAGCAAAGTAGGTAAAAGCTAAAAATCCCAAAATGGAGTCTACCCAAAATTTTGAAAGGGCAATTTCGGTCACTTAAAGTATGAAATAAATTTCGGCCTTTTGGTACATGAAAATATATGTCATAAAGTAGCTCTTGTCCAAAAATGAGTTCATTCTGACTTAAAATGACCAAGTTATGATCATTTCAATATTTAGGTTTTTCGGACAAAAATCGCTATAACCAGAGTTCTATAACTCCGATGGCCACGAAATTTAAACTGGAGGGTCACGTTAACATGTATGAGATTATGCCAAGAGATGGGAATTTCTGGAGTTGAGCATGATGGGGCTAATTTCTTAAGCCACGCACTAAAAATGATTTTTGAAAAATAGTAAAAGAAATTGAAAAATTACAAGAAAATACTTTTTGTGTATGAAATACATGTATATAAGTATGGCCAAAGGATAAAAAAATAATAAGTTGATTTGGTATTTTCGTAAAGGAGATATGGAATCCAACTTGCTGGATTGGAAAAAAATGTTGAATCCAGTTTACTGGATTGAAAGATTTAGAATCCAGGCTTGCTGGATTGCAGGATTTGGAATCCAGATTTGCTGGATTAAAAGTTTGTTGAATCCAGTTTGCTGGATTAGCCAATCCAGATGGCTGGATTGCATGCTTGAATAATCTAGACTATGATGTTAGTATTCAGCTTACTAGATTATAAGGAAGAGCTAATAAAAGGAAAAGATTAAGTGTTAAATCATAAGAAATATGATAAAGTAAATAATATATTATCAAAGGATGACAATAATAAAAATGTTTTTAGGTAATTGATTATGTGGATAAGTAAATTGCTGATAGAGTAATTGTATTCTGATATAAAATATGATATGCTGATTGTAAGATCAATCTTAACAATGATAGGTCTTTACAATAAAGAGATTAAATTAAATTGTGTAGCAGTAGATCGCAGTCAAGGCAAGTTCTCTAACTCAAACTTGAGTTATTCTTTTCAAAGCATGTTAGTGAATAATTATTGTTTATTATTCACATCCATATTGATTATTGATGCTCGCACTTAGTGCAATTAAATTCCTGTTCTATTATTATTGAACTGTGAATTGGTTAAAGTTCTTTTATTCATGAACTATTTAAGATATGGATATATGCTCATTGTATCAGCTAGATCAAGTATGTTTAAATTTGTTTAATCAAATATGTTGTTAAAAGCTTTTCTTCACCAATTGATTTGGTAAGGACTCAAGACTGAGAAAAAGAATAATTTGATTAAAGCATTATTGAAAAACAATTATTGCTCGTAAATTAAGTGTTTATGCATAATACACCGGGTATGAAAGGCTGATTCCCTTGATTACCAAAACTTATTAAAAGGACCAGTTTAAATACTGACAACCTTAGCATATGTTCATGGTCATTATGACCACTCAGTATCTATTATTCAATTGTTCGAATATTCAGTTGCCAAGACTTAATTCATGTTCTTTCGCAATTAATTTCTATTGTTGAACATTAAACGATAGATTTCTTGCTAACCATGATATATCTTCTTTTACTTAAACTTGCTAAGAAAATTAGTTGCTTACCCTTGCTATGTCATGACATTTATTTCAGCTAAGCCAAAGAGTTCAAGTAAGAAGGACAAGGGAAAGGGAAAGGTCCAACAATAGTTATTATAAATGTTTACGTATCATGAAATACTATATTTGATATTTATGTAAATCTTTTGTGTTACTTTATGTAACTTACGTAAGGCATGTTTGTGTTAAGGTAATAGATCTTGGGGTATTGTATAAGACTTTATTATAATGAACAACGTATGTTTATTATTCTGCAATAGTATATAGAATGCTTATGTTGATGATGGATAGTGAGCACCAAACCCGGGGTTGAGAACTCGGATTTGGGGGCGTCACACTTAGAATAGCTATGTATATATAGTACACCTTATCTAACCATGCTTAATATCAACATTCATAAATCTTTATCACACACTTGGCTAACTATGTGTTCAATACACATTTAAAGTTTATAGATATGTGATCTACATCGTTCTTACTTTTTACAAACTTTAACAAATTTGGGTTTTTTATAACCATTACATGCTCAAATACTTAAAATATCAATTACGTCAAGTATTATAACTTAAGACATTCATACACACATGTTTTAAGGTTCTGGTTACCATGTACTATTTGGCAGCACTGCCCTGCAGCATTGCTACGCTGCAGTTTGGCCTAGGATGGGCGCAGCTGCGACGTCCCCTGGCCAGACCAGATTTATGCTTTTTATTACCCACTATAATTTCTAGTATAACACGTATTCTGATACGTGTTGTAAACATTCCTCAAGTAGGTTGTGATCTATTTTCAAGTTCATATTCAATCTACGTAGCTCCATAATAATTTATTTCAATCAATAAGTCTTAACTACTTTCTTTGACAAGATTCGATATTATAAGCTTTTAAACCATATATTAGTTCTAATAAGCCTCTAATAGCATACTTCACATGTATATAACTTATTTACATAGACATAGCATAGTTCATTATTTGAAAATGTATTTTAAACCACACTTGAAAGGTCTAATTCATGCTTAGCTAGATGATGAACTTATTCGTCATGTCTACAGGCATAAGGCGTTCAAGTTCACTTTTAAAAGTCATTCTAGGCCAAGTTAAAGCAACTAGGTGCAATTTTTAATCTTATTTCATAGCTAACTAAGCCATGTATGTATGTTATCACGTTTAGAACTTTAAGTACACAAGTTACTTTAAGTTCGTTCTCAAAGTTTCAAGTTTTCTTTGGAAATCATTTTCAACTAAGCTATTGTAAGTTGATAATAAGTAAAGCAACTTTAAATCACTTCTCATGCTTAGGTATACTCATAACTTAACAATATGTATGTGTTAAAATAGGCCAATGGCCTATCACACGGTAGTTATAATACGTATAACACTGATTTTGGGACAAGGCTTATTACTCTCTAACTTATCAGTAAAATGGGTCTCATTCTACTAAAGTTAATTCCTTTTGTGCTTATTAAATCAATTATAATGATTTAACATTACTACACTAAATTAAACTATGGGCATATATATACACATATATATGTACCTTACCCACATATAGTAAGTATACTTATATATTAAATATACATCAATATATAATCTTATATCCCATCTACATTGGGCTAGTCCAAATAATATTTTAATTGGGCTAAATATAAATCAATTGGGTACTCTTAACCCATTATCCCCTATAACACTTAAATACTACAATGATTAATATCAATCATTTATTCCCATACCATTAATTCTCTTTTAATAATTCCAGTTAAACCTTCAGTCTGGTTTAACTTTAGTTGAAACAACCCGGGTCAAATCCCGAGTCCGGAACAAATCTTGGGTCAAATCCCAAGTCCGAATCGAATCAAATCCATCAAAATAAGGTCTCAAACCACTAGCCCAATAGTATCTTCTTGGGTCATCTTAGCCCACCACAGGCTCCCAAAAGGTCATGACTTGAAGGTACTATTGATAGTAACTTATTTCCTTACATGCAGACAAAATTTTCCCCTATCTTTCGATGTAGGACTGGGGCGTTACAAACACCCCCACTTAATTTTTTGACGTCCCCGTCAGAACCTATCACACACACAGCCCAAAGATCTTTGCCTCTCTAGCCATTGTGGGATAATATCGGCTGGCTTTGTGTCCCCACCTCCGGACCTCCATCTCTCCATTGTGGGATAATACCACCAGCCTTCGTGTCCCCACCTCCGGCAACCCGATCAGATGACCCGACCCGAGCTTTCGAGACTCGACTTTGATGCCATATGAAACAACCCGGGTCAAATCCCGAGTCCGAAATAAATCTTGGGTCAAATCCCAAGTCCGAATCAAATCAAATTCATCAAAATAAGGTCTCAAACCACTGGCTCAATAGTATCTTATTGAGTCATCTTAGCCCACCACAGGCTCCCAAAAGGTCATGACTTGAAGGTGCTATTGGTAGTAATTTATTTCCTTATATGCAGACAAATTTTTTCCTATCTTTCGATGTGGGACTGGGGCGTTACATTAGTACTCAGGCCACACGAGGCTCATTTATCTCATTTATCGGAGTTATAAAACTCAAGCTCATTATCTCAACAGTAAAATACCAGGGGTCTAGGCCACGTTTGGCTTTTCCCCAATTCTACTTTATTCAATATCCATTTAATGTAAAGCTTAGGTGTCACACTTTACCTTAATATTTAATTACCTTAAATGATTATATACTATGAACTTATACTCATAATATCTTTATCCAAATAGCCATTTTCTTACAATAATTAGTATGTATTACACTAATTATTATAATAATTCTTCCATAATATCACCTAATTAACCAATATTTATTCCGGGTTAATTAATTAACTCTTATTCAAATCCTACTTTGCTAATTAATCCATTCATGGACAACTTAATCATCATTTAAGATTGTATTATCCATATGAGTCCTTAGTATCCATTTCTTAAATTTTAAATTCCACAAACTTTCTCAGAACATGCTACAGACCGCTGCAGCTGCGTTGGTCATAGGCTTGGAAATGGCACAGCTATGCTATACCAAGTTCAAACACAACAAGTTTCTGTTTTAGCAGAAATTGAATCTACTCTCCTAAATACTTCACATATACCTCATAAATGGCAACTCTTCTAAAATCAACCTATTCTTTGATTCCACATCATGGACTACTATTTTCTTTAATAATTAAAATATCAAACTTTGAGTTCTAAATCTCTACTTGTCTCAACTATAAAATCTCATTTATAGTATTTCTTTCCACTAATAACACAAAATTCAAAATATAACACATATATACATTCCTTTAATCTTCACTTCTCACCGTGTATCAAATTACTTAATAATTCTTTAACCAATTTAAAGGTATATCAATTTTCTTCTCTCATCAACAACGTACACACATACAATACTAAACCTAGCACGCGTCGAGTCTTTAATAGTATTCAATATAGTACACTGAGTGATTTTCCACGAACAACCAACACATTTGTTTTCGTCTCGTCTACACTATTTTCACAGTGAGTTAGATCGGTTACTAATTCGTACAAACCTCTGCTACCTGAAGGAATTATTTAGCCCAACTCCTGTACATCCACCATTAAAGGGTACGGTTGCACTGCCTTAGACTTGATACTTACTCGTACATATACTCAAGAAATTAATGATTATCAAAGAAATTTAATGTCACCAACTTACTATGATAAAATAATTTCGCATAAATTATTTAATATCAATAGATAAATTTCTATTCATCTTCTTTACTTCAAATAACTCGTCTCTCCAATAAATAACAAATATATAATAATAATATATTTATTAAACACAGAAATCACTTATTGCATAGTTTATATTACCCCATGCAACACAATACCACATATCTCACAACAAATATATATATATATTCTTATTCGAACCCTTCTCATGCCTTAAGAATTTTATTTACTAAATTCTTATTTTAATAATTTTTGAAAATTCGGGTTCTTACATAATTCACATTGACATATAGTGGGTTAGGTAATATTGATGCTCATATGAATTTTATCTCTTTTGTGGATTTTGTGTGGTTTGGACACGGTTCATCAAAAGATGGCAATGTTTCACTTTTGTGTTCTCGACTAGCAGTCCATAGTAATCAGTCAAGCTTAACAAGAGGTGTGCATTATGGATGAAACTTTAAATGACATTAGGGTCTCATATCTTTCCACTTTGAATCTCTTAGTTTATTAATTAGCAATTTTGTGTTGATAGTTATATTAGAATTTAACTTACCTGTTAATTGATCGTTTAAGCAGCTAAAAATAGCTTTAAGGTTGTTGCATGCTAGTTTAGAAATATTCACCTTTTTTTGTGGGAACGATACTTAACTTACTTTATACTACTTCTTGACCGTGTATACTTACACATTTAATTGTCTATTTTGTTAACCTGAAACAGAACCAACAATCTTCTCCCCGGGCACTTTCCCCTTAGATTTGGTGATATGCTTCATCACCCGTTGAGGAAGATATAATGGATTTTCCTTCGACACTGCATCAGTTGTAAATCCTTCAGCCTCCCCATAATTCCATGGCATTTTTTGTAGGCTGATAATAGGATACTGTGGCCTGAATGGCAATATAATTGGTTTTGGTGCAGCCACTTTCAAAGGGTTTTCAACTCCTTTGAGCTGAATTGTTTGAATTGTAAGTGGTGTGGAAGCCAACTCTCCCTCAATGGATATAATTGCTACAACTTCCTTCCATCTTGGAGGAAATGTGTTCCCACTCTTAAATGATACAGTATCGTTATCTGTCATTTGTAGGTCACCATTGTCAATCATGTTCTGAATAAGATGGCGGAGTGCCTAGGATTTTTCAGTGCTGTGACCGCGAGAGTGGGAGTGGTATTGGCATACTCTATTAGCATCAAATCGTTTTTAGCGTGGGTTGACTGGAGGTTGCAATGCTGTGATTTTTCCTTCATTAATCAGCATTTACAATATTTCTTCCATGGTTTGGCCTAAATAGATGATTTCCCTTTTGTTGGCGAAGTCCTGACGGTCTTTAGCTTTTGCTCTTTTTGTAATCTTTTCCTCTAATGTTTCACTTTCTGGAGTAAGTGGTGGAGGATTTGTGATGAAAGGAAGGAGGCTAGCATGCTCCTGACTAAATAATTGACGTTTGACTTGGTGCTGATGAATCACCAGTTCTGCCGATTGATTGACTTGTTCGCCAAGAGACTTTAATTCTCATTCCACCATGAACTGAAATTATGGATAATCCTATTTGTCAGAATTATCTTTGTTGACTTGGGATGAACCACCTAAATTTTTGAAGTATTTGGAGCTTTCTGCACCGCCACAATTGATCATGTTAACCTCCCCTTCCTTGTATTGAGGGAGAGGGTTGTCTTGAACGTGAGGTTGGTCGGGATTTGCCACCACAATCTCACCATTGTCAATTAAATCTTGAATCTTATGCTTAAGGGCCCAACAATCCTGAGTGTCATGGCGTGGAGCTTCAGCATGATAAGCACACTTTTTGCTTGCATTAAAACCTTTTCCACTAGGGTTGGCTGGTGGAAGGAGGTGAGTAATTTTCTTATGAGCTGTCAGAAGTTTGAGAATTTTTTCGAGTGAGTCCCCTAAGGGTGTTAACACTCGGGTATGTCTGACTTCTCCACTTTTTTGAAATGGAGGGTTTGAAGACTGTGCTTGAAAAGTGGAGTAGTTTCTCCTTTGAATAGACAAGTTTTGATTGCCTTTTTGTCCTTTCAGTATCAAAGAAACATCCTCTTCTTTCTTCTTATGGATCCTCTGGGGGTTGTTTCCATAACTACCTGACTGAATGTGTGATGCCCCTAAATCTTGGTACTTAAAACCCGAACTCGGTGCTTCACGATACCATTTCTATAAGCTGAATAATACTAATAATAATAACAATAATATAAAATTCAAACTTAATTTACATATGCATCAAAGTTTACTCCTAGGTACGAGACCTTTAAACATTCATTACATCATATATAATAAGTAATATTATCTTAATAAACTATAATTATTACACAACATGTTAGAAATCTCAATCGAACAACTTTCCTTTCCCCTTGTTCTTTCCTGAGCCTTCTGGTTGATCATACTTAACTGAAAACATTTAATTTAAGCAGGAGTGAGCATTTGAGTGCCCAACAAGTAATAACAATTATAAATATTAGCTGAAAGGGTTAAATATTTTCTTTGTACTACTCTTCTACAACAAGTCAATAGTTGTGAAGTAATCTGAACCGATAATAATAACATAACAACTCTCTATCAAAATTTTGAAACTACGTAATCACTATAATTGGGGTTTAGGTGACATACTATGAATATTGTTTTCAATTTTCGAATAAGTTTAGTAGGAATTCATCTACAAACTGTCATAACTTACGGGCACGGGGGTGATCAGCCCGTTATGTCTTGTATTGATCAATACTACATGCAAGAACGATAGTATCGTTTACTCTGTCCACCTTGGGTGCATAAAAAATTTTCCCGTTTACGGGATGTTCATACTTGTCGGGTTCCAAACCAAAGCAATTCAGTTGGATAATAATAAAGTTTTATCTATTCAATAATAATCTATAATTCAACATATATATATATATATATATATATATATATATATATATATACGGGTAATTGATAAAGGTGTATCAACATGTGATTAAATACAATAATTATCCAAGTAGGGACACTTGTATAACCATTTATAGAAATTAACAACAGATATATATATATATATATATATATATATATATATATATATATATATATATATATATATATATATCTGAATTACCATATACTAACATGTTGATAATCAATGAGCGTATATAGTATAGAGTTAATAATCTATACAGTAATAATATAATTCTGAAACAATTCTTACTCATGCCCATTGCATAAAGAAAATGCAAAGGTAGGATCCTTGCCTGAGTTGCTGCTTACAATAACGCAACTTAGATTAATCTTTTGTACAGCGACCTATCAGTAATAATATCATTCGTTCGATTAGAATAATATATCATAACACATGGCACTGCTTATTGCAGTCAGCGCATTATCTAATCACATTGTCACATATGTTTAACAACCATTGAATCACAAATAAACACTTATCAAGTCAAATTATCTAAGTTCAGATCAATTTCTGAAATATTTTGGTGTACCGACAGCTTTATCGGGTAATTATCGAGTGTAGAACTCTATCATGTATCTTAATAACCGAAAATATCAGTCACATTATTTTTAAAATGACTTATAATAATTTTTTATACGTTTATTATAATTTATCATGAATTTTCAAACACCGGAATCATTATTAAATGATTTAAATATTAACTAATTTTTTTATCATTAATATTTAATTAATATTAAACTATTAATGAAACTATTACCAAAATATTAAAGTTATTTATAGTAACTCAAAATATTTTTAAAGTATTAATTTTACCCTTAAATAATTTTTAAAATATTTAAAATCATTTTAAATAATTGTCATTAATATTAGAATATTAATTTATTATTTATCAAAATATTAAAAGTCATTGATTATGACTTAAAATATTTTTAATTCATTTATTTCCTTTTTAAATGATTTTTAAATAATTAAAACCATTTTAAAACTATTTATTTAATATAATTATTAAATAAAATTAATATCATTAATATTAAATTATTAATGAAATTTACCTTTAAATATCAAAAGTTATATTTTATAACTTAAAATATTTTAAAACTATTTATTTTTATTTAAAATGATTTTTAAAATATTAAAATTATTTTTAATTAATTTATTTAATATAATTACTAAATAAATCTAATATCATTAATATTTAATTATTAATGAAACTTATCTTAAAATATTAAAAGTTATGTTTTATAACTTGAAATATTATTAAATACCTTATTATTATTTAAAATGATTTTTAATACAATAAAATCATTTTTAATTAATTTATTTAATGCATTTATTAAATAATTTAAATACCAATAATATCCAAATAAATATTAATATTTATGAAAAATATGTCAAATTATTAAAAGTTAATTTTTATAACTTAAAATAATTTTTCAAACTATTTTTGTAATTTTCAGAATTTATTTACTATTTTTAAATAATTTTTAGAAATTAAATTAAGTAATTTAAATATGTCTGTCGCTAAAGCCCTTTGGCGACAGTATGTGTCGCCTTTGGTGTTCTTGAGAAACCCAGGTGTTCATACTCGTTAGGAAAGGGTGCTACTTTGACCAGTGATTAATTTCAATCTATGACGTTTCTGGGTAAACTAAGACACATATCTTGTAGTATTTATGCAACACTACAGCTAACAACAACATCTCTGCAAGATATAAAGTCACAAAGTAACTATCAGAACAATTTTGGGTTGCCCAGAATTTTCAGTCATGGCCGGTCAACGCTTTTGTTGACCTTAAATCTGACAATCTGTTCATGTTATAGTTGTGTTAAACGTCGGGCCTTATAGAATAACTAACAGGGTATGAAGTTTGATCATTTCTCAAGCATAAACATCAATAACAAGCAAGATCTAAGCTATCAAAATGGCTGTCAGAGGCTGTTCTTCATTTCTGGGTTACCCAGAAATGAAGAGCAGATCGTGGGTCTTAATTTGGGCTTCCATAACTCGCAACACATGTACTATTTTTGTGATGTAAAAGTTCCAGGTTGTAGACCACATGTAATACTACAATTCTATCACAAAACATCACTAAAACAACAACACAACAAGAAGATATAATCTGGTCAAACTTTGCCAGAGAAACTGTTCTTCATGAATATGGGGTTTTCCCAGAAACTCATAAGGCTGGTGGTCAACCCTAGTTTGACCACCCATATCTTTGATCATGTAACAGATCTGGTTGTTCTATGGGTTTTAAAATGTAGTATTCATGTCAAACTACAAGTCTATAACAACAACATGGCCTAAATAATTACAAGGAGCAAGATCATAGGCCATCAAAATGCCTGTCAGACTTTCTAGGAAAATTTTGGGCTTCACGAATAGCCAGTCAATGCCAGTCAACCTACTTTAACCTTAAATAACTTTTAATCTACAATAGATATGACCATGATTTAAGTTGCAAATTAAAGATCTCCTAACAGACTACAAGTACAAACTTTCAAAACACAAAAACACATAACAGATTAAAATCTATGGGAACTGACATTCACTATCAGACCCCTATTTCTTCAATTTCCAGATTTTTGAAAAACTTAATTTTGAGCACTTTGATGTTATGGATCTAATAAATATCAACCCAGATCAACTCTATGGACTACAAATAACATGTTTTAACAATAAATCATAACATCTAACACAAGATAAAAAATTAAATTTCTAAATTAGGTTTTACCTCCTTATGATCAAATTCTGACTTCTATGTTTCTGATTAGATGCTGGTGTTCATGGGGCTTGATTGGGGACTGATCTAGCAAGGAAATTTCAAAGGTTTGGTCTTGAGAGAATATGGCTATGTATTTGTGAATAATTTAGACCAAAATGAGCACTTTCTCTCTCTTAAATCTAGAAATCATGTATAGCATGTATGGGATGGCTGATCATGTGATGTTAATCTAGCTGCTAGGTTGATAGGGTAGGGTGGCTGCAGATTTGCAAAGATTTGTTAGCCAATAATTCAACTAATGGGATAAAAAGGGTATTTTAGTAATTTCTTTTTAATCTCAAGGGTATTCTTGTCCAAGGTGCTTGAATCTAGGATTTAATCACTAGGTTTTACATCTTAAAGTTTTTCAAATAATTTCTAGGATTTAAAAAATTAAAATTAAAGTGTAATAAAATATTAATTAAAACACACTAATTTAAAATTAGGGTTTTTAATAGAAAATTAGGGTTTTTAAATTAGGATTCCTTAATATTATTAGGGTTCCCAAATTAACAATTTGGGTTTCCTAATTATCATTATAATTTACAAAAATAATAATTAGGGCTTCTAATTTTAGCAAATTAGGGTTTTCAAATAATAATTAGGGTTTCTCATAATTACAGAAATTCTATAATACACAGTAAAATTTATATACCCAATTACTACACAGTCTCGAACTCATAACTGAGTTTAACAATTAGGGTTTCATAACACGATATAAGGGTCATGGTATAATTTACCATAATTGATCAACCATTATCAGTCTACACATTTACAGTACATATTTATAGCACTGAAAAATTAAAATATAATTAATGTTATATTATTATTCTCATCCATAGCTCGAAATCCAAAATTAGGGCTTGAATTCCATATCTGATTTATTTTTCACATACAACATCAATAATTAAGCTAAAATAATTAACGTAAATATTCTGAACACATTCATATAATAAAATATTTATTATTATAATTCTAATAATCATTTCATATGTTATTTAAATAATATAAAATCATGTTTTTATGGAAAATAATTAATTAAACATTTATGCTTACAAAGATTAATTACTATCATAATATAATTTGTAATGATCAAAAATTCTAAAATTATTTATAATTTTTCAGGTACTAAATATATTTGTATTTATTATACACATTACTAGACACTTATTCTCATCATTAAAATAAATAAAAAAAAATTATATTGCAAAATTTCTTATTTATTTTATATTGAAAATATCGGGTTATTACATTCACCCTCCCTTATAAGGATTCCGTCCCCGGAATCACCGTTTTAAAACCCATACATACAGGGGTACATAACATACAGAATCATTGCAAATAGATCTCGATCATAATTCATCGAACAAATCTTTATCTATTCAACATAAAATTTGTCTGTCTGATTAAACGGAAGTTTGATTTTTAAGCAAACTCAAATTCCTCCCTCAAAATTTCTTTATAACTTAATTTGCTATATATAAGAAAAGCATATATATACGAAAATAAAAGTTATTCAAATAATACCTGGAGTTCCATTCCCAGCTGCCACTGTATCTTGAACCGTCATGTTGAAGACTCTCGCGGTTGGTTTGTTGGTTGAAGTCGATCCTGTGATTGCCAGAGTCCTGCTGCCTTTTCCCGTGGTTACACTCCCTGCCTCCATTTTTCTCTTTGGACAATCCTTCACCTTATGTTCAGTCGATCCACATAGAAAACACCCACTATTCATCCTTGGGTTGGGCCAGTTAGGAGAGATATGGCCCTCATGTCCGCACTTATAACATACAAACTTACCCTTCAAACACTCACCAGAGTGATTCTTCCCGCAATTCTTACACTGCACAGTCTGTTTCTTCACACCTTCCTGCTTCACCTGGACATTCCCAGAAAAATTCCCCTTTCTTTTCTCACCCCTATTTCCACTATTACCTTCCACCTTCACAGCTCCTCCAGCCTTGCTTTGGTTCCCCTTCTCCTTATTGTAAAGGCTCATAGCCTCACTCCCCTCCTCAGCTATGATAGCCTTCTCCATGAGTGCTGTAAAAGTATTGATCTGCAACACTGCCACCTTATTGTAGAGCCAAGATTTTAATCCTAGCTCGAACCTCCATGCCTTCCTAGTCTCTGTATCAACTTGATGCGGAGCGAACCTAGCTAACTCATTAAACTTTGCGGCATACTTCGCAATAGTCATGTTCTTCTACTTTAATTCTAGAAATTTTACCTCCTTCCTAGACTGCATGCTAGCTGAGAGGTAGTTTTCGAAAAACAAAGTCTTAAACCTAGCCTAAGTAACTACTCCTTCTCCTGCCCTCGATTAATTTGCCTCCCACCAAAAGTTAGCCTCCCCCTTCATCATATAAGTAGTAAAAGAGGTCTTTTGCCCCTCATCTACCCTAGCAATTACGAACGCCTTTTCTATCTCGTTAGCCCATGTCTAGGCTTCTATAGGGTCAGCTGATCCCATGAATTTTGGTGGTCCTACTACTTTGAAGTCTTTAAATTTTGCCAAGCGATTGTCTGGTTGGTTCCCTGCGGCTGGTATTCTCTGCTGCATAGCCTGAGCTACCATGTTCGCAAAGTTTTGCATTGGGTCTTGCTGTTGTCCCTTAGCATTGTTGACAGATTCTTCTGCCCTTTGGTTTCGAGTTCGACGTCTTGGCGACATTATCTGATTAAATAAAATCATAAATTTAACTTACATTCTTAACCTTATTGCATAAGTTTAATATATTAAACTTGGTTCATTACTCAAACATAGATTCATATTCATTTAGCGAATATTTTACATAACATAGCACATACTGCTTTAAACATTAGCTATCCCTTTGTGACCACAAAAGTCAGGATTTACAGCCTTGACTAATACAAAAGTTGAGAACATTACATTACACATGTACATTATCAAACATATATAATCAACTACTAATCCTACTTATTTTCTAAGTCACGATCTTTTTCTCTTTCTTTTCCCCTTCTTGCTCGGAGCTGCGCGTGGTATGTTGCTTGTGGTTCCCATCTGATTAATTTGAATTTTAAGCTTATCTTGTTCTTCAATTGTTTCTATTAACACATGACGCAATTGACTATTTAGCAGCTTTTCTATTTCCCACAACTTTTCCAGAGAAGAAACATTGTTCCTCAAATCCTGCACCTCCGTTGATGCTTGATCAGCTTCAACTTTAGTGTCTGTATCACTATCTGTCAGCTCTAACATCTCTGGATCTGGTACTACGTTTTCCAATACCGTCACCTCATCTGAGTTGGTTTCATTGTGAGCCTCTATTTCAGCTATTGGCTTTGATATTAGCTCGGGTGTATAGATTTGATCCTCCTTCATGCTATAAGCATATAACAAGCCTTTTCCACCAGACGTCTACACAAATAAATTATCCTGATTAGCATATAGTATATACACATAACAAACAATAATTTTATAAGAGTTATCTTTTATTTTGTTTAATGATGAATTTATTTAATTCATCTCCTTTTAAACTCTATATGAGTTATTTATAATTTCAACGTTTCCCTCTGTCCTAAGGTTATAGCCTAAGGTCGATCCCACCTAAGGTTTCTAACCCTAAAGCTTTGATACCAACCTGTGACGCCCCCAAATTCGGGTACTTCAAACCCGAACTCGGTGTTTCACGATACCATTTCTATAAGCTAAATAATACTAATAATAATAACAATAATATAAAATTCAAACTTAATTTACATATGCATCAAAGTTTACTCCCAGGTACGAGACCTTTAAACATTCATTACATCATAGATAATAAGTAACATTATCTTAATAAACTATAACTATTACACAACATGTTAGAAATCTTAATCGAACAGCTTTTCTTTCCCCTTGTTCTTTCCTGAGCCTTCTAGTTGATCATATTTAACTGAAAACATTTAATTTAAGCATGAGTGAGCATTTGAGTGCCCAGCAAGTAATAACAATTATAAATATTAGCTGAAAGGGTTAAATATTTTCTTTGTACTACTCTTCTACAACAAGTCAATAGTTATGAAGTAATCTGAATCGATAATAATAACATAACAACTCTCTATCAAAATTTTGAAACTACGTAATGACTATAATTGGGGTTTAGGTGACATACTATGAACATTATTTTTAATTTTCGAATAGGTTTAGTAGAAATTCATCTACAAACCGTCATAACTTAAGGGCACGAGGGTGATCAGCCCGTTATGCCCTGTATTGATCAATACTACATGCAAGAATGATAGTATCGTTCACTCTGTCCACCTTGGGTGCATAAAAAGTTTTTCCGTTTACGGGATGTTCATACTTGTCGGGTTCCAAACCAAAGCAATTTAGTTGGATAATAATAAGGTTTTATATGTTCAATAATAATCTATAATTCAACATATATATATATATATATATATATATATATATATATATATATATTCTGTTGTTAATTTCTATAAATGATTATACAAGTGTCCCCACTTGGATAATTATTGTATTTAATCACATGTTGATACACCTTTGTTAATTACCAGTATATATATATATATATATATATATATATATATATATATATATATATATATATATATATATATCTGAATTACCATATACTAACATGTTGATAATCAATGAGTGTATATAGTATAGAGTTAATAATCTGTACAGTAATAATATAATTCTGAAACAATTCTTACTCATGCCCATTGCAGAAAGGAAATGCAAAGGTAGGAAACTTGCCTGAGTTGCTGCTTACAATAACACAACTTAGATTAATCTTTTATACAGCGACCTATCAGTAATAATATCATTCGTTCGATTAGAATAATATATCGTAACACATAGCACTGCTTATTGCAGTCAGCACATTATCTAATCACATTGTCACATATGTTTAACAACCATTGAATCATAAATAAATACTTATCAAGTCAAATTATCTAAGTTCAGATCAATTTCTTAAATATTTCGGTGTACCGACGACTTTATCGGGTAATTATCGAGTCTAGAACTCTATCCTGTAGCTTAATAACTAAAAATATCAGTCACATTATTTTTAAAATGACTTATAATAATTTTTTAAACGTTTATTATAATTTATCATGAATTTTCAAACATCGAAATCATTATTAAATGATTTAAATATTAACTAATTCTGTTATTATTAATATTTAATTAATATTAAACTATTAATGAAACTATTGCCAAAATATTAAAGTTATTTATAATAATTCAAAATATTTTTAAATTATTAACATTACCCTTAAATGTTTTTTTAAAACAATTAAAATCATTTTAAATAATAACCATTAATATTAGAATATTAATTTATTATTTATCAAAATATTAAAAGTTATTGATTATAACTTAAAATATTTTTATTTCATTTATTTCCTTTTTAAATGATTTTTAAATAATTAAAATCATTTTAAAACTATTTATTTAATATAATTATTAAATAAACTTAATATCATTAATATTAAATTATTAATAAAATTTACCTTTAAATTTCAAAAGTTATATTTTATAACTTAAAATATTTTAAAACTATTTATTTTTATTTAAAATGATTTTTAAAATATTAAAATTATTTTTAATTAATTTATTTAATATAATTACTAAATAAATCTAATATCATTAATATTTAATTATTAATAAAATTTATCTTAAAATATTAAAAGTTATGTTTTATAACTTAAAATATTATTAAATACCTTATTATTATTTAAAATGATTTTTAATATAATAAAATTATTTTTAATTAATTTATTTAATGTATTTATTAAATAATTTAAATACCAATAATATCCAAATAAATATTAATATTTATGAAAAATATGCCGAATTATTAAAAGTTAATTTTTATAACTTAAAATAATTTTTCAAACTATTTTTGTAATTTTCAGAATTTATTTACTATTTTTAAATGATTTTTAGAAATTAAATTAATTAATTTAAATATGTCTGTCGCTAAAGCCCTTTGGCGACAGTAAGTGTCGCCTTAGGTGTTCTTGAGAAACCCAGGTGTTCATACTCGTTAGGAAAGGGTGCTACTTTGACCAGTGATTAATTTCAATCTATGAAGTTTCTGGGTAAACTAAGACATATATCTTGTAGTATTTATGCAACACTACAGCTAACACCAACAATCTAAGCCAAACAACAACATCTCTGCAAGATATAAAGTCACAAAGTAACTGTCAGAACAATTCTGGGTTGCCTAGAATTTTCAATCATGGCCGGTCAACGCTTTTGTTGACCTTAAATCTAACAATCTGTTCATGTTATAGTTATGTTAGACGTCGGGCCTTATAGAATAACTAACATGGTATGAAGTTTGATCATTTCTCAAGCTTAAACATCAATATCAAGCAAGATCTAAGCCATCAAAATGGTTGTCAGAGGTTGTTCTTCATTTTTGGGTTACCCAGAAATGAAAAACAGATCGTGGGTCTTAATTTGGGCTTCCATAACTCGCAACACATGTACTATTTTTGTGATCGAAAAGTTCCAGGTTGTAGACCATATGTAATACTACAATTCTATCACAAAACATCACTAAAACAACAACACAACAAGAAGATATAATCTGGTCAAACTTTGCCAGAGAAACTTTTCTTCATGAATCTGGGTTTTTCCCCAGAAACTCATAAGGCTGGTGGTCAACCCTAGTTTGACCACCCATATCTTTGATCATGTAACAGATCTGGTTGTTCTATGGGTTTTAAAATGTAGTATTCGTGTCAAACTACAAGTCTATAACAACAACATGGCCTAAATAATTACAAGGAGCAAGATCAGAGGCCATCAAAATGCATGTCAGACTTTCTGGGCAAATTCTGGGCTTCAAGAACAGCCAGTTAATGCCGGTCAACCCACTTTGACCTTAAATAAATTTTAATCTACAATAGATATGACCATGATTCAAGTTGCAAATTAAAGATCTCCTAACAGACTACAAGTACAAACTTTCAAAACACAAAAACACATAACAGATTAAAATCTATGGGGACTGACATTCACTGTCAGACCCATATTTCTTTAATTTCCAGATTTTTGAAAAACTTAATTTTGAGCACTTTGATGTTATGGATCTAACAAATATCAACCCAGATCAACTCTATGGACTATAAATAACATGTTTTAATAATAAATCATAACATCTAACACAAGATCAAAAGTTAAATTTCTAAATTAGGTTTTACCTCCTTATGATCAAATTCTGACTTCTATGTTTCTGATTTGATGCTGGTGTTCGTGGGGCTTGATTGGGGACTGATCTAGCAAGGAAATTTCAGAGGTTTGGTCTTGAGAGAGTATGGCTATGTATTTGTGAATAATTTAGGCCAAAATGAGCACTTTCTCTCTCTTAAATCTAGAAATCATGTATGGCATGTATGGGATGGCTGATCATGTGATGTTAATCTAGCTGCTAGGTTGATAGGGTAGGGTGGCTGCAGATTTGCAAATATTTATTAGCCAATAATTCAACTAATGGGATAAAAAGGGTATTTTAGTAATTTCCTTTTAATCTAAAGTGTATTCTTGTCCAAGGTGCTTGAATCTACGATTTAATCACTAGATTTTACATCTTAAAGTTTCTCAAATAATTTCTAGGGTTTGAAATATTAAAATTAAAGTGTAATAAAATATTAATTAAAACACACTAATTTAAAATTTGAGTTTTAATAGAAAATTAGAGTTTTTAAATTAGGGTTCCTTAATATTATTAGGGTTCCCAAATTAACAATTAGGGTTTCCTAATTATCATTATAATTTACAAAAATAATAATTAGGGTTTCTAATTTTAACAAATTAGGGTTTTCAAATAATAATTAGGGTTTCTCATAATTACAGAAATTCTATAATACACAGTAAAATTTATATACCCAATTACTACACAATCTCGAACTCATAACTGAGTTTAACAATTAGGGTTTCATAACACGGTATAAGGGTCATGATATAATTTACCATAATTAACCAACCATTATCAGTCTACACATTTACAGTACATATTTATAGCACTGAAAAATTAAAATACAATTAATGTTATATTATTATTCTCATCCATAGCTCGAAATTCAAAATTAGGGTTTGGATTCCATATCTGATTTATTTTTCACATACAACATCAATAATTAAGCTAAAATAATTAACTTAAATATTCTGAACACATTCATATAATAAAATATTTATTATTATAATTCTAATAATTATTTCATATGTTATTTAAATAATATAAAATCATGTTTTTATGGAAAATAATTAATAAAACATTTATGCTTATAAAGATTAATTACTATCAGAATATAATTTGTAATGATCAAAAATTCTAAAATTATTTATAATTTTTCAGGTACTAAATATATTTGTATTTATCATACACATTACTAGACACTTATTCTCAACATTAAAATAAAAAAAAATTATATTGCAAAATTTCTTATTTATTTTATATTGAAGATATCGGGTTATTACAGAATGTGTTCATTTACAGCTTTTAGAGCGACAAGGTCTTGAATCTTCCCTGATTTCAATTCCATTTCAGTCATTTCTCTGTGTTTGATCATTTCAGAGAATGGCTTGCCTATGTCAGCTAGAACTCTCTCAAAAAAGTGAGCTTCTTGAATGTCTATGAAAGTCATTACCATTTCAGACTCAGTCATAGATGGAATAACTTGAGCAGCCAGACGCCTCCATCTTTGGGCATACTCTCTGAATGACTCGTTGACTTGTTTCTTGACCTTGGTAATTTGATACCGGTCTGGAGCCATCTGAGTTTGAAAGCTGTATTGACTAAGGAAAGCATGGGCTAACTCCTCCCAGCTATGAATTTTGGAATTATCCAATCTGGTGTACCATGCTCTAGCTTCTTTAGTCAGACTTTTCTGAAATAGCTACATTCTGAGCTTTTCATTCTCGGCATATGATCTGAGCTCTCTAATGAACACCTTTAAATGGGTATAATGATCTCCCAATCCGTCATATTTCTCAAAATCGGGAGTCTTAAATTTTTTTTGGATAATGAACCCCGGGGAATATACAAAGGTCTGAATATGAAACACTCCCATGTGTTCCAATCCCTTTGATGGACCGAATGGTCTCTTCCATTTGTAGAACCTTCTTCCTAATATCAATGGTGTCTTGATCTTCTTTAAGATGGGTGATTTCAAGGGTTTTGTTGGTTTTATCAGTCGTATACTCAGGTACTGGAACTTCTATATCCGGACCCTGTATTCCTCCATGTGCAGAGGGTTCTGTGTGAATGGGTATTTATGGACCCTGAGTTAACTTGTGTAATTCTTTGTGCATAACAGCCAACTCTATGATTTGATTGCTTAATCCTTTAAACTCCTCGCGAGAGACAGGAGTAGGATTAGGCTGGCCAGATGTAGCCATGTTTGGTTGTAGGCTTAGTGCCTTTTTGGATTTTGAACGAGTAACTGGACCAATTGCTTCCCTACAAAAAGACTTACGTAGTTTTGTCTTAGGGAAATGTGGCAATGTTACATGCTATGTGATGTGTTCATTTTTAATGAGTATTATCCTGCAAAAGGGATGTTAGCTATTTTAATGACAAGATATTATGACAGGTTTTGATATGAAAAGGAATGCATGTTCATATAATCCTTTATATTTTTCCAATACATTGAGCTTGACATAGAAATGAAATTACAAGTAATTACATGTAATTAATAATGGGAAGGTATGAAAAGACTTCCCTCCGCGTTTGGTTATCAGAGGCTGACCTAACTTAGGCTACTCTTGCGGCTTTTTGGCTTGAAGGTTCCCAGATCATTGCAATTTACTCGACGGGAAGTTAATCCGGTCTTTCAACTGGAGCAAATATGGGTGGTGCCTTTCCCGAGCCTCGTTGAAATTAATCTCCCTACGAGTCCAGTAATCAAACACCGACAGGATAGCCTCTTGGTGGAGGGACCACACAATATACATTCACAAACAACGCGTCTCACCGTATGGACATGATGACATGTGCAAAGCACTAATATCACAAGAAGATATGGTGCGAAGCACTAAGTGCAGTAAGTAAATGCATTAGTACACATTCATTCAAATGTAAATGCAACATCCACACACAAGCAGATAAATTTTTTGAAAGGTTTTGAATAGCGACTTAAGCCTTTTTACTGGTGTCCCCAGCAGAGTCGCCACCTGTCGATGTCGGGATTTTTATTTGTCCATTTCTTTTCTTGTCTTTTGGTGTTCTCATGTTAGGTGAGATTTGTTTGAAAAAAAAAGTTTGAAAAGGTCCGACATGTATATGTCGACGATTTGACTGTAAGAGTCGCCAGTTGGTATTTTTAAATGGTTGCACCAACTCAACCGAGAAATGATTTACACATAGACCTAGTGATGTGACACTGTTTAACTGGTCTGCAAAATCGAAATTCATTAGGGTCCGGGGGCTTGATTATGCGGAGAGAATGTGTTAGGCACCCCCCGACATTCGTGATAACACGTTTACCGACACTTTTCAATTTAAACTTTTATCTAAATGTGTGTGTGTAGGTCTACGTGCAATTGTCTGCAAGTAGTGTTATGCCTCGTTTGCACCTATATACAAAGGGTTTAAATTTTGTATAAAAAATCAATTTTAACGAGATATGGCAGTGATGTTTTGTAAAACGGGTTTTTTCAAACCCTTATTCTCAATAGTAATTGAGGCCTTTGATACTTCTATTTTATTGCGTGTTCGGCTTGATTGCTTTTATTATTTTCGAGATGCGAAGCATCTTCGAGAAAATAAGATACATACCGAGAAATGATTTCTTCACATGATTTCTAGGCTCACATGATAATGCAATATGTACAAAAGCTAGAAAACGAACTAGATTTGAGTAAATCTAAGCTTTCCAGCTTCAACCTTTCCAGTTTGGTCACCATGAACCGGTTAAAGTGAGAAATAGCCAGATTTAGACAAATCTAACTCACAGTCTGATAAAGCAGTTATATATATATATATAAAAGCGGTAAACGTACCGGATATCACACCCAGTCTCAATCAAACAGAGTTTGATAACAGTATATATATATATATATATATATATATATATATATATATATATATATATATATTGCGGATCGATGATCCGGGGATACACACATAACACGACTCTCAATGTGAATAAGTATGTTTGGATGGAAGTGAGAAAAGGCTTAAGAAATCTGAGATGTCTTACAGTGGGCTGCCAAGAAGACTTTAAATAGCTTTTAATGAATGAATACTTGGTTTCCACTGGTTAAATGTAGCAAAACACGAGCTCACAAGTGTTTGGAAAAAGAAAGCAATCAGTTTAAAATGTGTACAAAGTAAAATGGATAGGGCTTCCTCGCCTTTTCTCTTCTTAAAATGGCCACCCCAAGCCCTCTATTTATAGAGGGGGGAGCCGTAAGTCTACCTGCGGCAGCCACAGGTCCACTTGCGGCTACCCGGAGTACCCCGGGCTCCATGGGCCCTGCCGTCTCGCAGTATGTGCACGCATGCAACGCGTTGTTTGCTTAAACCTTCATAACTTTCAATCCGGGCTTCCGATTGAGGTGTATAATACCTTTTCGGAATACCGTTGTCGAGACCTACATAATGACATGGCATTAGAGATTGTGCAAAGCTAGGAAGATGGGTCCATGACCAGATATTCAAGTCCTCAAATTCTATCTGGTGTGCTATCTTATGTAGTAGTCACTCGGGATTTTGAGCTATGGTTCTTGTGGGACACTTCTGTATGAAATTAGGGATGAAATGATGTTGAGACGACATGAATGTAGCATCATGGTGGCAAAATGACGATTTTGCCCCTCACTAGAGTTATCTTTGACTCTAGGCTGATTTAGCAGTCGTTGCTCAGGGTTATTTTTGAGATGGGACTGCTGTGAGTGCTGAATGTCATCAGGGTTGTCTCTGAGGTGTGCCTGACCTCTAGGTGTTATCTCTGAGTTTGGAATTTTAATGCCTCGGGGTTATCTCCGAAGTTGAAACTGATTATTTCAGGGTTATCTCCAGAACTAGAACTGCTTTCTTTGGGGTTATCTCCGAGGTTGGAATTAAATCTCCTGGGGTTGTCTCCAGATTGGAACTGAGTATCACGTGGTTATCTCTGAGATGGAAAACTGAGTATCCCAGGGTTATCTCCGGGATTGAACTGATTTGACTTCCAAGGTTGTCTCTGGAAGACGATTTTGCACTCCTGCAAGGTTAGTAACAGGAATGCAAACTTTTAAGTGTCTATAATGTGTCCTCAAATGAAATCCCACTTAACTCTATCTCACTCTTAACTTGCTTTTTGCTCGTTACGAATTTTTTGTATCTCATCATTTATAACTCCTCTTGAGTTTATCTCGTACTATTTTATAGTACCTTCTCTTTATAGCATCAAGCTATAATCACTGTCATTACAGACCATCTATTATTTCTTAACTCAATCTGATCACATGGTGATCCTATTCTTCCATCAATTTTCCTTATAATTCATCCTATTTTTGATCGTTTTAATATTTTACGACCTTCTTTCCTTTCTTTTTTAATCACAGACTTTTGATTAATCAACTCAGATGTTCACTAAACCTCTGGTTCTTTAGGTTCTTCTTTGAACATATCATATTATCTTAACTTGTTTCACATGAATTTCCTGAATTCATTAACTAAACTCTATTTGAGTTTATTCCCATTACTTTTAACATATCCATCTTATAGACATTGTCTATTTAATAACATTTTTCATCTTTATTACTGGAGTCAGGTGACTCGTGATCCTCATATTTTAGATACTTCAAGATTCTTCTTTGAATCGTCTCATATATATTTTAATCTCTTCTTTGTGAATTTTATTTCTTATTACTTCAACTCTATCTGAGTTTATCCTTTATCATCTTTACTTTCCTTCTCTAAGGTTATAGCCTAAGGTACTCTTACCTAAGGTTTATAACCTACAATTTTGATACATATATATATACGATCAACCACCACGAAGCACCTCCATGGGGGATCGAAAATGTAAAGAAAGCAGTAAAACGATCAACCGCCTCGAAGTAACTCCAAGCGGGACGAAAGGTAAAGAAAGAAGTAAAAGGCCACGAAGTAAACTCCAGGCCCGATAGAAAGGTAAATAAAGCAGTAAAAGGCCACGAAGTAAACTCCAGGCCTGACATATATATATATATATATATATATATATATATATATATATATATATATATATATATATATATATATATATATATATAAGCAGTAAACACTATGGATATAAAATCCAGGCTCATCGAACATAGTTCGACAACATTTTATATATAAGTATAAATATAAAAGCAATTAAACGCTCCAGACGTGAGTCCAGGCTCAATCGAGGCATAACTCGATAATGTTAGTCCATATATATATATATATATAAAGAAATAAAAAGCCACTAACCGAAGTCCGGGCATACACACGCAACACGACTCTCAATGTGAATAACTGTGTGTGCACAGTAGTGGAGAAAAGTTTTAAGTAAAGCAAGAAGGCTTACAGTGGACTACCAAAGAAGACTTCAATAGCTTTAAATGGATGAACACTCGGCACCCGCCGGTAAAATATAGCAAAGTATAAACTCACAAGTGTTTAAAAATGAGAAAGCACTTAATTTATAGTGTGTACAGAGTAAATTTGACAGGGCTTCCTCGCCTTTTCTCTTTCTTAAAATGGATATCCCAAGCCCTTTATTTATAGAGGGGGGAGCCACAGGTATACCTGCGGCTGCCCGAGGTGCCCCGGGTTTCACGGGTCCTACCGTCTCGAAGTACGTGCACGTGTGCAACGTGATGTCCGCTCGAACTTTCAAAACTTCAATCCGGGCATTCGATCGAGGTGTATAAAACCTCTCTTGGCATGCTGTTGTCGAGAGCTACACAATGGCATGGGATTAGAGGTTGTACGAAGTCAGGAATATGGGACCATGCCCTTGGTCTTCAAGCTTCAAATTCTATCCGGTGTGCTATCTTGTGCAGTAGTCACTCGGGATTAGCGCTCTTTGGTTCTTGTAGGACATTGCTGTGTATGTATGTATGAATGTTGAGAGGGCACAAAGTGGGATTGGGATGGCAAGATGACGGTTCTGCCCTTCACCGGGGTTATCTCTAGCTTGAGCTGATTTAGCAGTCGTTGCTCAGGGTTATCTCTGAGATTGGACTACTACAGGTGTTGACCATCCTCAGTGTTATTTCTGAGATGTGCCTGACTTCCCGGGGTTATCTCCGGACTTGGGAAATGAAGGCCTCAGGGCCATTGCTGAGTGTTTGAAGCTGATTGCATGGGTTTGAAACAAGCATTTACGGGGTTATCTCCAGAACTGCAATTCCATGCCTCGGCGTTATCTCCGAGGTTGGCGTTGTCTTTCCCATTGTGGTTTTCGGGACTGAGACTGAGTATCTCGGGATTATCTCCAATATGACACGGTCTTCTCCGGTATGATTTCCGGTATTTAAACTGCATTCCTTGGGGTTATCTCTGAGGTTGAAACTTAAACTCCCGATGTTATTTTCGGCGTTGAGGTTGAAACTTCCGGTGGTATTTCTGGGTCTGAGTTGATGTCTCGGGGTTATCTCCGAGATGGTAATACTGAATATCCCAGGGTTGTCTCTAGGATTGAACTGAGTTGTCTTCCAGTGTTATCTCTGAAAGACGATTCATCCCTCCTGTAATGTTAGTGATCGGTGTGCAGAAAAATTTTGAGTGTCTACAAACTTCATTTTATTATTCTCAAATTCTGTTGTCTTCATTAGTGATGCTATTGCTTCATCATGTTCATCAATTCTCATTAATTGTCCTACTACTAGATATTCCTCTTCCTCAGTATCTAGCAGTTATTGGTCATGAAGCAATTCTTCATCCTCTGCATCACTAGCTATAAATGACTCAATTTGTGGTGGATTGTTTACTATCACCATTTCTTCAGCACTGGAGTTGGCCATCTATAAAAATAGAAACTCCTTTAATACTGTTATAGAAATTTACACATACATAATATTTTTAATGTTATTTTTATGTGTACTTTAAAATTTTTACAGACTCGAAGACTATATACTAAGATTTCTCTTCCTTATATCTATAGTCTTAACTGATTTGATACCAAAATTGTAATGCCCCCATATCTATACTCCCACGATATCCGATATGGTGCTTAATACGAGTCAACATATATAACGCACTTAAATCTATACACCCATGGTATCTGATTATATGCTTATATCTAATTGAATGACTATACAATTTATAACCAGATATAATTCCCATAGATCCAATATTCAAAGTAGTGGAGAAAGGCTTTAAGTAAAGCAAGAAGGATTACAGTGGACTGCTAAAGAAGACTTCAATAGCTTTAAATAGATGAACACTCGGCTTCCGCCGATACAATATAGCAAAGTATAAGCTCACAAGTGTTTAGAAATGAGAAAGGACTCAATTTATGGTGTGTACAGAGCAAATTTGACAGAGCTTCCTCGCCTTTTCTCTTTCTTAAAATGGCTATCCCAAGCCCTCTATTTATAGAGGTGGGAGCCGCAGGTGTACCTACGGTAGCTGTAGGTCCACCTGCGGCTGGCTGGGGTACCCCGGGCTCCGCGGGTCCTACCATCTCGAAGTACGTATACGCGTGCAACGTGATGTCCGCTCGAACTTTCAGAACTTTAATCCGGGCTTCCGATTGAGGTGTATAAGAACATTTACGGAATGTCGTTGTCGAGAGCTACACAATGACATGGGATTAGAGGTTGTACGAAGTTAGGAAGATGGAACCATGCCCTTGGTCTTCAAGCTTCAAATTCTATCCGGTGTGATGTCTTGCGTAGTAGTCAGTCGGGATTGGACCCATTGGTTCTTGTAGGATATTGCTGTGTAGAATGTATGTCGAGATGGCACAATATAGGATTGGGGTAGCAAAATGATGATTTTACCCCTCACCGGGGTTATCTCAAGTTTAAGCTGATTTGGCAGTCGTTGCTCAGGGTTATCTCTGAGATTGGACCGCTGCAAGTACTAGATGTCCTCAGGGTTGTTTCTGAGGTGTGTCTGACCTCCCGGGGTTATCTCCGAGTTTGGGACTGAGTGCCTTGGGGTCATCTCCGAGGTTGAAGTTGATTGCTAGGGTTTGAAACAAGCATTTTTGGGATTATCACCGGAACTGTAACTGCATCCCTCGGGGTTATCTTCGAGGTTGAACTGCCTTCTCCGGTGCTATTTTTGGAACTTGAACTCTATCCCTCGGGGTCATCTCTGAGGTTGGTCACGAAGCTCCCGATTTTGTTTCTGGGACTAAAACTAAGGATCTCGGGGTTATCTCCGAGACTAAACTGACTTCCTCGGTGTTGTTTTCGAGGTGGAAATGACACTCTCGGTATTATTTCCAGGATTGGACTGAGCTATCCTCCAAGGTTATCTCCAGAAGACGATTCTACCCTCCTACAATGTTAGTAACAGGAATGTAGAAATTTCGAGTGTCTACAGATGGCCCTCTTTATCATATTTATGCAATGTAATGGTATGGATATGATAAAGAATACTATACACTTGAAATGTGATAAGATAATCATGATGCCATGTATAACAACATGATGCAAATGTATGATGTATGTGGTTTGTTGGACCGTTTTCCAACGGGATGTGATGATTGTTTGCTCCCATGACTTCTGATGGGGACTGGAGTTATCACTGACGACCCTGATGAACTGTTCAGATGCGTGATCCAAAGTTCTCAGGAACTTTCAGGATGTTGACGTTGGGGTTATCACCAAAGTCCTTAATCCTTGGTAAAGACTTTCCAATGAGGATGTATCTCTCATGTTCAAAAGACTCTAGGATAGAGATTTCTCTGTTGAGGATGTGTATAACATATTCCATCATCGGTCCTTCCTGATGAAGGTGTTCTTCCTTGGTTTGTATTGCCATGTCTATCGGAGTTGCTGCCAACAATTGGTGTTTGTCAGGGTTGCCTGACCCTCGCTGAAATGTACATCAACGGATGAAATTCCTGCTGAGGATAAAGTCAAGGTTGTTTACCCTTCTTTGACGTGTGCATTAATGACTTAACTCAACAGATGGATTCTGACGCTTCGCTTAGTTTACTTGCCAACGGCTGAGATGACATCAAGGTTGCTTGACCTTTGTTGAAATGTACATCAACGGTTAAGTTTTATGGAGTTTCCGTTGGGGAGGCGTGTTTTAGGGTTACGACCCTGAAATGACGACATCAGACCTTCGTGAGGTATTACCGGATGTAGCTTGTAATAGCAATGATCATCAGTATAGTGTACCCTATGTCTGGGAGAATACAAATGAGTGATGTGTAGACCCACGGTTTGGTATGTAAAATCCAGGATTTCAGGCTATTCCACTCAATCGCATAGCGTTCTTTTTCTTGGTTTGACTTTTTCAACTTGTGAAACCTCCTTTGCAACTCAAACTGGACTGAGTCGAAGGGGTGGGACCCACCCAGGGGAGCCGCAGGTGTTGACGTCAAGATTTTAATTGTCCCTTTTATGCTCTTGTCTTTTTGGTGTTCTCATATTAGGTGAGATTTGTTTGAAAAAACAAGTTGTGAAAAGGTCCGACATGTATATATCGACAAATGGACTGTAAGAGTCGCCAGTTGGTTTTTTAAATGGTTGTACCAACACAACCGAGAAAATGTTTGCACATTGACCTAGTGATGTGACACTGCTTAACGGATCTATGAAACCGAGATTCAATAGGATCCAAGGACTTGGTTATGGGGAGGGAAGGTGTTAGGAACCCCCCGACATTCGTGTTGCCACGGTGACCGCCACTCTTCAATTAAATCGTTATATAAATATGTGTGTGTGTGTGTGTGGATCAATGTGCAATTATTTGGAAGTAGTGCTATGTATCGTTCGCACCTATATACAAAGGGTTTGAATTTGTGTATAAAATTTAGTTTTAACAAGACATAGCAGTGATGTTTTGTAAAAAAAGGTTTTTAAATTCTTTTGCTCAATAGTAATTGAGGCATTTGATACTTCTATTTTAATAGGTGTTCGGCTTGATTGCTTTTATTTTCGAGATGTGAAGCATCTTCGAGAAAATAATATACATAGAAGTACCGAACTCCTTATGGGCATGAGAGTCATCTAAGGAAATTCGAACAACGTAAATAATTTACAAGCCGTGTACAGCTGAAAATGTCCATCACGGGAACCAAATCTAGATTCCGTAGACTTAATCTGTGATCACACGATTCTTAGGCTCACATGATGTAGCAATTTGTATGAAGGTTGTAAACAGTTATATATATAAAAGCAATAATATATATATATATATATATATATATATATGTGTGTGTGTGTGTGTGTGTGTGTGTGTGTGTGTGTGTGTATGTGTAGACAATCAACCACCACGAAGCACCTCCATAGGGGATTGTAAATATAAATAAAGCATTAAAAATAAACAACCACCACGAAACATCTCCATAGGGGATTAGAAAATATAAATAAAGCTTTAAAAACCAATCACCCACCACGAAGCACCTCGATAGGGGATTGGAAAATATAAATAAAGCAGTAAAATGATCAACTGCCTTGAAGTAAACTCCAGGCGGGAAAAAATATAAAAAAAACTGTAAAAGGCCACGAAATAAACTTCAGGCCTAACAGAAATGTAAATAAAGCGGTAAAAGGCCACGAAGTAAACTCCAGGGCAAACTGAAATGTAAATATATATATATATATATATATATATATATATATATATATATATATAACATAAAAGCGATAAACGCACTGGACATATATCGATTAGGCTCGTTTCACAATTCATTAAGCCTGGATTTACATCCGGAGCGTTTACTGCTATATATATATATATATATATATATATATATATATATATATATATATATATATATATATATATATGTAAAAGCAAATAAACGCTCCGGACGTAAGTCCAGGCTCAATCGAGGCATAACTCGATAATGTTAGTCCATATATATATATATATATATATATATATATATATATATATGTATATATATATACAAAAAGTAATTAAAGCCACGGACCGAAGTTCGGGCATACACACGTTACACGACTCTCAACGTGAAGAACTGTGTGTGGATAGTAGTGGAGAAAGGCTTTAGAAAGTGTAAGAAGGCTTATAGTGGACTGCCAAAGAACACTTTAATGACATTAAATGGATGAACACTCGGATCCCGCCGGTAAAAATACAGCCAAATATAAGCTCACAAGTGTTTGAATTGAGAAAGCACTCATTTTAGGGTGTGTACAGAGCAAATTGGACAGGGCTTCATCGCCTCTTCTCTCTGTAAAATGGCTACCCCAAGCCCTCTATTTATAGAGGGGGGAGCCACAGGTGTACCTGCGGTAGCCGCAGATGCACCTGCGGCTGCCTGGGGTGCCCTGGGTTTTGCGGGTCCCGCCGTCTTGAAGTATGTGCACGCGTGCAACGTGTTATCCACTCGAACTTTTAGAACTTCAATCCAGGCATCCGATCGAGGTGTATAAGACCTTTTATGGCATACTGTTGTCGAGAGCTACACAATGACATGTGATTAGAGGTTGTAAGAAGTCAGTAAGATGGGACCATACCTTTGGTCTTGAGGCTTCAAATTCTATCCGGTGTGCTGTCTTATGTAGTAGTCACTCGGGATTAGAGTTCTTTGGTTATTGTAGGACATTCATGTGTAGAATGTATGTTGAATGTTGTTGATATGGCGCAATATGGGATTGTGATGGCAAAATGATGATTCTGACCCTCACCGGGGTTATCTCTGGTTTGAGCTATTTTAGTGGTCGTTGCTCAGGGTTATCTCTGCGATTAGACTGCTGCAGGTGTTGAACATCCTTAAGGTTGTCTTTGAGGTGTGCCTGACTTCCCAAGACTATCTCCAGGCTTGGGGAGTGAGTGCCTCGGGGTTATCGCCGAGTGTTGAAGCTAATAGCATGGATTTGAAACAAGCATTTCTGGGGTTATCTCTGGAACTACAACTGCATGCCTAGGGGTTGTCTCCGAGGTTGATACTATCTTTCTCGGTGTTATTTTTGGGACTGAGACTGAGTATCTTGGGGTCATCTCTGAGATGAAACGGTCTTCTCTGGTGTGATTTCCGGCATTTGAACTGCATTCTTCGGGGTTATCTTCGAGGTTAAAACTGAAACTCCCAGTGTTGTTTCTAGGACTAAACTGGATATCTCGGAGTTATCTCCGAGATGGTAATAACTGAATATCCCAGGGTTGTCTCCGGGATTGAACTGAGCTGTCTTCCAGGGTTATCTCTGAAAGACGATTTTACCCTCCTGCAATGTAAGTAATAGGTATGTAGAAAATTTCGAATGTCTACAGATGCCCGTCTTTATCATATTCATGCAATGAAATGGCGTGGACAGGATAAAGAATACTATACACTTGAAATGTAACAAGATAATCATGATGTAATGTATAGCAGCATGATGCAAATGTATGTGGTTTGTTGGATTGTTATCCAACATGGTGGGATGATTGTCGGCTCCCCTTGACTTCAACCAGGAACAGGGTTATTCATGACCACTCTGATAAACTGTTTGGACGTGTGATCCAAAGCAACCATAAACTTCTAGGATGTTGACGTTGGGATTATCACCAAATCCGTCAATCCTTGGTACAAACTTTCACTGAAGATGTATCTCTCATATACAAGAGATTCTGTGGGGCTGTGTTTTGTCTGTTAAGGATGTGTATAACATATTTCATCATCAGTCCTCCCCGATGAGGATGCTCTGTCGGAGTTACTGCCAACAGTCTGTGTTGTCAGGATTGGCTGACCCTCGCTGAAAGGTACATCAACGGATGAAATCCCTGCTGAGGATAATGTCAAGGCTGCTTGACCTTTGTTGGCGTGTTTATCAACAGATGAAATCATCGGATGGCTTCCGATGCTTTGATGGGTTTAATTTCCATCGGCTGAAGTAACGTCAAGGTTGCTTGACCGTCATTGACATGTACATCAACTGATGAAAATGCGTGACACCTCCGCCGGGGATCTATACTTTAACAGATGAAAATGTGTGACATCCCCGTCAGGGATCTGTACTTCAATAGATGAAAATGTGTGACACCCCCGCCGGGGATCTGTACTTTGCCAGATGAAAATGCGTGACACCCCCGCCGGGGATTTGTACTTTAATAGATGCAAATGCGTAACACCCCCACCGGGGATCTGTACTTTGGAGTTACGACCCCAAACTGACGGCATCAGACCTTTGGGAGTTATTGCCGACTGTAGTTTGCAACAGTTGTGATCATTGGTAGAGTAAACCTGTGTTTGGACGAATACCAATGAATGATATGAAAAGCCACATCGGACCTTTAGGAGGTATTACCGACTGTAGTTTGCAACAGTTATGATCATTGGTATAGTAAACATGTGTTTGGGTGAATACCAATGAATGATATGAAAAGCCACAGTTTGGCCCAGGAAAACTAGGATTTCAGGTTATTCTGCTCAATCGCGTAGCATTTTTATCTCTGATTTGGCCTTTTTAACTTGTGAGATCTCCTTTGCAACTCGAACTAAACCAAGCCGAAGGGGTGGGCCCCACCCAGGGGAGCCACAGGTGCACCTACAGCTGCCACTGGTGTACCTGCGACCAGCCATGGATGGCTTTAAAGGCTATAGGTTGCTTTCTCAAGTCATTTTACGTTGCACCGCATAGGAAATCCAAGAGCTCTTCTTCAGATCTGCTGAGTTCGGGCGTTTTTCTGCAAATTCTGTCACCGTACAAGTGTTCTACACTGTCCTGGTAATGTATGCATGTCTTCTTTTCCAGTTTCTATCTGTTGGAAAATGACATTTTATATGAAATGCGTCTAAACACATAGTAATGAATATGCATGCAAATATGTCTTGATAAAAAAATGTTTAACATAGTAAATATTAGTATAAAACTATGCTGAACATAATGATGTGAAAAAATTTAACTTTTGAAACAATCAAATTTGTACCTTTTTCTGCTATTTCTTATCATATTTTAGGGCAAATGAACAAAGGTAAATGAGCAAAGCAATCCTGGTATTTAATCTACCATCATGGATTGTGACTTTGATTTTTTTCATGCATTATAGGATGTTTATGACTGTGGGTAGGTGTGCTACTAAATGGCCACCTAGTCATGCATATGTTCATGTGGATAGTCCTATTTACAAAGGAAACTATGCCAAAAAAAATTTGAAAGTCTCGGCATTGGGTAGACATGCATTTTTAACTCTACTGTAGACATATGTTAAAGTAATGAATGTATGCATATAGTCATAAAATGCATAAAAAAGCTCCAGGTTAAAATTTACTACACCCTTTCTGAGGTGATTTGGAGACTTGTGTTCCATATATTATGGATCCGGATCAGCCAAGTAGTTCTCGCAGGACCACTTCAGGTGTGCGAAGGAGGGCTTCTGAAGTGCCTCAACCCTGTTCAGCTAGACAGCCTCGTCGCCTGGCGGAGGCAGTAATTTTTCCTATCCGGGTTGATGTACCGGACGTTGAGGACGAGGAGGAGGATGTACCGGTAGCGGCTCCTACTGTTCATATTCCTTGTAGGGATTTCCCAGGCATCCAGGTGTCCATTCCAGATCTTCTGGATGATTTTTAGTCACCACCCCTCAGTTTACTTGCATGCAAATAAGGTAAAAGCTGGATTTGATCTTTCTTTTTCCTATTGAGGAGGAGTAAGGATTTTGACATTAATTTGCATGTGATGTAGGTTCCCGGCTTTACACAGCTTCGAGAGAGCTGGTTTAGCATACACTCCCTGTATCAGGGTCTGCATCTAGATTACTGAGGTATCGTGCATGATTGGGGCTTTGGGGCGTTCTTTTCTATTTTGCCCCGTTGTTGTCCTTGGGGTTACCTCAGGGCATTGTCTGAGCACTGGTTTCACCAGACTCAGTTTCTCTATTTGTTGGATTGTGAGGTGATGATGACGCCGAAGGATTGGCGATTTATAACAGGTATGGAGTTTGGAGGGGCGCTAGTGCCTTGTACGGTAGATATTACCTCGACTGCCGTCAGATCCTTGTTGGGAGTTCCAACTGAGGCGCTCAAGGGTAGGACCGTCCGTACAGGTCCTTTGAGCTTAGATGATATGAGTGGGATGTTGAGTGAGCCCATGCCCGCTGATGTGAGAGTCAGGGATCATATTCTTCGGCGATTATTCCTATTTATCATCAGGGGTTGTTTCATAGAAAGTAACTCTTCTATGGTGTCATTCACTTTGATCAGCGCCACGTGGGAGGTGGACCGTATTGGAAAGTATGATTGGGGTTCCTACACCTTTGCATATTTCCTTAGGGGAATGCGCATGCATTCGCAGGGCTTGACCGACGTTTGGCCAAGATTTTACCCATTTCTGCTAGTGAGTATTTCTCTTTTGATTTCCCATATACAGGTTAAGAGTGTTTACTGACAGCAGGTGTTTTACCTTTGTGTTGGCAGTTTTAGGCCTATGAGTGGCTTCCATGTTTGCGTCCTGTGAGTGTGTTAGGTATAGATACATATCCACGAGGACGACGATGACATCACTCCATATTGGCGGAGGTTCTTGTAGCAGAGGGTTTCACCCATTGTCGCTTACAGTTGGAGCTGTTGACAGCTGATGTCATCACATGGGTTCCCTAATCTAGGGAATACCTGGCCATTGGATTTGAGGATGGATTCCCGACTGGTGTCGAACACATGATATCCACCCGTAGGATTCCTCTCTTCATGGATGGAGGATGGGAGCTCTATTTAGGAGAGCATGCTATTAGGAGCACCACAGGAGAGATTCGTGTACCGATCATGCCTCTTGCCAGGTTTTATTGACCTATGTTGCAGTCACTTGTCGATGACATCCCATTGATGGGGATTGACGGATATACTTTGTCAGAGGGTTTACATACTCAGGATACATTTCATCAGTGGTGGTCCCCTCGTACCATTGGAGCTCAGACCTGTGCCACTCAGTTTATGGGGGATATGGTTCCTGGATTCGTGATGATGATGGATTGGCTGACCTGTGTTCGAGATCCGACTCATTTGACACAGATTGATCATTTAACCCGGCAATTGGACCGGGGACATTTTTTCATCTGGCACTTGGGTAGAGACCCTTCAGAGGCAGATACTTTTGGTCCTTCCAGCTCAGGTGTTGGCCCCTCAAGTGACCCATATGGCTTTACCAGTGCAGATCCTCCCTTGTATAGGCCTGACATCCCTGTTAATAGAGATCTAGTGACTCAGGAGGACTTACATCAGGTGGACAGGATTGATGATGTAGATATTGACATCATTGTCTTCTTCTGATGTGTATTCTCGTTATCTCTTTTGATAGGCCTCTATTAGTAGTAAGGCGTATGTGCCCCATTTCCCTGTATTTTTAGCTGTATAGAGATGATGTACGTAGATGATGATGTACTTAGGAATATATGTACTGTTTTCCATTCCCTACATTATATTGCCATCTATTATTTGTCATGCATTTATCATGTTATGCATATGTATGTATGTCCATAGATATTCAGCATTGACCCCTGGATGGTCTTATGATACGACCCACATAGATGTCTTCTTTGACAGTCAGCCGCATAGATCATACCCCACCAGTATTGGCGGTATCCCATCTAAGATCCTGGTATGATAGTATGTCACTCCTAGATAAGGTGACCGTAGATCAGCTATTACAGCATTCCATGACCCTCTTGATGTTTCAGGTTCTTGTAGGCTTCGTAGAGGGTATGCTGGAGAATTAGATAATGGAGAGATAGGTTTTCTGATTTAGTACCCAGGAGTTGACTCCTACATTGACGGCATTGCCCTTAGACAGACCTTGCACCCGTATAGCTGTCAGAGATATGCACCGACAGTTCATGACCCTCATCGGGTTATGGCGTAGAGTAGTAGAGGATGAGATTACATCCGGCCATATATTGCCCCAGTGTTTCCTGATAGATAGATTTGGCTCATTTGATAGCTATGCTCGATACTCCGGGGATTTTACGACACCAGAGGATCAGTGGCATGTGGCCCGAGTGGATGTACTCGTAATGTGTGTAGTGGCATATGTATACATACCACGGTATATGGATGAGATGCACATAGGTATCACCATGGCAGTGAGAGCACTCAGGGAGGGTCACACCATCATTCCGATGATTATGGCGGAGACGTTTAGGTCGGCCACGTTTTGCAGCACCTACCCTGCAGGGGTATTTACAGGCAGTTCGGTCATGTTATATGTGTGGTTTATGTCACACTTGAGACCGATCAGCACTTTTCGCCGACACGGGTACTGCTTTACCCATGATATAGCTATGTCTTACTACTTTCGACCATCAGAGTCTACAGATGCTATGTCTTGGTCGGTATTCTTGGTAGGGATCAGAGATCCATTTGACACCCTGTCGTGTACATGGCTCAGCTCACCCTATAGCTTCATTACTCACGCTCCGAGCATGGATTATCTCCCTCTGGCTGGTTTGAGGGGCATGACTACCTACTTCCCACTGGCTGTGATGTCACAGTTTAACCAGTTCCAGGACTCCAATCCTTTTGATAGGGCGTTAGGTCAGCGTTTGTCTTCTCGTCACTTATCAGCAGATGATCGATCCCGAGTGTATGCTTGTTGGGATCAACGTGAGATAGCTAATTTTTTTGTTAGCCATCCGAGCTGTTCGTTAGAGTATTCTGTGTGGATGGAGACAGAGACACTACTACAAAATAGTAAATAGATAACGCAAAAAAAACGTTGTAGTTTCAATCAAAAAAACATCGTGGTTAAGGGTGTCATCTATTTGACACCCTTATACAACGTTTTTAAAACGTTGTAGTTAGACACATTTTACAACGTTTTTTAAGAAAAAAACATTATAGCTTTTTTTTCCATAAATTAGTAGATGCTTGAAAACGTTATAGAAAGTATGATTCCACAACGTTTTTTGGCTAAAAATGTTGTAGAAAGTATGCTTCCACAACATTTTTAAAATGTTATAGATAGAAAAAGAAAAGAAAAAAAATAGTTGTGGTTCACCTACATTACCAATACACCTGCAATATGCTAATGCCATGATATATAGCTAAAAGGTCTAAATTCTCATTTAAATTTAATGCCAAAATGTATCAACCATTTAAAAAACATCCCAATAATACCATTTGTTTACAGTTTTAAATTCCTACATCCACAAAATATATTCCAAACCATCCATGTATGCATCTCAAATTCACTTTTCAATATAAATATAAATTAACATGTTACATAGCACTGTAGAAACTAGAAATGAATCTGATCATGAAAAGAAACATTTGTGTCAATGTAAAAATAAAAAAAATAATCAAATTTTGAGAAGACAAAACAACTCTACATTAAGAAATTAAAAGAATTATACACTTATGTCAACACAATATTACCCACACTCTTCATGGTCATGGCGTTGGCAAGGCCCTCCATGAGACCAGGTATGGTGTTGAACTGTCTGCAAACTTCCTCAACCATCTTTAGAGCTGTACTACCCACACTCTTCATGGTCATGGTAGAGTACCAGTAAGGAAGCATGGCACCAACGAGCAAACCAATGAAGACCTTTGGGGTCAATACATCAACAGTTGAAATTACTGCAAGACTAACATAGGCACCAAACAGTGCCAATGAAACTAGAGCAGCAAACCCAATGGCAAATCCCTACAGAAATGTAAAATTTGTAGTCAATAAATGGAGACCAATGTTTGTGGAAGCAATAAAAAGCACCACTACCATTTCTTCAATTCATGAACAGCTAATTTATTGATATATAGGGGAGGAATTTTAATCAGTTTGGGAAATAGATGTGGCATTTGTCCAGAACTTACGAGATGCTCAGAGACCTTTTAGTATCCATGCAATTGAACATTCACAAACATGTTGAATATCACTAGAGTATATGCATGCATGTAGCTTATATGCTTAGAAAATTCACAAGCATCCACACAAGGTACTAACATACACAAATACGAACTCCAGTAACAAATATCCCAAGAAATAATTGCATGATACCTTTCCAATGGCATCAGTAGTGTTTCCAATAGCATCAAGGGCATCAGTCATTTCTCGTCAACTGTGAATGCATTCAATGGCTAAGAACTATCCCTTTCCCTAAAAAAAAGCTAGTTTGAAAGTTGTAACTCTATTCGCATAAGCATGATAAGGTTCATTTTTCTGAAGTCTTTGGACGTAAAATTCTCTATAGATGTGAAATTTTGTTAAATATTATGTTTAGCATGTAAGTTTTAACTCTAATCTACTCAACCTAGCATCCTGTAGTGATTGAACAAACTAAGACAGATGAACAATATCATCAGTAAACCAAGAGTATAAAGAAAATACTTAACAGCTATTTTCATTCAAAATTTTAAACCAGTACTTATATAAATGTCATTTTGTGATTTCAAACCAGTACTAATTAACTAAGTGAGACATGATGAATCCACATTCTATACTCATGGTATATCAAAAAATTAGCAACAATGAAAAGGGCAATTCATCAGAGCAATAAACACATGACCTCATTCAAATTGATGTAACCAAGTGGCAAATTTCCAACTGAATTAGCAGGACAAGGCAAACCGAGAAGAGTTGACTACCAAAACAAAGATACAGTGATACACCATATCAGTGACTGCCAAAACACCATATCACAAAGATACAGTGACTGACAAAACAAGTATACTGTAATATATGTGATTTCTCTATGCAAGTATACTATAGTACTTTGCTTAAGAACTACAAAAGAAGACAGAATCTCCGTTGATCATCATCCTAGAGATTTTTAAACTTTCTGTGAAGTGGAAGTTGGGAATGATTTCCATAGTTTCCAAAGATTATTCAATATTTTACTGACCAAGCTTTATAATGTGTAAGAAATATAATAATTGTTCCATCTTTATATTATGTTTGGCCAAATTTCATATGCTAAAGACAAGATAACTAACCAAGTAGGCTCTATTTTCTGCCCATCTTCCTTCAAGTAGTCAAGGAGAATATCATCATCCGTGGGAAACAGGTATCTTGTGATCGGAGAAAGTTGAGTGTATATGTACCTAGCACTCGTATGATCTTTGCCTCCCTGTAAATAAGAAGTTAATACATTTGATATTCAGATATAAAGTTAATTTTTATAAAGATATGAAATATTCTAATTGTCACACCTGGTGTCGAGTGCCGAGTTGCACATTTGATCATTCAGATATGCCAAAACTAGCTGGATTCAACACCTTTGTAATATGCCATTTGAGTCGTGCAAAGCTGAGGACCTAAAGGGTTGAAGTTGTCTTGACTAATAAGCTTGACTTTTGTTGCTAATTAGACAGTTAGCATCTAATTTAGCCACTGACCTTTTGAGTATTTTACATCATTCATATATATACAGATCCTTCAAAGACATAGCAAGGTTATGATATGTACCGCTTGCAAAATATTATAATTTCATTCTCCGAATCATCATATAGCATTTGAGATTCCAGATATGTCCAGTACAAAATGAGTAGAAAGGCAAACTAAATGATAGATTTTCTCATAGCAATAAAACAGACAGACGGATTTCATTTGACAACTCAGACAGAGGACATGTAGTTCAAATGTAGAATGATGTTCAAATAGCTATAAATAAGTGATTTCAGAAAAGAACCACCTAGTAGAATGTAAATTTATTCAGGTAAACAATATACATTAGTGATAATCTAATAAAACAGAGATATATGCAGCTAATGTATCCTTAATCCAGCTTCGGAAGGATCAGGCAGTCTTTAACCGGCCCACTCACACATAGAAACTTAAGTACAATACCAAATACAAGTTGACAAGAATTACCATGAGAGGAGGCAACATCCTGTAATCTTTTGTCAGCTCAAAAAGAAGTAAAACTGAGGTCAAGGACACTGAACAAACTGATGCTAATGTAGCAGCCATTCCAACCTACACTGTTTGAAAGTAGTATGCATACAAGCCAATCATGTATGATGATAAAGCATATACTTTGTAATCAATCTTATTTTTTATTAATAAAATAATTATTTATTAAAGGCATTTATTATCTACATGGTGCTGTTTTAATAATATGTGATAAACCCATAGTTTTAAGCAATACTTTTAGAATCATGATGAGATCATGCTAATGAGATCTAAATTCTTAGATAACTTAAAACTAAAATGTTCCCAATCAATAGATTACTAAAAAGGGGATTAGTGAGTCCGGATAGATTGGTACGTACGTTGCTTGTTCATTGGATGAGGATGATTGATCTCATGATTATTTGTGTGGAGACACTAAAGCAAGTATATAGGTGCTTATTAGAGAATAAGTTTACTAAACGTGACTCGCTAAGGAATACCTAATGGAGTTTTACTTGTCTGTCAATAGGAATTCTTGTAGTGATAGTAGTACAAATGATCTTTAGACTTGAAATCATCATAGTATCTTATATATAATGAATTACACTTTGACTTATTCCTTAAGACTCTTAGAGTATATCAAAGGGTATTCTTGGGTGTAATAAGTTATATATGAAGATAGTGAATGATCAATAAAGAATCTACCACTTCTAGTAAAAGAAGAGAAATGTCCTATGTGATTCGATAAATGACAACCCAGGAATCCTTGGCCAATGTGAAATGAAATTAGAAAGTAATTTCTAATTTGTATTTATTAGGAGTTGAGCATTTAGAAATCGAAATACATATAATTAAATAAAATAAGACTTGACAGTAATTCCATGTCTTATATTTAATTGGGACATTATATGGTAGAAGGAATGAATTGTACGGTAACTATTAACTCAAATGTTCTTTTATGATTAATGTTGAAATCTATATTATTTGAAAAGTCGTTGATCGCTAGGGAGGCTTATCCCTATTGTAGAATAAATATTATTTATTTAAATAAATTAATCGTTTAATTTATTTATTTAAATAAGGTTAGAATTGTTCTAATTGATTTATTCACAATCGGTTTAATACGGATAACCTAAAGGGTCACACCATAAAAAGGAAGAATAATTATTTAAGAAGTTAATGGCATAATCATAATAATATGTAAAGTACATTTAATTTAATCTATGGCGATAGAATAAATTAAATAGCTTAATATTTATTATTTAATATTTTAGAAATATTAAATATAAGTTAATAAGAGGAGTCTTATTAATATTATTACAATTATTATTATTTTAATTTCTAAAAGAGTTTATGAATTAATTTAATATAAGTACTCTCATTTATTCTTAATAAGATTAGGAGGAAAAATTAGTTAAAAGAATTTAATTAATTATCTCTAATAGGATTAGGGAGCCCATTTAATTAAAAGAGTTTAATTAAATAAATAATACCTTATTTTAATAGGGTTACTTGATATCTTTATAAGAGAAGTCTTATATTAGATATCAGATATACGTAATTCCAATAGTTGGGGAGTACGCCCCCTTTTTGTATATGAGATAGGAAAAACTAGGGTTTGAGCCAATACACCCTTTTTCTTGAAAATTCTTATTCCTTGGTGGATCACCTCTATAGGCCATACACTTGGGTGGCTTACATTAATCAAAGGAAGGAATCTACCTGGAGATTCAAGGAGATCGCAGAGAAGTAGGAGGTGAACTCGTACCTAAGAAAGCTCGTTTCTACAAGGGCATGTTTTCATAATTTCTTATTCATCGTTTAATAAATAATATGCATAAAGGATGATCCGGTAAAAGGTTTGTGAAAAATTTTAAAATCTGATTTTATTTTGCTTCCGCTATTTTTGCAATTTGATTGCTACTTTGATTTTCACAAAACCTTACAGTGGTATCATGAGCCAAACTTTATGCTAATTATTAATTATTTTGATTCCATATATATATGGGTATGTATTTAAAATAATTTATTAGGCATAATTTATTGTATAAAATTATTATTTTATAAAAAAATCATTCGCAGAAGTATGTTTACGTGATTTACAGGATCAGTTAACAGGTTTATCCCTTGTATTTTATCCGAAGTAATCATATACTGGGTGTACACATATAAGAAGTAATTATATATATATAAAATCACCTATTTGAATCGGTATGCCACGTGAAGCAGGATGTAAAATATATTGATTAGTATTAATACTTCAAAAGTTGAAACCTTTTTCATCTCTTGCACCGTGATTCGCGTGACACCAATTGTAGGAAACATATTCTGCGAATTATTATACATATATATATTTATATTATAAAAACCATAATTATTTCCTTGGTTTTTGAAAAACTGTGATTGCAGTTCGCAATTTAACAGGTGGATTGATTTATATTCACGGGCACAGATATTATATATATATATATGGAATGATTATAATTCATAAGATGAATATTTTATTTATTGATACATATGATGATATGTATGATAATAAATGGGATTGATTATGGACAATTGAGCAATGTGATTGGATTTATTTTGGTTGGATGTTTGAATGAATGAGTTTTATTAAATGGGGTCTGCGTACCTCGTGTTTTCTGATTTTCTTCTTGATGTAAATTCTATCTTTCTCCTATGTACTTCCCTTGACTGCTGATCAAGGCTTCTATTTAAATTAAATAGTTTAATGTAATAGGATTAGTTAGAATTTGTAAGACCCCAATTTTTATAAATAAAGATGAATTTTCTATAAATATCATTTTTGAATATTATGGAGTTAATTTGATATAATGTTATAGTTGTGGGTAATATTTATAAATTTTACAAAGTAAGCAAGTTGTTATAAAATATTCGTTTGGTCGGGGAATATTCTTTTTGTCGGGGAATATTCGTACGACGGCACAATCATTGGTGGACCCCACAACGGAATTATTGTCGGATTGAGAAAACGACGGAATTATCTTTCTATAAAAATAACAGCTGAGGTGTTACCGTTAAAATCGTTAAAACTGTTGAACTACTTGGTAGTAAAAGTACAGTAATACGCGTGGTTGCATAGTAGCACACGGTATTGATTATTGATGCTTACGTGAGAAGTCACTCAGCTATACTCAATTATTGCTACAGTAATTGCTGCATCATATCTCTTAAATTATTGTCATAATATCATCTGTATAATATGTTATATTATTGAGACGTTGTGGTAAGTTTGGTTATTTTATGGGGGGCCATATGTCATCATCTAAGAGTCTCTTCGTCAATAGTAATTACCATCGTCAATAGTAATTACCGTCGTCAATAGTAATTACCTTCGTCAATAGTATTTACCTTGGTCAATAGTAATTACCTTCGTCAATAGTATTTACCTTGGTCAATAGTATTTACCTTGGTCAATAGTAATTACCTTCGTCAATAGTATTTACCTTGGTCAATAGTAATTACTTTCGTCAATAGTAGTTGTCCCTTCAATATTACCAAGAGTCATTTGACCCTTCGTTAAGACCAAGAGTCATTTGACCCTTCGTTAAGACCAAGAGCCACCCTCAGTTTTTCTATAAATAGAGGCCTAGGGCTTCATTATTTTTCACGAATTCATTCAAGCTATAGAGAGAGAAAGTATAGAGAGAATAAGAGAGAGAGAATAAAAGTATTCTGCTACACCACTTTTCCAATATCCAGTTCTTTTAAGGTAGGGAATATTATTTCTTTTATATTCATGAAGAAACTTCTGTTATTCCATTTGTTATTATTCTGTTGGAATAACCAGTATACGCGGTCTACCCTATACTTGGTGACATTCTTCTATTATTCTGTTGGAACATCCTGTCTGTGTGTTTTACACCGGACCTGGTTCCGTTTATTATTCTGTTGGAACATCCTGTCTGTGTGTTTTACACCGGACCTGGTTCCGTTTTATTATTATTCTGTTGGAATATCCTGTCTGTGTGTTTTACACCGGACCTGGTTCCATTATTTATTATTCTGTCGGAATATCCTGTCTGTGCGTTTACGCCGGACCTGGTTCCATTATTTATTATTCTATTGGAATAACCTGTCTGTGCGGTCTATCGCATGCATGGTGATTTCTTTTGTTATTCCATTCTTTATTGTACTCAGTTGGTTAAGTTTTGACTTCTATACTCCATGAAATTTGTGGAATATCCTTGATAGTTGCGTTTCATCCAGTATCTTTTCAAGAAAATATTCTTCTAAGCATTCTTGAATTTTACTCCACAATGCAGTATCATGTTGACAATTTGGACGTTGTTAATTCCTGGATAAATTAATTCTTGAACTTGTTTTATTGAATTCTTATATCATTGTCATCATCCTCATGTTTATAAAATGTTGAAAGTCATCTGTGGCCTGTATTGCATAGATGGACTTGGTATGATTATGACCAGGGATTATTCGGTATAATCATGACCGTAATGTTACAAATGATGTGGTAAAAGTCCTCATTGGCCCGTAGTGCATTGATGGACAGTTGTTGGCATGATCATGACCATTAATGAATACACGAATATCCTTGGCCGTAGTGCAGGGGTGATTCGATGATGTGGATTATTTTATTAAGCTGAGTCTCAGCGATTACAGTGTTGAAAAACTTCTTAAATCATAAAAGATAGTAGAGTTTATTTTCTACTTGACTCTTTTAATGGATTGCTTGTTCCGCTACAGTTAAACTTGATGTCTATTATATTTTATCAGTTTAACATTGTTGAAGGCTAATGATAATTTATTCTGCATTATCTTAGTCATAATATTTCTTACTGGGCTAGTTGAGCTCACCCTTTCTTTCACTGTTCTCTTCAGGAAATGAGAACGTAGCTGGGACAAGTCGGGGTACGGAGTGATGGTCCGAATGATAGTATTAGTTAGTAGTCCTCACTATTCTATGTAATGGTGTGTTAATAAATGTAATGAGGACTCCTTTTGAGTATGAATACTCTCTAGAAGATAATATTTGTATTCAAACTCACAGTTTATGTTTTGTCGTATTGTACACGACAGATGTATTAATCAGTTGTATTTGTATTCTGTACTATGTATCTGACGACCCAAGATGGGTGATGTATACCTAATTTTGGGGGCGTCACAGTTGGTATCAGAGCTTAGGGATATGATCCCTGGCTAAGATGTGAGAATAGAACTAGGAGGGGAGAGACGGGGAATTCCTTCGCTAGTATGACATACCTAAGTTTATTTGCATGGTATTTAATTGGTCGGTCATAATATAAGGATAATATATGACATATCAATTAATTTTTATTTTGTGGTAGTATCTGAAAATGGCATCTGAGAATGTTGAGAATAGCAATGGAGCACAGACGACTGTTGATTCACCACATATCAATAATCAGGATAATGTGCATCAGGAAGGTGTCAATTCTCGTGCAAACAACAACACTGACCAAATGATGAATGATCAAATGTTCAGAGGCTTTATGCAATTCATGCAACAACAGGTGAAAGCGGCTCCTGTCCACAACGTAGGTGGAAATACTGGAAACTCTCAGGCGGTCACCGCTAAACAGTTTAAGGAGCTGGGACCACCGGAGTTTAAGGGAGAACCCAAACCACTTATAGCTGAAACATGGATAAAGTAGATCACCAAGATATTTGATGTCTTGGGTTGCTCCGAGGAGCAAAAGGTTCCCTTTGCCGCCTTTATGTTGCGAGGAGAGGCAGATTACTGGTGAGAATCGATAAAGCGTACTCAACCTGCCGCACTGAAGATGTCTTGGGAGAAGTTCCAAGATCTGTTTAACGACAAATACTTTCCCGAGAGTATTCGTCACATGAAGGAGGTGGAGTTCATCAAATTGGAGCAGAATAATATGACCGTGTCGCAGTACGAGGCGAAATTTGCGGAGTTATCCCGGTTTGCGTCCCACCTGGTGGATAATGAAGAAAGAATGACGCGGATGTTTTTAAGAGGTTTGAAGCCGGAGATACGTCAACATCTTGTTTCTCATAAACTATGTTTGTATTCAGATGTTGTAAATAGGGCTCAGTTGGTGGAGCGCGATAACGAGATAACGCAACCAAAAGAGAGCAGCCGGCAAAATGATAATACCAGTGAGAGCAGTCATCGAAGCGGTGACAACAAGCGTGGAGGGAATCAACAGGCCAGAAATGGTAACCACTTCGGTGGTAATCAGGGCCAAAACAATAAGAATGGACATTTCAAGAAGAGGAGATTCAACAATGATGGAAAGATGTCAGCACCAGCACCTGTCGTTAAGGAAGGAGAACGACCACTTATCATATGTTTCAAATGCGGAGGGGAGGGGCACATCAGTCCAAACTGCGCGATGCCGTCCAAAGCATGTTATAATTGTGGAAGAGAAGGTCATTTAGCCCGATTTTGTCGTTTACCGAAGACAAATTCAGTTAGGATGGAGGCACCAAAAGCCGTCCCAGAAAAGTCAAAACCGGTTGTGCAAGGGAGAGCGTTTGTTGTGAACTCCCAGAGAGCAAGGAACCCGAATGAGGTCATCACGGGTAAGCTTATCATAAACTCTAAAGAAGTTTATACTTTATTTGATACCGGTTCAACCCATTCTTTTATTTCTCCTACTTGCGCTCATCGATTAAATTTGATTCCGGAGAAATTAGACTTTGACTTATCTGTGGAAACTCCGTTGGGAGAAACCTTCATTACCTCCACTGTTTATAAGTCTTGTTTGGTTCAAGTTGGTACCCACACATTACCTATCGATCTGATTTCATTAAAAATACTTGCATTTGACGTGATTCTAGGGATTGATTGGTTAACTACTCATTATGCAAAAATTGATTGTTTTCGTAAGGTTGTTAGTTTTCATATTCCTAATCGACCTATTATGCGAATTCAAGCAACCAAACCATTAAAATCAATCGCTGTCATCTCAAGCCATAAAACTATTCGTTTATTGAAAAACGGATGTCAAGCTTTCTTAGCTCATGTCACAGATCTAAACAAAAATACGTCAGTTTTGAATGATATTTCTATTGTTAATAAATTCCCTGACGTATTCCCTGAAGAACTTCCTGGCCTACCCCCAGAGCGTGAAATTGAATTTTGTATCGATCTTGAACCCGGTACAAAATCCATTTCCAAAGCCCCATATCGAATGGCTCCTATTGAACTTCAGGAGTTAAAGATCCAACTGCAGGAATTATTAGACATTGGTTTTATTCGTCCTAGTACTTCTCCTTGGGGTGCTCCTGTTCTATTCGTGAAGAAGAAAGATGGGAGTATGCGACTTTGTATTGATTATCGGGAGTTGAATCATGTCACCATCAAAAACAGGTACCCATTGCCACGTATTGATGACCTGTTTGACCAGTTGCAAGGAGCACAATTCTTTTCAAAGATCGATCTTCGTTCTGGATATCATCAGCTGAAGGTTAGAACTGAGGATATTCCAAAGACGGCTTTTAGAACTCGGTACGGGCATTATGAATTCCTAGTCATGTCCTTTGGATTGACTAATGCTCCTGCTGCCTTCATGGATATGATGAACCGGGTATTCAAGGAATATTTGGATCATTTTGTGGTCGTCTTTATTGATGACATCCTTATTTATTCCAAAAGCCGTGAAGATCATGAGCAACACTTGAGGCTGGTACTCCAAAAGCTTCGTGAATACAAGCTTTATGCCAAGTTGAAGAAATGCGAGTTCTGGCTGGAGGAGGTAGCATTCCTTGGGCACGTAGTATCAAGTCGTGGAATATCGGTTGACCCAGCAAAGATTGAAGCTATTCAAAGCTGGGAGCAACCTAAATCAGTGACCGAGGTACGTAGCTTTCTTGGTTTAGCTGGTTATTATCGAAGATTCGTGGAAGGATTTTCTCGAATCGCTACTCCATTAACTCAGCTGACTCGGAAAGATACAAAGTTTGGTTGGAGCGAAGAATGTGAGCAGAGTTTTCAAGAACTCAAGAGGAGACTCATTTCAGCACCTGTTCTAACAATACCATCTGGCTCGGAGGGATTTGTCATCTACAGTGATGCTTCGAGCAAAGGGTTGGGATGCGTTCTCATGCAACATGGAAAAGTCATAGCCTATGCATCAAGACAACTCAAGGAATATGAGAGGAATTATCCTACTCATGATCTAGAGTTGGCAGCTGTTGTCTTTGCACTTAAAATTTGGAGGCATTACTTGTATGGGGAGAAAGTGGAGATCTTTACGGATCATAAAAGCCTCAAATATTTCTTCACTCAAAAGGAACTCAACATGCGACAACGACGTTGGCTTGAACTGTTGAAAGATTATGATCATACCATTCAATACCATCCTGGAAAAGCGAACGTGGTAGCTGACGCATTGAGTAGAAGATCATATGCGGGTACAAGTGCAATATTAACAACGCAAAGACCCATTTTGTGTGACTTGCAAAGGATGGAGATAGAGTTAAAGACTCTAGGGACCCATGTGATGATGGCGAATATACGAGTAGAACCGACTTTAATCGATAAAGTTAAAGCTGCTCAAGCTACAGACCTGGAGCTGATGCGTATGAGGAAGAAAGTGCAAGAAGGTTCTATGCCGGAAGCAAGAATCGATGAAGAAGGAATACTTCGAGTCAACTCCAGACTCTGTGTTCCTAACAACCCTGATTTAAAGTATGAAATCATGATGGAGGCGCACAACACACCATTTGTAATCCATCCTGGAAGTACCAAAATGTATCATGATCTTCGTCATACATTTTGGTGGAGCAATATGAAGAGAGAGATAGCGTTGTTTATCTCAAGGTGTCTAACTTGTCAACGAGTCAAAGCGGAGCATCAAGTACCAAAAGGTCCATTGCAACCACTTGAAATTCCAGAATGGAAGTGGGAGCACATCACCATGGATTTCGTTACCGGTCTTCCTAGGGTTTCTCAAGGTATTGATGTGATTTGGGTCATTGTTGATAGATTGACCAAGTCTGCTCATTTCTTACCGATACGAGAAACTTATACACTTGAACGTCTTGCTCGTATGTACATAAACGAGATTGTAAGACTGCATGGTATGCCAGTATCCATAGTTTCTGACCGAGACCCAAGATTCACTTCACGATTTTGGGTTAGTTTACAAAAAGCTATGGGCACGGAGTTACGATTTAGTTCAGCATATCATCCTCAGACGGACGGACAATCAGAGAGGACTATTCAAACTCTTGAAGATCTATTAAGACTCCGTGTCTTTGACTTCAAGGGAAGTTGGGACAAGTTCTTATCATTGGTGGAGTTTTCCTACAACAACAGTTATCAAGCAAGTATTGGCATGGCTCCATTCGAAGCATTGTATGGAAGAAAATGTCGTTCTCCAGTATGCTGGGATGAGGTGGGCGAAGCAACGTTGTTGGGACCGGAGTTGGTACGTATGACTACAGAAAAGATTCAAACGATCCGACAACGTATAAAAACCTCACAAGATCGACAAAAGAGTTATGCTGATCTTCATCGAAAGGACGTGGAATTTGATGTAGGAGATCATGTGTTCTTACGTGTTGCTCCATGGAAAGGTGTTACGAGATTTGGAAAGAGAGGAAAGCTAAATCCTCGATTCATCGGTCCATTTTTAATCCTCGATCGAGTAGGAACTGTGGCTTATAGACTCGCTTTACCGCCAAGTATGTCTCGTGTTCATAACGTTTTCCACATATCAATGTTACGCAAATATGTGGAAGACCCGAACCACATTATTGAGTTAGAACCGGACGAAATAGCGGAGGATTTGACGTATGAAGAAGTTCCTGTTCAAATCTTGGATAAGAAGGAACATATTCTACGCTCCAAGGTTATACCTCAAGTCAAAGTTTTGTGGAGAAACCACGATGTTGAGGAAATGACTTGGGAGTTAGAATCAGAAATGAAATCAAGGTATCCTTACCTCTTCGACATACCAGGTACGTACCCTAATTTCGAGGGCGAAATTTCATAAGAAGGGGAGGTTGTAAGACCCCAATTTTTATAAATAAAGATGAATTTTCTATAAATATCATTTTTGAATATTATGGAGTTAATTTGATATAATGTTATAGTTGTGGGTAATATTTATAAATTTTACAAAGTAAGCAAGTTGTTATAAAATATTCGTTTGGTCGGGGAATATTCTTTTTGTCGGGGAATATTCGTACGACGGCACAATCATTGGTGAACCCCACAACGGAATTATTGTCGGATTGAGAAAACGACGGAATTATCTTTCTATAAAAATAACAGCTGAGGTGTTACCGTTAAAATCGTTAAAACTGTTGAACTACTTGGTAGTAAAAGTACAGTAATACGCGTGGTTGCATAGTAGCACACGGTATTGATTATTGATGCTTACGTGAGAAGTCACTCAGCTATACTCAATTATTGCTACAGTAATTGCTGCATCATATCTCTTAAATTATTGTCATAATATCATCTGTATAATATGTTATATTATTGAGACGTTGTGGTAAGTTTGGTTATTTTATGGGGGGCCATATGTCATCATCTAAGAGTCTCTTCGTCAATAGTAATTACCGTCGTCAATAGTAATTACCGTCGTCAATAGTAATTACCTTCGTCAATAGTATTTACCTTGGTCAATAGTAATTACCTTCGTCAATAGTATTTACCTTGGTCAATAGTATTTACCTTGGTCAATAGTAATTACCTTCGTCAATAGTATTTACCTTGGTCAATAGTAATTACTTTCGTCAATAGTAGTTGTCCCTTCAATATTACCAAGAGTCATTTGACCCTTCGTTAAGACCAAGAGTCATTTGACCCTTCGTTAAGACCAAGAGCCACCCTCAGTTTTTCTATAAATAGAGGCCTAGGGCTTCATTATTTTTCACGAATTCATTCAAGCTATAGAGAGAGAAAGTATAGAGAGAATAAGAGAAAGAGAATAAAAGTATTCTGCTACACCACTTTTCCAATATCCAGTTCTTTTAAGGTAGGGAATATTATTTCTTTTATATTCATGAAGAGAACTTCTGTTATTCCATTTGTTATTATTCTGTTGGAATAACCAGTATACGCGGTCTACCCTATACTTGGTGACATTCTTCTATTATTCTGTTGGAACATCCTGTCTGTGTGTTTTACACCGGACCTGGTTCCGTTTATTATTCTGTTGGAACATCCTGTCTGTGTGTTTTACACCGGACCTGGTTCCGTTTTATTATTATTCTGTTGGAATATCCTGTCTGTGTGTTTTACACCGGACCTGGTTCCATTATTTATTATTCTGTCGGAATATCCTGTCTGTGCGTTTACGCCGGACCTGGTTCCATTATTTATTATTCTATTGGAATAACCTGTCTGTGCGGTCTATCGCATGCATGGTGATTTCTTTTGTTATTCCATTCTTTATTGTACTCAGTTGGTTAAGTTTTGACTTCTATACTCCATGAAATTTGTGAAATATCCTTGATAGTTGCGTTTCATCCAGTATCTTTTCAAGAAAATATTCTTCTAAGCATTCTTGAATTTTACTCCACAATGCAGTATCATGTTGACAATTTGGACGTTGTTAATTCCTGGATAAATTAATTCTTGAACTTGTTTTATTGAATTCTTATATCATTGTCATCATCCTCATGTTTATAAAATGTTGAAAGTCATCTGTGGCCTGTATTGCATAGATGGACTTGGTATGATTATGACCAGGGATTATTCGGTATAATCATGACCGTAATGTTACAAATGATGTGGTAAAAGTCCTCATTGGCCCGTAGTGCATTGATGGACAGTTGTTGGCATGATCATGACCATTAATGAATACACGAATATCCTTGGCCGTAGTGCAGGGGTGATTCGATGATGTGGATTATTTTATTAAGCTGAGTCTCATCGATTACAGTGTTGAAAAACTTCTTAAATCATAAAAGATAGTAGAGTTTATTTTCTACTTGACTCTTTTAATGGATTGCTTGTTCCGCTACAGTTAAACTTGATGTCTATTATATTTTATCAGTTTAACATTGTTGAAGGCTAATGATAATTTATTCTGCATTATCTTAGTCATAATATTTCTTACTGGGCTAGTTGAGCTCACCCTTTCTTTCACTGTTCTCTTCAGGAAATGAGAACGTAGCTGGGACAAGTCGGGGTACGGAGTGATGGTCCGAATGATAGTATTAGTTAGTAGTCCTCACTATTCTATGTAATGGTGTGTTAATAAATGTAATGAGGACTCCTTTTGAGTATGAATACTCTCTAGAAGATAATATTTGTATTCAAACTCACAGTTTATGTTTTGTCGTATTGTACACGACAGATGTATTAATCAGTTGTATTTGTATTCTGTACTATGTATCTGACGACCCAAGATGGGTGATGTATACCTAATTTTGGGGGCGTCACAGAATTTTTTTGAAGAACCGGAGATCAGGGAGAAAGGAGTGCTCGAAGACCCATTTGTAATGGAGTCCGAGTTTAAATGTAATAATTATATTTAAATATTTTTTCTTGAACACTAGGATTTGACCTTTTTGCTCACTTGGTGGCTCTAGTGAACCAAACTAAAATAAAAGTTCATAATCAATCCGGGTAGAATATAGTATTCTATATGTGCATGCTAGTATTATATATATATATATATATATATATATATATATATATATATATATATTATGCAAACATGTTTCGCATGTTTAATAATATGACGCGTATTTTATATATATATTTGCTTGCACGCTAAACAAGATGAGACTAATAATAACAAACCCCTCAATGAAATTATATTAAGTTGTAACGTTCAAAGATATTTGGAATATCGAACGTCGCCTTCTAGTATGATAAAAAATAATAGAGCACTGAATATTTAATATGAGTTTGTTGTGCACACACAAGGCGAGTATTAAATATTTGAGATGTTGTTTTTATTACATTTGATGTTTATAAGGAGTTGAACATTATCGCTTTGTTGTCCACACATAAGGGCTGTAGTTTTCTCTTCACTTATATGGAAATGCTGGGTATGACTTAATTTAAATCATTTTAGTTCGGATGTGCACACACTTGACTATTATGATTTAAGAAGCAAAATATAAGAAGTTACATGATGATGTAATTGACAAGAGTTGTCTACCAATTTATTTATATATAGTTTGTTGTGCACACACAAGGCTATATACATTTGAAATGGGATCCTTATTCTCACTAACAAATCTTTAATTAGATATTGCCGAACTATATTCATGAGGGTAATATAGTTTGAAGAAAATAGTGGAAGATACCAATATAAAATAAGACCTAATTTATTTTGGTAATTAATTAAATGAATGTTTGCTAAAATATTATCTTTTTACATGCGAAATTTTAAAAATGTCACATTTACTAATCTCACTGCGTAGCATACTTGATGCTAACAAACTGACCAGACCGAATTACACAGACTGGTTAAGAAATCTGAGAATTGTTCTCACTGCTGAAAAGATTTCTTATGTCCTAAATTCGTCTGTACCTGCAAAAGTTACAGAAACAGCCTCTGAGAAAGATATTGCTACTTTTAAACAATGGCAACATGATGCATCAGTTGCTCAATGTATCATACTCGCATCCATGAGTAACGAGCTTCAGCGTCAGCATGAAAACATGGATATTTCTACTATGCTACTGCACCTTCAAGAGTTGTATAGTGAGCAAAGTAGGACTACTAGATATAAAATATCTAAGGAGCTCTTCCGATCTTGGATGATCGAGGGCACTACCGTTGAGACTCATGTCTTAAAAATGATCAATCTGATTGAACGTCTTGGACAACTTAGGTTCGTCATGGATGGGGAGTTGAGTCAAGATTTAGTCTTGCAGTCACTCCTAGACACCTTCTCACAATTTGTTATGAATTTTTGTAACGACCCCAAAATCTATACAATTTAAATCCCGACTTCGGTCGTTAACCATACATTCAACCTCTAAATAATACATCATTATTCGATGTTAAACTTAATAAAATTGCGGAATATTTAAAACTTTTATACATTTCCTTCTTTCTTGCCCTGAATCGCAACCATTACATTACATCTCTTTGATTCAATCTTATGTCATGAATCGTTACAACAAAATAACTATACAAAGTCTTACATCATAACTAAATATCCATATACATTAGATAGCTCAACTTACATTTCAACAACATGTTACGTTCAAAATATGAAATACATTTCTCATAAAACATAAGTAATCTTCGTGAATATAGATCTCTATAACTCACATAGCACGTATTTTTACCTTAAAATCTTTACCTGCAAAAGTGGTTATTTGCAAGAGTGAGCTCGACAGCCCAGCAAAGTCTAACAGTTTTCATGCATCACATAACACATAATAACATGCTCGATATACATCTCATTAAAGTAACATGGCATACATGCTTTTAATTCACATAGCAAATATAAAGATTGAGTTCCTTACTCAATCATCATTACTTAGCCAAAACAATGCAGTCATATATTGACTTTAACATTTTATGATTCAACATGCATAACATATCATGCAATTTAAAACAGTTCATCAAGTCCACGTAGAAAATAGGAACCGAAAGACTTGCCTTGATCGTTGTTTACCAATAACAGTTTAACAGCTTACAGCTATCTGCACTTCACGTGCCCTACGCAATTATATAATCATACACATCAAATATTAGTCACATAACAACACATAGTAATTGTAATGTAAACTCTACTATATGTCTCATAATCTTTTCTATTAATAAATACACAATGTTCAACTTAATTGTGTTAACTTTTAACTTATATCTCACTGTATTTCATATTCGCAGTTCATTCAAGTGCTTAAGTCTTGCTAGGACTACTTATTAGTTTTATATTAAACCCATTCCATATCTTATAATACCCATTTCAATGGAATTGAAATACTTTTTAAGTTCATTAACACTTGGCACGGCGTTTTGACGTTCATTCGTCACACGCCAGATTTGCCTCTCTTGTGTATGCTTACTATGCTTCTATAACACATCTAATACATCATATATTAATGTTAAACATCATTATATTTACTATTATTCATGTTTTGTAACTTAGGACAACATCTTTTATGGTCTGGAGCATGACACATGCATATGTGCATGTCCGACACCCTCCGATTGCCTCTGAAAACACAACAGTCCTAAATATGACCATTTTGACCCATCCTAATGACCTCAAATTGAAAACCTTAAAGAACGAAAGTTGTAGGTCTACTCGTCCTCGTTCTGGATCATCTTGAATCACCTCAATTGGAGTTCGTATGTGGAAGTCATGGCCATTTTACTACAGGAGGTCAAAACTGTCCAACCCAGACCACTTTTCCGGCGCCGGGGCGCGGAACAGTGGCGCTGGGGGCGAGCTACTGGCCCGTTTTGGCGCTGGGGCGCAAACCTTGGCGCCAGGGTGCGAAATTTGGCGCTGGGGCGTGAATTTTGACGTTGGGGCGCCGAAACTCGCAGAACCCAACCACGAAGAACAGAGAAACTAATTTTTTTGTCTATTACTTCAATTCTAACACTAATTAACATCCATAACTTCATCGTAAACTACACATAAATGTTTAACAATCATCCATATAACAATTACCAACAATTAAACAACTACTTTAAAAAACTTCATTATTTGAAAACACTGTTTTTAAGAAAAACTCCATTGTTAACGTTGTTTAACACTGCAATATCAATAATAACCCAAACTTGATTACTTTAAAGTACGATTCTCTGAAATTCATACCCAATTAACATACATAAGCTTCAATTTCACAATTAGCATACGATAAAATACTAATTTTGTTATACTCCAAAACATGTTCATGTTCATCCTCATGTCCACTGTAAAACTAATTTCTTCTTTCTCTTTGAACTTATTTTAGCATATAACATATATATACACTTATGCTAGTATAACCATTAAAATTATAAATACACATAATTTCCTAACCAATTATAAAATCATGGTTTTACAGAAAGTTTGTAAAGAATTTTATGTTACCGTCAAATTCAAAAACACAGAGACTCAGAGATTATAACGTAAAACATATATGTTAAGGTTATGTAACATACCTTTTTGTTGCTTAAGAAATCCTTGTTAAACACTGAGAATTTGTTTTGCTGGCTTTGGAATCACAGACTTGTCTTTCTCTCAAACTCTCTCAAACTTTATGAAACTTTTCTTTCTTCTTCCCTTTTCTCTCTTAGGCTTTAGCCAAATAGATTAGATGTAACTAAAATAAACTAACGTATCTTTTCAAAAGTTTTAAAACTGACGCCACTAATGGCATTATTAAAACAGCGGTTACCACAAATTATTATACATTGTTTATATTTTCTTTATTTAATTTATATTATTAATAAATTATATTTAAAAATCCAAAAGACATAAGGCTCCGTTTGGCAAAACGCTTTAAAATTAAAGACTTAATATATATTTAAGGCTTGTTTGGCAAAATAAATTAAAACTACTTTAATTTATTTTAATAACCAATTATAATAAAGTTATTTGTCACACTTCTAATTAATTAAGTTTTCATACTTAATTTAATTAATTCTAATAACAATTCATTGCATAATATAATAATTTATTTATTCATTATAACTTTCTAACTTAATTATTAAATTAGAATACTATCTCAGAATTTCCTTAACTCATTAATTATTTATTAAATAATTAATTAATCAACTCAAATCAAAACAAACAAACAATTATTCACGATAAATACATCCATTAAATATTTATATAATTCAATAAATATTTAAATATTATAATTAAAAATCTGGATTGTTACATCATTCCCTCCTTATAAGGATTCTGTCCTCAGAATCACAACTCAAACCACTCATTCGTTACAATCTTCCCTACTTACAAAGATTCTGTCCCCAGAATCGAAGACACAAATTACACAAATAACTCAGAGAAATCTTTCATCATTTTATCTAAATATAGATTTTATATTTCCTACTATATTCATTACCTAACAAATTCTAGGTTTCATTTCATAACTTTCATTTGAACTCAATTATATTTTGAGTATTATATACCTTTTAACCCATTCATTTTCTTTTCTAAGGATCGTTATCATCAACACTCGGGATATTACATTCACCCTTTCTTCTAAGAATTTCGTCCTCGAAATTTTATTTATTAATTTTTATTCATTCATTCTATCAAATTAGATTTTACATTACTACTTCATTCATTCCTTAGGTTCTATAACCACTTCTTCCACAAAGATCATTCTACAATTCATACAATTATTAACTTTTCTATTAAAAGTTTCATATTATTCTTTAATAACTCATATCCTTCTGACTTCAAAATCTCTTTTCTCACTTATTCGACATATTCATCATTCAGTGTCGTATTCTATGACTCACTTCTTTCTAAGGAATATCATCCTTACCACATTCATCTTTTAGAATACCAAGAATTTCCCACATTATTCAATAATTGGGAAGCGATATGAATAACAGGAATTTAAAAGATTCCAAATCATGTTGAGGGTCATAAGACCACGAACTATGTCCACAGTTGCAAGTAATCTTTCAACTTCAACTTTAACAGTCATAAGACTATAAGGACCCCCGTACTTAGGGTGTTAAGCCCTTCGTACGATGTAGTGTGCACAAACATTTAAACGCTATGCGTATGTCCATAGTTATAAGTAATCTTTCAACTTAAACTTTAATAGTCAGAAGACTATAGGGACTCCTCGTAGTTAGGGTGATCAGCCCTTCGTACAATGTATTGTGCACAAACATCTCAACGCCTCCGCGTAATCTCCTATAAAAGGGTTGTTCATCTCAGCTTTTCAACATCTGAATCCGCAGCAAAACAATTTGGTTTGGCATAACTTCTCAAGAAACTCTTGAATTTCATGAACATCTTTCAATATTCGTCTAGCTGAATCAAATAGCATAGACTTCTACAACAATTCGGACGTCAATCGAAATATACATATACATATATATATATATATTCTCATATCTTAAAGAAATCTCAAAAATCTTTTTATGACGTCATGATACCGCACTGTATTTACAGTCCGTTGAGGATTCCGTCATTTGGTGACTTTATCATACTACATCATACCATAGTGGGTTGACGATCCTTAGATCACCTCCAACACTAGGTAATACTGCATTGATGAGTCCATCGTTTTTATCATCTTTGCACCAGGTTACATGATGCATTAATGATATAAAATACATTTTGATATATTGCAAATCATTTTTGTCTAGCCGAAGTAATTAGCATAGACATACAAATAACAGTATTGTTGTTAAAACTCATTGGTACCATCATTTGATCCAATGTTTTTCGAGAAAATAAAAGTGTAAACATCAGCACGAAGTCAATAAATTTCGAAACTCTAGCATAGCTAGTAGATTTAGAATACCTATGCTTCCACCATCAACTCCACTTTCTATAATGATCCATTTCTTAATAGGTCTATCTATTTCTATCATCCTCAATACTCCATTCACACTTAATTATACCCTAGTTCATCAAACTTACCACACGTTATGAGCTCAGGAACTTGCCACAATCATATGAGTTTAAGAACTTATCCTAGTCAGACCATAGGCGTCCATTCGCTGAGGGGTTCAAAAACATACCACATAATTATGAGTCACGAACCTACCATAAGTATGAGTTTTAAGAACTCGCACTTACCTTATAATATTCTCTAACTATACTCTACCTATCTGTTATACACATGAGAAAAGAATCACCTTCTCAACATGCATATAGCAAATAGCGCGACATTCCAATGATTATCATTGTGATAAACTGAGTGAAAGCACAAAACCCTCGCCCATACAAAGGTTTGTACAACTCAGCCATCACAAGAGTTCTCAATTGAAATCCCACCTAACTCTATCTTTCTTTTAACTTGCTCTTTCATCGATACGAATTCCTCGTATCACATCATCTATAACTCCTCATGAATTATCTCGTACTATTTCATAGTACACCATCTTCATAGCATTAAGCTATAATCATTCAAACATTACAGACCATCTTTCTTTTATAACTTAAACAGATCACGTCGTGACCTTATTCTATAATCATCTCTCTTAAAATTCTTTTGTTAACTCGTGATCGTTTTGTTTTACGATCCTCATTCTTTCTCTTTTTCATCATTTACGACATTATTCGTTATCTTGGCTATTGGAGTTAGGAAACTCCCATTTCTTACCTTTATATCTCTTCAAGATTCTTCTTTGAATCTTCTTGTTTATATAACAATTCTTACTTTAAGAATTCCTAACTTCAGTTACATCGCTCAAAATTTCATTCGAGTTCTACACTTTCATCATACGTGTCCATTTCTACACTTGGTACACATCGAGTCTCTAACAGTTTCAATATGGTACGCTGAGTGGTTTCCCACAAACAACCAACAAACTAGGTTCCGAGTTGCTAGTTCGTATATACCTCCGCTCTATGAAGGAATCGTTTAGCCCAGATACCATACATCAACTACTAAAGAGTACAATTGCACCATACTTAGATATAACTCTCTTTTCTTAACTTCTTTATCACTCTTCTTATAGACACTGTCTATTTATTATCACATTACATCCTTATTATTGGAGTTGGGTAACCCCACATTCATATTCCTGATAACTCTGCGAGATTCTTCTTTGACTCCTTTCACGCAAGTTTAAATCCCCTCTTTATAAATTGCTTAAATTACTTCTTATTATTCAAACTCTATTTGAGCTTATTCTTTCATTATTCACCTCTCTTCTCTAAGGTTATAGCCTACAGTACTCCTACCTAAGGTTTATAACCTACAGCTCTGATACCAACTGTAACGACCCCAAAATCTAAACAATTTAAATCCCGACTTCGGTCGTTAACCATACATTCAACCTCTAAATAATACATCATTATTCGATGTTAAACTTAATAAAATTGCGGAATATTTAAAACTTTTATACATTTCCTTCTTTCTTGCCCTGAATCGCAACCATTACATTACATCTCTTTGATTCAATCTTATGTCATGAATCGTTACAACAAAATAACTATACAAAGTCTTACATCATAACTAAATATCCATATACATTAGATAGCTCAACTTATATTTCAACAACATGTTACGTTCAAAATATGAAATACATTTCTCATAAAACATAAGTAATCTTCGTGAATATAGATCTCTATAACTCACATAGCACGTATTTTTACCTTAAAATCTTTACCTGCAAAAGTGGTTATTTGCAAGAGTGAGCTCGACAGCCCAGCAAAGTCTAACAGTTTTCATGCATCACATAACACATAATAACATGCTCGATATACATCTCATTAAAGTAACATGGCATACATGCTTTTAATTCACATAGCAAATATAAAGATTGAGTTCCTTACTCAATCATCATTACTTAGCCAAAACAATGCAGTCATATATTGACTTTAACATTTCATGATTCAACATGCATAACATATCATGCAATTTAAAATAGTTCATCAAGTCCACGTAGAAAATAGGAACCGAAAGACTTGCCTTGATCGTTGTTTACCAATAACAGTTTAACAGCTTACAGCTATCTGCACTTCACGTGCCCTACGCAATTATATAATCATACACATCAAATATTAGTCACATAACAACACATAGTAATTGTAATGTAAACTCTACTATATGTCTCATAATCTTTCCTATTAATAAATACACAATGTTCAACTTAATTGTGTTAACTTTCAACTTATATCTCATTGTATTTCATATTCGCAGTTCATTCAAGTGCTTAAGTCTTGCTAGGACTACTTATTGGTTTTATATTAAACCCATTCCATATCTTATAATACCCATTTCAATGGAATTGAAACACTTTTTAAGTTCATTAACACTTGGCACGGCGTTTCGACGTTCATTCGTCACATGTCAGATTTGCCTCTCTTGTGTTTGCTTACTATGGTTCTATAACTCATCTAATACATCATATATTAATGTTAAACATCATTATATTTACTATTATTCATGTTTTGTAACTTAGGACAACATCTTTTATGGTCTGGATAATCTTGAATCACCTCAATCGGAGTTCGTATGAGGAAGTTATGGCCATTTTACTACAGGAGGTCAAAACTGTCCAACCCAGACCACTTTTCAGGCGCCGGGGCGCGGAACAGTGGCGCTGGGGCGCGAGCTACAGCGCTGGGGCGTGAGCTACTGGCCCGTTTTGGCGCTGGGGCGCAAACCTTGGCGCCAGGGCGCGAAATTTGGCGCTGGGGCGTGAATTTTGACGCTGGGGCTCCGAAACTCGCAGAACCCAACCACGAAGAATAGAGCAACTAATTTTTTTGTCTATTACTTCAATTCTAACACTAATTAACATCCATAACTTCATCACAAACTACACATAAACGTTTAACAATCATCCATATAACAATTACCAACAATTAAACAACTACTTTAGAAAACTTCATTATTTGAAAACACTGTTTTTAAGAAAAACTCCATTGTTAACGTTGTTTAACACTGCAATATCAATAATAACCCAAACTTGATTACTTTAAAGTACGATTCTCTGAAATTCATACCCAATTAACATACATAAGCTTCAATTTCACAATTAGCATACGATAAAATACTAATTTTGTTATACTCCAAAACATGTTCATGTTCATCCTCATGTCCACTGTAAAACTAATTTCTTCTTTCTCTTTGAACGTATTTTAGCATACAACATATATATACATTTATGCTAGTATAACCATTAAAATTATAAATACACATAATTTCCTAACCAATTATAAAATCACGGTTTTACAGAAAGTTTGTAAAGAATTTTATGTTACCGTCAAATTCAAAAACACAGAAACTTAGAGATTATAACGTAAAATATATATGTTAAGGTTATGTAACATACCTTTTTGTTGCTTAAGAAATCCTTGTTAAACACTGAGAATTTGTTTTGCTAGCTTTGGAATCACAGACTTGTCTTTCTCTCAAACTCTCTCAAACTTTATGAAACTTTTCTTTCTTCTTCCCTTTTCTCTCTTAGGCTTTAGTCAAATAGATTAGATGTAACTAAAATAAACTAACGTATCTTTTCAAAAGTTTTAAAACTGACGCCACCAATGGCATTATTAAAACAGCGGTTACCACAAATTATTATACATTATTTATATTTTCTTTATTTAATTTATATTATTAATAAATTATATTTAAAAATCCAAAAGCCATAAGGCTCCGTTTGACAAAACGCTTTAAAATTAAAGACTTAATATATATTTAAGGCTTGTTTGGTAAAATAAATTAAAACTACTTTAATTTATTTTAATAACCACTTATAATAAAGTTATTTGTCACACTTCTAATTAATTAAGTTTTCATACTTAATTTAATTAATTCTAATAACAATTCATTGCATAATATAATGATTTATTTATTCATTATAACTTTCTAACTTAATTATTAAATTAGAATACTATCTCAGAATTTCCTTAACTCATTAATTATTTATTAAATAATTAATTAATCAACTCAAATCAAAATAAACAAACATTTATTCACGATAAATACATCCATTAAATATTTATATAATTCAATAAATATTTAAATATTATAATTAAAAATCTGGATTGTTACAATTTTTACATGAATAAGTTAGATGTCAGCTTGCCTGAATTACTTAACACGTTGAAAACTACTGAAGGTCATTTCCCATCCTAGAAGAACCATGTCTTACTGGTGGATAATTCTTCCAAGAAAAGGAAGAGGCCCAAGGTATCTTCTGAAAAGAAGAAATCCAATAAGGCTAAGGGAAAGGCGAAAGTGAAGGATCAAAAGAAACCTGATTCAGCTAGCAAAGGAATTTGCTTCCATTGTAACAAGCCGGGTCACTAGAAGAGGAACTGCAAGTATTATCTTGCAGAACAAAAGCAGAAGAAGCTTGGAGAAGCTTCGAATCCTAATCAAGGTTTGTTTATGATTGAAATTAATTTTTCTGAAAGTCAATCTTCTACTTGGGTATTGGATACCGGCTGTGGTTCTCATATATGTAATAATATGCAGGGACTGACCAGAAGTAGAAAGCTGAGCAAGGATGAGGTCGTACTACGAGTGGAAAATGGAGCAAAGGTTGATGCATTAGCTGTAGAGACTTATTGTTTAGCACTGCCTACGGGCAAATCCATTAGTTTAAATAATTGTTATTTTGTTCGGTCACTTATTAGAAACATTATTTCAATATCTGTATTGGATATGGATGGTTTTGACGTTATAATAAAGAACAATAGTTATTCTATTTATAATAATAATGTTTTATATGGTGTTGGTAATTTACGAAATGAACTTTACATTCTTGACTTGCATGAAAATATACTTCAAATTGAACAAACTAAGAAAAGGAAAAGAGGTGATGTTAATTATACCTATATGTTGCACTGTAGACTTGGTCATATTAATGAAACAAGATTATCAAAGTTGTATAAAGATGGGCTCCTAGAGCTATCGAATTATGAATAATATCCAACTTGTGAATATTGTCTCATGGGAAAAATGACTAAATCTCCTTTTAGTGGAAAAGAAGAAAGAGTTACAGAGTTGTTAGCGTTGGTACACAAGGATGTATATGGACTTATGACAACGAATGCACAGAGAGGGTATTCTTATTTTATTACATTCACTGATGATCACTCAAGATTTGGATATGTGTATTTAATGAAATATAAATCTGAATCATTTGAAAAGTTCAAAGAGTTTAGAAGTGAAGTAGAGAAACAAACGGGCAAAAGTATTAAGATTCCTCGATCAGATCGAGGTGGTGAATACTTAAGCAGTGAGTTTCTCAATTGTCTCAAAGAAAATGGTATAATCTCACAATGGACTCCACTAGGGACACCATAGCTGAATGGTTTATTTGAAAGGAGAAATCGAACACTGTTGGACATGGTTCGTTCCATGATAAGTTTTACCGATCTTCCAATGTCGTTCTAGGGATATGCCCTAGAAGCGGCTACATATCTACTAAATAAGGTTCCCTCAAAATCCGTCCCTAAGACTCCATATGAGATGTGGACAGGGAGGAAGCCCAGTCTTAAGCATGTTAAGATTTGGGGATGTCCAGCTTATGTGAAAAGGTTTTAGAATGATAAGCTTGGGACAAGATCTGATAAGTGTACTTTTGTGGGATATCCTAAAAAAAGTTTAGGATATTATTTCTACAATCCTACTGAACTAAAGGTGTTTGTTGCCAAACATACTGCCTTCTTGGAAAAGGAGTTTATCCTTGAAGGGGTCAGTGGGAGGAAAATAGATCTTGAAGAAATTCAAGAACCACAAACCACTACAGATCAAATGGATAAACCTGTCCAAGTAGAGATTCCTTCTATACCACACCCTATTCGTAAATCTGGAAGAGTACCAAAGATACTTGATAGGTATGGACTTGTCATAGAAGATGACGATGAGGTACACATCATTGATGATGATGATCCGTTGAATTACGAACAGGCTATGTGTAGTAAAGACTCAGAGAAGTGGCAAAAAGTCATGAAATTCGAGATGGACTCCATGTATGAGAACCAAGTATGGACTTTGGTTCACCACCTGAAGGCATTAAGCCTATTAGGTGTAAATGGGTCTTTAAAAGAAAGACTGGAGCAGACGGCAAGGTAGAGACCTATAAGGCCGGACTGGTCCCAAAATGTTTCAAAAAAAGACAAGGAGTTGACTATGACGAAACCTTCTCACCAGTAGCAATGCTCAAGTCCATTCAGATTTTGCTTGAGATTGCAGCTTACCATGACTACGAAATCTGGTAGATGGATGTAAAAACGGCCTTCCTCAATGGTAAACTTGAGGAGGATGTGTATATGACACAGCCAGAGGGATTTATTTCAAAGGTTGGAACAAATCAAGTCTGTAAGCTACAACGATCCATTTATGGATTAAAGAAAGCTTCTCGTAGATGGAACATCCGTTTTGATGAGACAATCAAAGAGTTAGATTTTATCAAAAATGTGGATGAACCATGTGTATACAAGAAGGTTAGTGGGAGCGTTGTTTCATTCCTCGTATTATATGTTGATGATATATTACTGATAGGGAATGATATTCCTATGCTACAATCAATTAAAATCTGGTTATCTAAACACTTCTCCATGAAGGACTTAGGAGAAGCATCCTATATTATGGGGATAAAGATCTATAGAGATAGATCTAAAAGGATGCTTAGCTTGTCCCAAGAAACGTACATTGACTCGATGCAAAAGAGGTTTAGCATGAAAGATTCCAAAAGAGGTCTCATGCCGATGAGCCATGGAATACATCTCTCCAAGAAACAGACCCCAAAGGCACCTGAGGAGAGAGACCGTATGAGTAAGATTTCTTATGCTTCAGCAATAGGATCTATCATGTACGGTATGATATGTACTAGACCAGATGTCGCTCATGCACTTAGTGTAACAAGCAAATATCAGTCGAATCCAGGAGAAGAACACTAGAAGGCAGTGAAAAATATCCTAAAGTACTTAAGAAGAACTAAGGATGCATTTCTTGTCAACAGTAGGTCTGAATTGAAACTAGAGGACTTCTGTGACAACCTGAGAATTTAGAAAATTTTTAAATTTTTAATTACTTGATTTAAGGTTCAAAATTAGAACCTAGCCAGAAAATAAGTGTATGCGTATAAAATTTTTAGGAAGGAATTTTGAGTATTTCAAAATTTTGTGAAGGATTTAGGTGAATTATTCAGGATTAAGGTATACGTGGCTATGTTCTGTGTAATTGTTGTTATACGTGTACAGTATATGGTTAAGGGTCAAGGGTTGACCAGATAAGCGATATTTGTAACAAACCCTAGGTATATATTAAGAACGTCAACGTTCGGTCAGAAAACCCTAGCGTTTAACAAGAAACCCTAAAACCGGTGATGGAAACCCTATCTTCAATTTCGGGAATTCGAAACCCTAATCTGGGAACTTAAATGATTATTATATTGCTTAAGTGTTATATATTATAATATTAATTAGGGTAAAGCTTAATTATTTAGCAAACTCTAATTTCAAAGTTAGAAAACCCTAATTTCGGGATTTGAAACCCTAATTTATAATTGGGAAAAACCTAAGTGTTAATTTAATGATTTTAATGTAAATTAGGAAATACTAATCATAATTTTCAAGTTATAAGTAATTAGAAAACCCTAATCTAATTTCGTAATCTAATTTCTAAATTAGAAAATTATTTTTCTATTAGAAATCCAAATTTTTTTGGGGTTATAAATCCTAATATATAATTTTGACCCTAATTGCTTAATTAGCGATTTTAATTAGGATATATTAATCCTAACTAGCAATATTTAAATTTATGATTAAGGAATTTTTAATGTAATTAGAAAATTCTAATTATAATTTAGAAATATTAATTTTCTATTTTTGGAAACCTAATTTGGAAATCCTAAAATCAAAATTTTCAAAACCTAAGGGTTAAACCCTAAACCTTAAGGGTTCCAAACCCTAAACCCTAAGGGTTTGATTTAATGACAATTTTAGAATTAAATTAAAAGCAAAATGACTAGAATGCCCTTTGTCACATTTTTTTTATTATTTAGCTAGAGTGCAAATCTTTTCAATTGTTAGTAGTTCACCAACTATTTTGACTTTGGGACATAAAGAAATCTCAGCTATGTGCTCTAAATCAGCAGCTATTTCTATCAACTTGGTTCATTAAATCCAAAATAAAAAGAGAAAAGTAAGTAAAGTTATTCACTTTACTTGTGAAAATAACCAAGACTTTCGCTCACTAGAAAATTCTAGATTTAGAAAGAGAGATAGAGAGAAGCTAAGCCTTAATCATTTCTTAGCATTCCTATAACAGATTTAAGGGTTAGAATCCAAAATCAAAGCTTAAGAAGGTAAGAACCCTAATTTTTAAAATTTTATGATTTGATGTTTTATGTTGTAATTGTTTGTTTAAAGTTAGGTATTAAGGTGTCTTTTAGTTATCTGAGTTGTTAAATCCAAGATCCATAACATCTAGTTGCACGAAATCGTGTTTTTTGAAACAGACTATGAACCCTAGAACATGGCCTGACAGCCGAATGTCAGGGCCTGTAAATCCTTCTCTGTTTTTTGATTTGTGTTGTTTTAAGTTATATATCTGTAGTATGTCATGTGGACAATGATCTGTAACTGGAAATAGGTTCATATCATGTGTAGATTAGAAGTTATACGTGGTCAAAACCTGTTGACCGTTCACGAAAACTGGGTTCTGGGCAGCCCAGAAACCCAGATCGTATGTGACAGTGGTTTTGCTTTGATCTTGCTGCTGTTACATGTTTAGGCTAAGTTTTTGTTGCTATGTTGTAAACTGGTATGTAGACTACACACACATGCCATTATATCATTTATATCATAACCAGGGTGAAAGTTAATCAAGGTCAAACATGCGTTGACTACCAGCTTTGAAGAATTCTGGGAAACCAAGAATTCGCTCAAGAACAGTTCTTGACCTCTAGTTTGATCGGCCCAGATCTGTCATGTGTGATGACATTAAGTTGATATTATATGATATACTTGTACCTTGACATCAGGTCTACAAGATAGAACCTCTACATTACACAAACTAAGCCCAGAAGACAAAGATTTAAGGTGGCTAAGTAGGAACCTTTAATTCTGGAAAACCCAGAAAAAATCCAGCAGCCTCTAACAATGAATTTGGAGACTTAGATCTCACTGATTTGTTGTTAGATGGCCGTAAACTCAGTCTCTAGTCGTAGTGTTACACTTATACTACAACATCAAAGCCTTAGCTTTCCAGAAAACACAAACATCACGATTTTAGAACCGGTCAAACTACCCCGCGAAGAACACATTTAACGACGCTTGTGTCGCCTAAAATACCTTTAGCGACACTTAATTACGAAAATTAATTATTTTTAATAAATAATTAGAAAAAAATAGTTTTTAATTATTAAAAATACAAAATAAATTCTGAAAAATAGTTTTCAATTATTTTGAGTATATTTCAAAAATATTTAACATTTTAGGAATATAAAAGATATTTATTTATTTAATGACAATAGTAAATAAATTATTTTAAAATGGTTTTAATTCATGAAAAATCATGAAAAATTATATTATGGTATAAGAAAATATTTTAAGTTATTTTTAGTGACTTTTAATATTTCGTGAGAAATTTCAATAATTAATCAATATTAATGATAATTAGTTTATTTAATAAATATATTAAAGAAATTATGAAAAAATAGAATTAATAATTTATAAATCATATAAAAATGATTAAGAATTATAAAAATATTTTAAGTTATAAAATATAACTTTTGATATTTTGTCATGAAAATATTAACATTTTAATATTAAAAGCAATTATCGAATAATGAATTTAATTGTTTAAAAATCATATAAAGGTGATTTTAAAGTATTAAAAATACTTTGTGATATTATAAATATATTATAATATTATGTGATGATTTTCATTAATATTTGATAATAAATAAATATTAATGATAAAAGGATTATGTGGTATTTATATTATATAAATACGATTTTAATGATAAAAATTTTATGATAAATGGTAATAATTATTTAAAAAATTTTACGAACTTACGAAAAATATTTCGACGGATAATAAATTATCTGAGATAATTGTTAAGTGTTAAGTTAGAGTTTAATTAAACTTAGACTCCATAAAAGTCCGACTAGACCGTCGGGACGTTAGAATTTTGTTGGAATCAAGATAGACTTCAATAGTTTGACTTGATACCGAGTCCTATGTGTGTTATAGACTGATAGGGTTATGTGTTATGTGTTATGTGATTAGATTATTCTATGTATATCTATATATATATATAGTTGTATTATTTTGTGATGATATTATTCTAATATTGGAGATCTATATTACTAATATTAGGTCTTCGGATAAAGCGTTATAAATTGGGTAGCGGTAATCAACGGTTCAGGTAAGTTTGTTTTTACTTAACTCTACTAAGAGTGTTTCATTCGGTTAAGCTTATGGTTAATCATTGCTAGTTGCCATGAATTGTATCATGTACATATTGCATGTATAAGTCAGGTATGAAAGGCTGATCACCTTCATTACCAGTTGGTTCTGATATATTTGTTCATGTATAATACTTGTTCAGTCCTAAATTTGTTCATGCTAGTTCACAATTATATTGTTGATTTATAGCCAGCTTATTATTCAGACTCTTTCAATCATGATATATCGTTATATTATTGAATTTAAACTTGCTAGGCAACTTTTATGCTTACCCTTGCAATGTCATGATAAAACATTGTATCTTAAGGCGAATGCGTCGGATACAAGAAAAGGATAAGGATAGTTACAGCATAAAGTTAATATGTGCGATTAGATTGTAATAGTATTGTATAATATTAATGTTATTATAAGTTAAATAAGTTATGATTTGTGTACTAAGTTAAGGTTACTCGACCTTGGGGGAATAGTGTGTAATGTATTGTATAAACAATTTATGTTTATATCTTACGTAAATATAGTAATAGGGATAGAATGATCGAACCAGATCCATGATGATTCGGGACCTCGGATTCGGGGCCCTCATAGTTGGTATCAGAGCTGTAGGTTATGAACCTTAGGTAGAAATACCTGAGACTAATAACCGTAGTGATTAGGATAAGATCTAACTCACATAGAGTTAGTTGGTTGGTAAGATTCAAAGACGAATCTCGACAGTTATAAGATACAGAGTTTCCTAACTCTGATAATAAAGTTGAACAGTAGTGATGAATAGATCGAGTCTAAAAGGCTAAAAATACAGTGATAGGAAATCTTAAAACAAAACGATCAAGATATAGAAATAAATCGTAATATATACGATAAGATCACCCCGTGATCTGATAAGGTTATAGAAGGGAGAAGAATCAAGCGAATGACTAAACAGTTTACAGCAAGATTGCTGGGTGTCAGTTGTACTATAAATTGGTACAGATTCAGGAAATGATTATGAATACAAGTTAAATGAAATTCGTATTGAGAAGGGTGTTAGTGGTAGGTGGGGATTCAATTGAGAATTCATGTCGACAGCTGAGTTGTATGATTCCTTGTGTGGGTGGGGAATTGTACTTGGTGTAACAACTACTTAGTTCTGACAATGATAATCATTGAAATATTTGTGTCGCGCTATCTGATATATGCATGTTAAGAGGGTGATTCCTTTCTCATGTGTATAACAGATAGATAGGTAATAGGTAGAGGATATAAGGTTAAGTACGAGTTCTTAAAACTGATACTTATGTGACATACTTGATTCATAATTATATAAAATATTTATGAACCCCTCAACGAATGGACGCCAAAGGTCTGTCTAGGAAAGTTCTTAAACTCATAAGATTGTGACAATTTATGGACTCATAAGTGTGGTTTTACGAACTGGGTATAGTTGTGTGTGAATAAAGAATTAAGGATTATAGGAACAGATAGATTGTTAAGAAAATGATTAATAGTGAAGACATAAGTTTTTCAAAACTCCTAGCTATGCTAGACTTCGAAATTTTGAAATCAAGCTAAATATGCACTATGTGCCTTTAAAAAAAATATATATAGACTCGTAATCATTTTTGAAACGGTTTAAAGTATAGTCTATGCTACTTATTTTAGCTAGACATAAATGATTTGAAATATCAAAATATCTTTTATTTATCACTTATGTACCATGTAACCTGGTGCAGAGATGATAAAAGTTGATGGAGTTATAAATGCAGAAATACTTAGTGTGAATTCGATCTAAAAATCGTTATTCCACTATTGTATGATGTGTTATGACAAAGTCATACAATGACGGTATCCTCAAACGAACTGTTAATACAGTACGACATCATGACGTCATTCTCGAAAATATTTTAAAAAAAATTAATTTGCCAACGGGGTTTGGCTGAACCTAAATAATTCGATTGAATTGAATTATTGATATGTGTCTATGCTATTCGATTCATGTAGACTAAAGTTTATGAAAACTCTAAGCGTTCATTGAAAGAAATTTCCCGGACAAAATTATTTTGGTGCGTAATCCAATATGACTGAGGTAGAATTTTTGTGCCTATGGCAATGACGAGGAACATATAAAATTAGTACTTGGCCAGTACAGGGTATATCGGGCTAATCACCCTTTGTGTTTGTAAGTTATGTCGGTTTGTGGATGAATTTCCGTAAAACATTTGCGAAAATGACAAACAACTAGTCTATACGACTTCTCAACACAATTTGAAAATTTTAACTCTTGTGAGAGCTATATTGGGTATCATGTGATGATGAGAATGTATGATAAACGGTGTATGGTGCATCGTGTAAGGTGTAAGGTAAATTTTGGGGACGAATTTTTTAGAAGAAGGGGTGAATGTGACAACCCGAGAATTTGGAAAATTTTTAAAATTTCAATTAATTGATTTAAGGTTCAAAATTAGAACCTAGACAGAAAATAAGCGTACGCGTTTGATATTTTTAAGAAGAAATTTTGAGTATTTCAAAATTTTGTGAAGGATTTAGGTGAATTATTCAGGATTAAGGTATACGTGGCTATGTTCTGTGTAAATGTTATTATACGTGTATAGTATGTGGTAAATGGTCAAGGGTTGACCAGATAAGCGATACCTGTAACAAACCCTAGGTATATATTAAGAACGTCAACGTTCGGTCAGAAAACCCTAGCGTTTAACAAGAAAACCTAAAACCGGTTCTGGAAACCCTATCTTCAGTTCTGAGAATTCGAAACCCTAATCTGGGAACTTAAATGATTATTATATTGCTTAAGTGTTATATATTATAGTATTGATTAGGGTAAAGCTTGATTATTTAGCAAACCCTAATTTCAAAGTTAGAAAACCCTAATTTCGGGACTTGAAACTATAATTTATAATTGGGGAAAACCTAAGTGTTAATTTAATGATTTTAATGTTAATTAGGAAATACTAATCCTAATTTTCAAGTTATAAGTAATTAGAAAACCCTAATCTAATTTCTAAATTAAAAAATTATTTTTCTATTAGAAACCCAAATTTTTTTTGGGTTATAAACCCTAATATATGATTTTAACCATAATTGCTTAATTATCAATTTTAATTAGGATATATTAATCCTAATTAGTAATATTTAAATTTTTGATTAAGGAATTTTTAATATAATTAGAAAATTCTAATTATAATTTAGAAATATTAATTTTCTATTTTTGGAAACCTAATTTGGAAATCCTAAAATCAAAATTTTTAAAATCTAAGGGTTAAACCCTAAATCCAAAGAGTTCCAAACCCTATACCCTAAGGGTTTAATTTAATGACAATTTTAGAATTAAATTAGAAGCAAAATGACTATAATGCCCTTTATCACATTTTTTTTATTATTTAGCTAGAGTGCAAATCTTTCCAAATGTTAGTAGTTCACCAACTATTTTGACTTTGGGACATAAAGAAATCTCAGTCATGTGCTCTAAATCAGTAGCTATATCTATCAACTTGGTTCATTGAATCCAAAATAAAAAGAGAAAAGTAAGTAAAGTTATTCACTTTACTTATCAAAATAACCAAGACTTTCTTTCACTAGAAAATTCTAGATTTAGAAAGAGAGATAGAGAGAAGCTAAGCCTTAATCATCTCTTAGCATTCCTATAACAGATTTAAGGGTTAGAATCCAAAATCAAAGCATAAGAATGTAAGAACCCTAATTTTTAAAATTTTATTATTTGATGTTTGATGTTGTAATTGATTGTTTAAAGTTAGGTATTCAGGTGTCTTTTAGTGATCTGGGTTGTTAAATCCCAGATCCATAACATCTAGTTGCACGAAATCGTGTTTTTTGAAATTGACTATGAACCCTAGAACATGGCCTGACAGCCGAATGTCAGGGCCTGTAAATCCTTCTCTGTTTTTGATTTGTGTTGTTTTAAGTTATATATCTGTAGTATGTCATGTGGACTATGATCTGTAACTTTAAATAGGTTCATATCCTGTGTAGATTAGAAGTTATACGTGGTCAAAACCCGTTCACCGTTCACGAAAATTGGGTTCTGGGCAGCCCAGAAACCCAGATCGTGTCTGACAGTGGTTTTGTAATGCTTTGATCTTGCTGTTGTTACATTTTAGGCTAAGTTGTTGTTGCTATGTTGTAAACTGGTATGTAGACTACACACACATGCCATTATATCATTTATATCATAACCAGGGTGAAAGTTAATCAAGGTCAAACATGCGTTGACCACCAGCTTTGAAAAATTATGGGAAACCCAGAATTCGCTCAAGAACAGTTCTTGACCTCTAGTTTGATCGGCCCAGATCTGTCATGTGTGATGACATTAAGTTGATATTATATGATATACTTGTACCTTGACATCAGGTCTACAAGATAGAACCTCTACATTACACAAACTAAGCCCATAAGACAAAGATTTAAGGTGGCTAAATAGGAACCTTTAATTCTGGAAAACCTAGAAAAAAACCCAGCAGCCTCTGACAATGAATTTGGAGACATAGATCTCATTGATTTGTTGTTGGATGGCCATAAACTGAGTTTCTAGTCGTAGTGTTACACTTATACTACAACATCAAAGCTTTAGCTTTCTAGAAAACACAAACATCACGATTTTAGAACCGGTCAAACTACCCTCCTTCGTGTCTGACATGAGTTTTCTGGGCAGCTCAAGAACACGCGAAGAACACATTTAGCAACGCTTGTGTCGCCTAAAATACCTTTAGTGACATTTAATTACGAAAAGTAATTATTTTTAATAAATAATTAGAAAAAAAAATAGTTTTTAATTATTAAAAATACAAAATAAATTTTAAAAAATTATTTTAAAGTCTAAAAAATAGTTTTTAATTATTTTGAGTATATTTTAAAAATATTTAATATTTTTGGAATATAAAAGGTATTTATTTATTTAATTACAATATTAAATAAATTATTTAAAAATGATTTTAATTCATGAAAAATCATGAAGAATTATATTATGGTATTAGAAAATATTTTAAGTTTTTTTAGTGACTTTTAATATTTTGTGAGAAATTTCATTAATTAATCAATATTAATGATAATTAGTTTATTTAATAAATATATTAAATAAATTATGAAAAAATAGAATTAATGATTTATAAATCATATAAAATGATTTAAGGATTATAAAAATATTTTAAGTTATAAAATATAACTTTTGATATTTTGTCATGAAAATATTAATATTTTAATATTAAAAGTAATTATCGGATAATGAATTTAATTGTTTAAAAATCATATAAAGGTGATTTAAAGTATTAAAAATACTTTGTGATATTATAAATATATTATAATATTATGTGATGATTTTCATTAATATTTGATAATAAATAAATATTAATGATAAAAGGATTATGTGGTATTTATATTATATAAATACGATTTTAATGATAAAAAATTTATGATAAACAGTAATAATTATTTAAAAATTATTACGAACTTACGAAAAAGATTTCGACGAATAATAAATTATCTAAGATAATTGTTAAGTGTTAAGTCATTGTTTAATTGAACTTAGACTAGATAAAAGTCCGACTAGACCGTCGGGACGTTAGAATTTTTTCAGAATAGACTGCAATAGTTTGACTTGATACCGAGTCCTATGTGTGTTATAGACTGATAGGGTTATGTGTTATGTGTTATGTGTTTAGGTTATTCTATGTATATCTATATATATATATATATATATATATATATATATAATAGTATTATAATGTGATGATATTATTCTAATATTGGAGATCTATATTACTAATATTAGGTATTCGGATAAAGCATTTTAAATTACGTAGCGGTAATTAACGGTTCATGCAAGTGAGTTTTTACTTAACTCTACTAAAAGTTTTTCATTCGGTTAAGCTTATGGTTAATCATTGTTGGTTGCCATGAATTGTACTCTGTACATATTGCATGTATAAGGCAGGTATGAAAGACTGATCACCTTCATTACCAGTTGGTTAAGATATATTTGTTCGTGTGTAATAATTGTTCAACCATAAATTTGTTCCTGCTAGTTCACAATTATATTGTTGAATTATAGCCAGCTTATTATTCAGACTCTTTCAATCATGATATATAGTTATATTATTGAATTTAAACTTACTGGGCAACTTTTATGCCCACCCTTGCTATATCATGATAAAACAGCGTAGATTAAGGCGAATGCGTCGAATACAAGGAAAGGCTAAAGACAGTTACAACGTATTGTTAATATGTGAGATTAGATTGTAATAGTATTGTATAATATTAATGTTATTGTAAGTTAAATATGTTATGATTTGTGTACTAAATTAAGGTTACTCGACCTTGGGGGAATAGTGTGTAATGTATTGTATAAACAATTTATGTTTATATCTTCCGTAAATATAGTAATAGGGATAGAATGATCGAACCAGATCCGTGATGATTCGGGACCTCGGATTCGGGGCCCTCATAGTTGGTATCAGAGCTGTAGGTTATGAACCTTAGGTAGAAATACCTGAGACTAATAACCGCAGTGATTAGGATAAGATCTAACTCACATAGAGTTAGTTGGTTGGTAAGATTCAAAGACGAATCTCGACGAGTTATAAGATACAGAGTTTCCTAACTCTGATAATAAAGTTGAACAATACGTAGTGATGAATAGATCAAGTATAAAAGACTGAAAGTATAGTGATAGAAGATTGTAAAATAAAACGATCAAAATTTAGAAATAAATCGAAATATATACGATAAGATCACCCCGTGATCTGATAAAGTTATAGAAGGGAGAAGAATCAAGCGAATGATTGAACAGTTTACAGTAAGATTGCTGGGTGTCAATTGCACTATGAATTGGTACAGATTCAGGAAAGGATTATGAATACGAGTTAAATAAAATTCATATTGAGAAGGGTGTTAGTGGTAGGTGGGGATTCAATTGAGGATTCATGTCGGCAGCTGAGTTGTATGATTCCTTGTGTAGGCTGTGAATTGTACTTGGTGTAACAATTACTTAGTTCTGAAAATGATAATCATTGAAATGTTTGTGTCGCGCTATTTGATATATGCATGTTAAGAGGGTGATTCCTTTCTCATGTGTATAACAGATAGATAGGTCATAGGTAGAGGATATAAGGTTAAGTACGAGTTCTTAAAACTCATACTTATGTGACATACTAGATTCATAGTTATATGAAATGTTTATGAACCCCTCAGCGAATGGAAGCTAAAGGTCTGTCTAGAAAAGTTTTTAAACTCATATAATTGTGGCAATTTATGGACTCGTAAGTGTAGTTTTACGAACTGGGTATAGTTGTGTGTGAATGAAGAATTGAGAATTATAGGAACATATAGATTGTTAAGCAAATGGTTAATAGTGAAGACATAAGTTTTCCAAAACTCCTAGCTATGCTAGACTTCAAAAATTTGACATCAAGCTAAATACGCACTATGTTCCTTTAAAAAAATATATAGACTCGTAATCATATTTAAAACGGTTTAAAGTATAGTCTATGCTACTTATTTCAGCTAGACATAAATGATTTGAAATATCAAAATATCTTTTATTTATCACTCATGTGCCATGTAACTTGGTGCAGAGATGATAAAAGTTGATGGAGTTGTAAATGTAGGAATACTTAGTGTGAATTCGATCTAAAAATCGTTATTCAACTATTGTATGATGTGTTATGACAAAGTCATACAATGACGGAATTCTCAAACGGACTGTTAATACAGTACGACATCATGACGTCATTCTCGAAAATATTTTCAAAAATTTTAATTTGGCAACGGGATTTGGCTGCACCTAAATAATTTTATTGAATTGATTATTGATATGTGTCTATGCTATTCGATTCAGCTAGACAAAAGTTTATAAAAACTCTAAGTGTTCATTGAAAGAAATTTGTCGGATCAAATTGTTTTGGTGCGGAATCCAATAAGACTGAGTTAGAATTTTTGTGCCTATGGCAGTGACGAGGAACAGATAAAACTAGTACTTGGCCAGTACAGGGCATATCGGGCTAATCACCCTTTGTGTTCGTAAGTTATGTCGGTTTGTGGATGAAATTCCGTAAAACCTTTGCGAAAATGACAGAAAATTAGTCTATACGACTCCTCTGCACAATTTGAAAATCTTAACTCTTGTGAGAGCTGTAATGGGTAGCATGTGATGATGAGAATGTATAATGAACGGTGTATGGTGCATCGTGTAAGGTGTAAGGTAAATTTTGGGGACGAAATTTTTAGAAGAAGGGGTAAATGTGACAACCCGAGAATTTAAATTTTTTTTAAAATTTAAATTAATTGATTTAAGGTTTAAAATTAGAATCTAGACAGAAAATAAGTGTATGCGTTTGACATTTTTAAGAAGGAATTTTGAGTATTTCAAAATTTTGTGAAGGATTTAGGTGAATTATTCAGGATTAAGGTATACGTGGCTATGTTTTGTGTAAATGTTATTAAACGTGTACAGTATATGGTTAAGGGTCAAGGGTTGACCAGATAAGCAATATCTGTAACAAATCCTAGGTATATATTAAGAACGTCAACGTTCGGTCAGAAAACCCTAGCGTTTAACAAGAAAGCCTAAAACCGGTTCTGAAAACCCTATCTTCAGTTCCAGGAATTCGAAACCCTAATATGGGAACTTAAATGATTATTATATTGCTTAAGTGTTATATATTATAATATTAATTAGGGTAAAGCTTGATTATTTAGCAAACCTTAATTTCAAAGTTAGAAAATCCTAATTTCGGGATTTGAAACCCTAATTTATAATTGGAAAAAACCTAAGTGTTAATTTAATGATTTTAATGTTAATTAAGAAATACTAATCCTAATTTTTAAGTTATAAGTAATTAGAAAACCCTAATCTAATTTCGTAATCTAATTTCTAAATTAGAAAATTATTTTTTTATTAGAAACCCTAATTTTTTTGGGTTATAAACCCTAATATATGATTTTGACCCTAATTGCTTAATTAGCGATTTTAATTATGATATATTAATCCTAATTAGAAATATTTAAATTTATGATTAAGGAATTTTTAATTATATTTGAAAATTCTAATTATAATTTAGAAATATTCATTTTCTATTTTTGGAAACCTAATTTGGAAATCCTAAAATCAAAATTTTTAAAACTTAAGGGTTAAACCCTAAACCTTAAGGGTTTGATTTAATGACAATTTTAGAATTAAATTAGAAGCAAAATGACTAGTGTAAGACCCCAAATTATTAATAAATAAAATTTAATTTCCTCTATTTATTATTCTGAAATAGTAAGGGCTGATTTGATTAATGTGGTTAGTTATGGGTAAAATGCGCAAATATTTTAAATAAGCAAGTGGTTATAAAATATTCATTGTTGTCGGGAAATATTTGCTTGGTCGTGGAATATTCTTACTGTTAGAGAATATTCGTACGACGGCGCAGTCTTTTGTGGGCCCCATAACGGAAAGCGATTGGATGAAGAAAACGACAAAAACAAGTTGTTTATAAATAACGGCATAATTGTTACCATTAATACTGTTGGAATACCCGGTGGTTAAAACACAGTAATACGCGTTGTTGCACAGTAGCACACGGTATTGCACCAATTATTGATTCTTACGTAAGAAGGCACTACTAAATAATTGTTACAGTAATTACTGTTCAATATTATATTTTATTGATTCAATAATTGTTGCGTTGATATTTTATATTACTGTTGTTTTAATAATTGTCACTACACAGTATTTTCTATTATCGGAACAATAATTTATATTATCTGAATAATATTATTAGATAACATTATTAGTAATGTCTAGAACGTTCTGTCTAAGGAGAGGTTTGGTCATCTAATTGCGCGCCAGTAAGGAGATATCCTTAGTGGAAAGCCCCCTCTTTCCTGGGAACGGTCTGGTTGCCAGTACTGTGATTCTGTAATATTATTTGTGTATAATTAGTTATTGATTTATATGATGAGGAAAATATTAATTTTATGTGGATATAGATGGAGAAAATTTTTAATGTGACAATTGTTGAAAATTAATATTTTATCTTTTTTTGATAAAATAATTCATTTAAATATATTATTTTAATAATATATTGATGGTGATATTTTTACAATGAATGTGGGATATATGAGTATATGAGGAGGAAGAGTATTTTTGTGGCATTAAATGATTAACACATGTTTTGTGTGTTGGTGGACACAATTCTTGACCGAAAATTTATTATTGATTGTAAAATCGTCCGTTTGTGGATTTCGGTCAGTTTCTGTTTGGAATTTGGAAAACCTTTCTTCTGCAAAGTTGTAGAGAATTGAATTTCCTATAAAAACTCGCGAGATTCGAATTTTCTGATCAAAGGACTATTTATTATGAATTATTGAAGTTCTGAAGTTCCGAAATAATTGATTTTTGGGAGTTTAAGTTAATTATTTTGAGAAAAACGTTTTTTCTTACTTTTTCTAGAAGGTTAGCATGTGTGAATTGCTGAAATTCAGATTCAAGAGGTGGGCTTGACAATTATATAAATATATTATTATTTTATTAAATTTTCTACTTTGGTGTTCTAAGCATTTTTCTATAAATAGGGTGCTTAGGTTAGAATTCAAAATCACACTAGAAACTGAAGTTTTCTCTCTATTTCTCTCTCTATATTATCGAGTGTATTCTTGTGAGTATTTTGATATCTTGAGTGTTGCTATACGGTGCAAGTTTCCTTCAGCACTATATCTAGTATTCCAGTCAGAAGTACCGTATTTCCGAGGTAAGGGATGTTATTTCTTCTTAAATGATATTATTTTCTTCAATATCATTATGCCGAAGTATTGATCTGAACTTTTTATCAAATTTGGAACTTTTCATGTCGGGGTTACTATTCATGAGTTACTATTCATGAGTTACTATTCACGAGTTACTATTCACGAGTTACTATTCACCAAAAATTAAAATTTTCTTCTTTTCGTCCAAAATATCTATTTTGGGTACTAGCTTTGATTGTATCCATGTTTTGATCATTCTTGAATTTTACTCCACTATGATTATTTATGAGGTATTTTTGGACATGGAATAACTGAAATACGAATCCTTAATATTTATTATTTTGTTTCAGTGGATTCGTTTCCTATAAAATATTTTTCATCATCCTCAGTCCTAAATGATGATATAATTGAATATCTTTGGCCTGTAGTGCAAAGATTGATGATTTCTGATGAATATCTTTGGCCCGTAGTGCAAAGATGAACAGGTGTTGAGATGAACATGATCGACTGGTGATACAAATGAATATCTTTGGCCTGTAGTGCAAAGATGAATGTTTGATTAAAGATGGTTATTGATTGTTGTTACAGGAATAAAATATTAATGATGAACTTTTAAATCTTAGAAGATAGTAGAACTCATTCTCTACTTGACTCTTCTAATGGTTTGCTATTTCCGCTGCAGTTATTGATTTAAAATTTGTTGTCTATTGTATTCTATTAGATTTTTCCCTGTTGAAGACTAACGATAATTTGTTGTATATTATCTTAGTCATAATATTCTTTACTGGGCTAGTTGAGCTCACCATTTTCCTTATTGTTCCATTTTCTTCTCAGGAGGCGAGAATGTAGCAAGTACTAGTCGGGGTATGGAATGAAGGTTCTAGAAAGTTGTTTTAGTAGTCCTCACTATTTTGTAAAATAGTGTATCAATAAGTATAATGAGGACTTAATTGAGTATGAATACTGTCTAGATGACAATATTTGTATTTAAACTCACAGTTTATGTGTTGTCGTATTTTACACGACAATTGTAATAATAAAGTTGTAGTTATTTTCTGTACCATGTATTTGGCGACTCAGAATGGGTTGGATGGATTGGACCTATTTTGGGGGCGTCACAATTGGTATCAGAGCTTAGGGATATGATCTCTGGCAGAGATCGGAGAATAGGACTAGGAGGGGAGAGACGAGTAAATCCTTCGCTAGTGTGTCCTACCTAAGCTTATTTGTTGGTCGGTCATAATATAGGGATATTATGTGATTTGTTAATTTGTTAAATTAACCCTTGTTTTATGGTAGTATTTGAGAATGTCGACTGAGAATGTTAACAGTGGAGTAAATGAGACTATTCAAGGACAAGTACTTTCCTGAAAGTATTCGTCTTATGAAGGAGGTAGAGTTTATTAGACTGAAGCAGAATAACAAGACGGTGTCCCAGTACGAGGCAAAATTTGCAGAGTTATCCAGGTTTGCACCTCATTTGGTAGAGAATGAGGAACGTATGACGCGGATGTTTCTGAGAGGTTTGAAACCCGGCATACGTCAATATCTCATTTCTCATAAATTTTCTCTCTATTCAGATGTTGTCAACAGGGCTCAATTATTAGAGCGAGATAGCGAGTATGGTCAATCGAGGGACCACAACCAGGATTATACCGGTGACAGAAGTCATCAGAACAACGATAACCAGCGGAGAAAGAAGAATACGGACAAGAACGGCGACCACTCTGGTGGTAATCGTGGCCATGAATATAGAAGAAGCGAGTTGGGAGGAGATTTTAAAAAGAGGAGATTCAACAATGATAATACGAAGACGTCAGCACCAGCAGTAACTGGTTCCAAGGGAGGAGAACGACCACCGGTCATATGCTATAAGTGCGGAAAAGAAGGACATATCAGCCCAAACTGTCCCCAACAGTTTAAGGTATGTTATAACTATGGAAAGGAAGGACATATCGCTCGAGATTGTACTGTAGCGAAACCAAGTCCAACGGGGGTGGTGACTCAAAAAGCTGTCCCAGAAAAGTCAAAGTCAACGGTTCCTGGAAGAGCATTTTTCGTGACTGGTCAGAATGCGAGGAACCCGAACGAAGTTAGCACGGGTTAGTTAATTATAAATTTTTACGAAGTCTATACCTTATTAGATACCGGTTCTACCCATTCATTTATTTCTCCTGCTTGTGCTCAACGTTTAAACTTGACTCCGGAGAAATTAGACTTTAACCTATCTGTGGAGACTCCATTAGGAGAAATTTTCATCACATCCACTGTTTATAAATCTTGTTTGATCCAAGTTGGCACCATCACATTACCTGTTGACCTTATCTCTTTAAAGATACTTGCTTTTGATGTGATTTTAGGAATTGATTGGTTAACTACTCATCATGCCAAAATTGATTGCTTTCGTAAGGTTGTTAGTTTTCATATTCCTAAGCAACCTGTTATTCAAATTCAAGCAACCAAACCATTGAAGTCAAACTCTTTCATATCAAGCCGTAAAGTCATTCGTTTATTGAAAAACGGATTTCAAGCTTTCTTAGCCTATGTCATGGACTTGAACAAAAATACGTCAGATTTGAGTGATATTTCTGTTGTTTGTTTCCTGACGTATTTCCTAAAGAATTTCTTGGCTTACTCCCAAAGCGTAATATTTAATTTTGTATCTACTTTGAACCCGGTACAAAACCCATTTCTAAAATCTCATATCGAATGGCTCCTATTGAACTTCAGGAGTTAAAAATCCAACTATAGAAGTTGATAACCGAGCCTCTATCTGGTGACTTTCTTTGTGGAATGTACTGAAGCCAGACTCTCCGTAGGGGACGCCATATTCGTGCGGTAGTAAACTGATAGGTGTCATTGTGACGTGCTATCCAAGATTGGGATATGAGTCACAGTTGAGAGCAAACCTAAGTGAGTAATCGAAATACGTAGCTTTCTAGTTATTATCGGAGATTCGTAAAAGGATTTTCTAGAATCGCTACTCCATTAACTCAGCTGACTCGAAAAGATACAAACTTCGAATGGACCGAGGAATGCGAGAAGAGCTTCCAAGAATTCAACATGCGACACCGACGTTGGCTCGAGCTGTTGAAAGATTTCGATCACACCATCCAATACTATCCTGAAAAAGTGAACGCGGTAGCTGACGCATTGAATAGAAGATCATATGCAGGAACGAGTGCGATAATGTCAAGTATACGTGTAGAATCAACTTTAATCGATAACGTTAAAGCCGCTCAAGCTACAGACTTGGAGCTGATGAATATAAAGAAGAAGGTACAAGAATGTGTTATTCTAGAAGTAAGAGTCGATGAAGAGAATAAAGCTCAAGCCTTAGATTTATTTGAAATCCTCGATCGAGTAGGAACTGTGGCCTATAGACTCGCCTTAACGCTAAGTATGTCGTGTGTTCATAACGTTTTTCACGTATCGATGTTACGTAAATATGTGGATGACCCGAATCATGCTATTGCGTTAGAACCAGACGAGATAGCCGAAGACTTAACGTACGAGGAGGTACATGTCAAGATCTTGGATAGGAAGGAGCATGTCCTACGCACGAAGGTCATACCACAAGTTAATGTTTTGTGGAGAAACCATGCTATTGAGGAAATGACCTGGGAATTGGAAATGAAAATGAAAGCGAGGTATCCTCATCCTTTCGAAACACCAGGTACGTATGTCAATTTCGAGGACGAAATTTCATAAGGAGGGGAGGTTGTAAGACCCCAAATTATTAATAAATAAAATTTAATTTCCTCTATTTATTATTCTGAAATAGTAAGGGTTGATTTGATTAATGTGGTTAGTTATGGGTAAAATGCGCAAATATTTTAAATAAGCAAGTGGTTATAAAATATTCATTGTTGTCGGGGAATATTTGCTTGGTCGTGGAATATTCTTACTGTTGGAGAATATTCGTACGACGGCGCAGTCTTTTGTGGGCCTCATAACGGAAAGCGATTGGATGAAGAAAACGACAAAAATAAGTTGTTTATAAATAACGGCATAGTTGTTACCGTTAATACTGTTGGAATACCCGGTGGTTAAAACACAGTAATACGCGTTGTTGCACAGTAGCACACGGTATTGCACCAATTATTGATTCTTACGTAAGAAGGCACTACTCAATAATTGTTACAGTAATTACTGTTCAATATTGTATTTTATTGATTCAATAATTGTTGCGTTGATATTTTATATTACTGTTGTTTTAATAATTGTCACTACACAGTATTTTCTATTATCGGAACAATAATTTATATTATCTGAATAATATTATTAGATAACATTATTGGTAATGTCTAGAAAGTTCTGTCTAAGGAGAGGTTTGGTCATCTAATTGCGCGCCAGTAAGGAGATATCTTTAGTGAAAAGCCCCCTCTTTCCTGGGAACGGTCTGGTTGCCAGTACTGTGATTCTGTAATATTATTTGTGTATAATTAGTTATTGATTTATATGATGAGAAAAATATTGATTTTATGTGGATATAGATGGAGAAATTTTTTAATGTGACAATTGTTGAAAATTAATATTTTATCTTTTTCTGATAAAATAATTCATTTAAATATATTATTTTAATAATATATTGATGGTGATATTTTTACAATGAATGTGGGATATATGAGTATATGAGGAGGAAGAGTATTTTTGTGGCATTAAATGATTAACACATGTTTTGTGTGTTGGTGGACACAATTCTTGACCGAAAATTTATTATTGATTGTAAAATCGTCCGTTTGTGGATTTCGGTCAGTTTCTGTTTGGAATTTGGAAAACCTTTCTTCTGCAAAGTTGTAGAGAATTGAATTTCCTATAAAAACTCGCGAGATTCGAATTTTCTGATCAAAGGACTATTTATTATGAATTATTGAAGTTCTGAAGTTCCGAAATAATTGATTTTTGGGAGTTTAAGTTAATTATTTTGAGAAAAATGTTTTTTCTTACTTTTTCTAGAAGGTTAGCATGTGTGAATTGCTGAAATTCAGATTCAAGAGGTGGGCTTGACAATTATATAAATATATTATTATTTTATTAAATTTTCTGCTTTGGTGTTCTAAGCATTTTTCTATAAATAGGGTGCTTAGGTTAGAATTCAAAATCACACTAGAAACTGAAGTTTTCTCTCTATTTCTCTCTCTATATTATCGAGTGTATTCTTGTGAGTATTTTGATATCTTGAGTGTTGCTATACGGTGCAAGTTTCCTTCAACACTATATCTAGTATTCCAGTCAGAAGTACCGTATTTCCGAGGTAAGGGATGTTATTTCTTCTTAAATGATATTATTTTCTTCAATATCATTACGCCGAAGTATTGATCTGAACTTTTTATCAAATTTGGAACTTTTCATGTCGGGGTTACTATTCATGAGTTACTATTTATGAGTTACTATTCACGAGTTACTATTCACGAGTTACTATTCACCGAAAATTAAAATTTTCTTCTTTTCGTCCAAAATATCTATTTTGGGTACTAGCTTTGATTGTATCCATGTTTTGATCATTCTTGAATTTTACTCCACTATGATTATTTATGAGGTATTTTTGGACATGGAATAGCTGAAATACGAATCCTTAATATTTATTATTTTGTTTCAGTGGATTCGTTTCCTATAAAATATTTTTCATCATCCTCAGTCCTAAATGATGATATAATTGAATATCTTTGGCCTGTAGTGCAAAGATTGATGATTTCTGATGAATATCTTTGGCCCGTAGTGCAAAGATGAACAGGTGTTGAGATGAACATGATCGACTGGTGATACAAATGAATATCTTTGGCCTGTAGTGCAAAGATGAATGTTTGATTAAAGATGGTTATTGATTGTTGTTACAGGAATAAAATATTGATGATGAACTTTTAAATCTTAGAAGATAGTAGAACTCATTCTCTACTTGACTCTTCTAATGGTTTGCTGTTTCCGCTGCAGTTATTGATTTAAAATTTGTTGTCTATTGTATTCTATTAGATTTTTCCCTGTTGAAGACTAACGATAATTTGTTGTATATTATCTTAGTCATAATATTCTTTACTGGGCTAGTTGAGCTCACCCTTTTCCTTATTGTTCCATTTTCTTCTCAGGAGGCGAGAATGTAGCAAGTACTAGTCGGGGTATGGAATGAAGGTTCTATAAAGTTGTTTTAGTAGTCCTCACTATTTTGTAAAATAGTGTATCAATAAGTATAATGAGGACTTAATTGAGTATGAATACTGTCTAGATGACAATATTTGTATTTAAACTCACAGTTTATGTGTTGTCGTATTTTGCACGACAATTGTAATAATAAAGTTGTAGTTATTTTCTGTACCATGTATTTGGCGACTCAGAATGGGTTGGATGGATTGAACCTATTTTGGGGGCGTCACAACTAGAATGCCCTTTGTCACATTTTTTTTATTATTTAGCTAGAGTGCAAATCTTTCCAAATGTTAGTAGTTCACCAACTATTTTGACTTTGGTACATAAAGAAATCTCAGCCATGTGCTCTAAATCAGCAACTATATCTATCAACTTGGTTCATTGAATCCAAAATAAAAAGAGAAAAGTAAGTAAAGTTATTCACTTTACTTGTCAAAATAACCAAGACTTTCTCTCACTAGAAAATTCTAGATTTAGAAAGGGAGAAAGAGAGAAGCTAAGCCTTAATTATCTCTTAGCATTCCTATAACAGATTTAAGGATCAGAATTTAAAATCAAAGCATAAGAAGGTAAGAACCCTAATTTTTTAAATTTGATGTTTGATGTTGTAATTGATTGTTTAAAGTTAGGTATTAAGGTGTCTTTTAGTGATCTGGGTTGTTAAATCCCATATCCATAACATCTAGTTGCACAAAATCGTGTTTTTTGAAACTGACTATGAACCTTAGAACATGGCCTGACAGCCGAATGTCAAGGCCTGTAAATCCTTCTCTATTTTTGATTTGTGTTGTTTTAAGTTATATATCTGTAGTATGTCGTGTGGACTATGATCTGTAACTGGAAATAGGTTCATATCATGTGTAGATTAGAAGTTATACGTGGTCAAAACCCGTTGACCGTTCACGAAAACTGAGTTATGGGCAGCCCAGAAACCCAGATCGTGTCTGAAAGTGGTTTTGTAATGCTTTGATCTTGATGTTGTTACATGTTTAGGCTATGATGTTGTTGCTATGTTGTAAACTGGATGTAGACTACACACACATGCCATTATATCATTTATATCATAACCAGGATGAAAGTTAATGAAGGTCAAACATGCGTTGACCACCAGCTTTGAAGAATTCTGGGAAACCCAGAATTCACTCAAGAAAAGTTCTTGACCTCTAGTTTGATCGGCCTAGATCTGTCATGTGTGATGACATTAAGTTGATATTATATGATATACTTGTACCTTGACATCATGTCTACAAGATAGAACCTCTACATTACGCAAACTAAGCCCAGAAGACAAAGATTTAGGGTGGCTAAATAGGAACCTTTAATTCTGGAAAACTCAGAAAAAACCCAACAGCCTCTAACAATGAATTTGGAGACTTAGATCTCAATGATTTGTTGTTGGATGGCCGTAAACTCAGTCTCTAGTTGTAGTGTTACACTTATACTACAATATCAAAGCATAAGAGGTAAGAACCCTAATTTTTAAAATTTTATGATTTGATATTTGATGTTGTAATTGATTGTTTAAAGTTATGTATTAAGGTGTCTTTTAGTGATCTGGGTTGTAAAATCCCAGAATCATAACATCTAGTTGCACGAAATCGTGTTTTTTGAAACTGACTATGAACCTTAGAACATGGCCTGACAGCCGAATGTCAGGGCCTGTAAATCTTTCTCAGTTTTTGATTTGTGTTGTTTTAAGTTATATATCTGTAGTATGTCATGTGGACTATGATCTGTAACTAGAAATAGGTTCATATCATGTGTAGATTAGAAGTTATACGTGGTCAAAATCCGTTGACCGTTCACGAAAACTGGGTTCTGGGCAACCCAGAAACCCAGATCGTGTCTGACAGTGGTTTTGTAATGCTTTGATCTTGCTGCTGTTACATGTTTAGGCTAAGTTGTTGTTGCTATGTTGTAAACTGGTATGTAGACTACACACACATGCCATTATATCATTTATATCATAACTAGGGTGAATGTTAATCAAGGTCAAACATGCGTTGACCACCAGCTTTGAAGAATTCTGGGAAACCCATAATTCGCTCAAGAACAGTTCTTGACCTCTAGTTTGATCGGCCCAGATCTGTCATGTGTGATGACATTAAGTTGATATTATATGATATACTTGTACCTTGACATCAGGTCTACAAAGATATAACATTACACAAACTAAGCCCAGAAGACAAAGATTTAAGGTGGCTAAATAAGAACCTTTAATTCTGGAAAACCCAGAAAAAACCCAGCAGCCTCTGACAATGAATTTGGAGACTTAGATCTCACTGATTTGTTGTTGGATGGCCGTAAACTCAGTCTCTAGTCGTAGTGTTACACTTATACTACAGCATCAAAGCTTTAGCTTTCCAGAAAACACAAACATCACGATTTTAGAACTGGTCAAACTACCCTCCTTCGTGTCTGACATGAGTTTTCTGGGTAGCTCAAGAACACGCGAAGAACACATTTAGCGACGCTTGTGTCGCCTAAAATACCTTTAGCGACATTTAATTACGAAAATTAATTATTTTTAATAAATAATTAGAAAAAAATAGTTTTTAATTATTAAAAATATAAAATAAATTCTGAAAAATTATTTCAAAGTCTGAAAAATAGTTTTTAATTATTTTGAGTATATTTCAAAAATATTTAATATTTGTGGAATGTAAAAGGTATTTATTTATTTAATTACAATATTAAATAAATTATTTAAAAATGATTTCAATTCATGAAAAATAATGAAAAATTATATTATGGTATTAGAAAATATTTTAATTAATTTTAGTGACTTTTAATATTTTTTGAGAAATTTCATTAATTAATCAATATTAATGATAATTAGTTTATTTAATAAATATATTAAATAAATTATGAAAAAATAGAATTAATGATTTATAAATCATATAAAAATGATTTAAGGATTATAAAAATATTTTAAGTTATAAAATATAACTTTTGATATTTTGTCATGAAAATATTAATATTTTAATATTAAAAGCAATTATCAAATAATGAATTTAATTGTTTAAAAATTATATAAATGTGATTTTAAAGTATTAAAAATACTTTGTGATATTATAAATATATTATAATATTATGTGATGATTTTTATTAATATTTGATAATAAATAAATATTAATGATAAAAGGATTATGTGGTATTTATATTATATAAATACGATTTTAATGATAAAAAATTTATGATAAATGGTAATAATTATTTAAAAATTATTACGAACTTACGAAAAATATTTCGACGAATAATAAATTATCTTAGATAATTGTTAAGTGTTAAGTCAGAGTTTATTGAACTTAGACTCGATAAAAGTCTGACTAAACCGTCGGGACGTTAGAATTTTGTCGGAATCAAGATAGACTGCAATAGTTTGACTTGATACCGAGTCCTATTGTGTTATAGACTGTTAGGGTTATGTGTTATGTGTTATGTGTTATGTGTTTAGGTTGTTCTATGTATATCTATATATATAATAGTATTATATTGTGATGATAGTATTCTAATATTGGAGATCTATATTACTAATATTAGGTCTTCGGATAAAGCGTTTTAAATTGCATAGCGGTAATCAACGGTTCAGGTAAGTTTATTTTTACTTAACTCTACTAAGAGTGTTTCATTCGGTTAAGCTTATGGTTAATCATTGCTGGTTGCCATGAATTGTACCCTATACATATTGCATGTATAAGTCAGTTATGAAAGGCTGATCACCTTCATTACCAGTTGGTTCAGATATATTTGTTCATGTATAATACTTGTTCAGTAATAAATTTGTTCCTGCTAGTTCATAATTATATTGTTGAATTATAGCCAGCTTATTATTCAGACTCTTTCAATCATAATATATCGTTATATTATGGAATTTAAACTTGCTGGGCAACTTTTATGCTCACCCTTGCTATATCATGATAAAACGTTACAGATTAAGGCGAATGCGTCGGATACAAGGAAAGGCTAAAGATAGTTACAACGTAAAGTTAATATGTGCGATTATATTGTAATAGTATTGTATAATATTAATGTTATTATAAGTTAAATAAGTTATGATTTATGTACTAAGTTAAGGTTACTCGACTTTGGGGGAATAGTGTGTAATGTATTGTATACACAATTTATGTTTACATCTTCCGCAAATATAGTAATAGTGATAGAATGATCAAACCAGATCCGCGGTGATTCGAGACCTCGGATTCGGGGCCCTCACAGTTGGTATCAGAGCTATATGTTATGAACCTTAGGTAGAAATACTTGAGACTAATAACCGCAGTGATTAGGATAAGATCTAACTTACATAGAGTTAGTTGGTTGGTAAAATTTAAAGACGAATCTTGGCGAGTTATAAGATACAGAGTTCCCTAAATCTGATAATAAAGTTGAACAATAGTGATGAATAGATCGAGTCTAAAGGACTGAAAGTACAATGATAGGAGATTGTAAAACAAAACGATCAAGATATAGAAATAAATCGTAATATATACGATAAGATCACCCCATGATCTGATAAGGTTATAGAAAGGAGAAGAATCAAGCGAATGATTGAACAGTTTACAGCAAGATTGCTGGGTGTCAGTTGTACTATAAATTGGTACAGATTCAGGAAAGGATTATGAATACGAGTTAAATGAAATTCGTATTGAGAAGGGTGTTAGTGGTAGGTGGGGATTCAATTAAGGATTCATGTCGACAGCTGAGTTGTATGATTCCTTGTATGGGCGGGGAATTGTACTTGGTGTAACAACTACTTAGTTCTGAAAATGACAATCATTGAAATGTTTGTGTCGCGCTATCTGATATATGCATGTTAAGAGAGTGATTCCTTTCTCATATGTATAACAGATAGATAGGTCATAGGTAGAGGATATAAGGTTAAGTATGAGTTCTTAAAACTCATACTTATGTGACATACTTAATTCATAGTTATATGAAATATTTATGAACCCCTCAGCAAATGGACGCCAAAGGTCTTTCTAGGAAAGTTCTTAAACTCATATGATTGTGGCAATTTATGGACTCATAAGTGTAGTTTTACGAACTGGGTATAGTTGTGTGTAAATGAAGAATTGAGGATTATAGGAACAGATAGATTGTTAAGCAAATGATTAATAGTGAAGACATAAGTTTTCCAAAACTCCTAGCTATGCTAGACTTCAAAATTTTGATATCAAGCTAAATACGCACTATGTGCCTTTAAAAAATATATATAGACTCGTAATCATTTTTGAAACGATTTCAAGTATAGTCTATGCTACTTATTTCTGCTAAACGCAAATGATTTGAAATATCAAAATATCTTTTATTTATCAATTATGTACCATGTAACTTGGTGCAGAGGTGATAAAAGTTGATGGAGTTGTAAATGCAGGAATACTTAGTGTGAATTCGATCTAAAAATCGTTATTCCACGATTGTATGATGTGTTATGACAAAGTCATACAATGACGGCATCCTCAAACGGACTGTTAATACAGTACGGCATCATGACGTCATTCTCGAAAATATTTTCAAAAATTTTAATTTGCCAACGGGGTTTGGCTGCACCTAAATAATTCAATTGAATTGAATTATTGATATGTGTCTATGCTATTCGATTCAGCTGGACTAAAGTTTATAAAAACTCTAAGTGTTCATTGAAAGAAATTTCTCGGACCAAATTATTTTGGTGCGAAATCCAATAAGACTGAGGTAGAATTTTTGTGCCTATGGTAGTGACGAGGAACATATCGGGCTAATCACCCTTTGTGTTGGTAAGTTATGTCGGTTAGTGGATGAATTTTCGTAAAACCTTTTCGAAAATGACAAACAACTAGTCTATACGACTCCTCAGCACAATTTGAAAATTTTAACTCTTATGAGAGGTGTATTGGGTAGCATGTGATGATGAGAATGTATGTTGAACGGTGTATGGTGTATCGTGTAAGGTGTAAGGTGTAAGGTAAATTTTGAGGACGAAATTTTTAGAAGAAAGGGTGAATGTGACAACCCAAGAATTTGGAAAATTTTTAAAATTTCAATTAATATATATAAGGTTCAAAATTAGAACCTAGACAGAAAATAAGTGTATGCGTTTGATATTTTTAAGAAGGAATTTTGAGTATTTCAAAATTTTGTGAAGGATTTAGGTGAATTATTTAGGATTAAGGTATTCGTGGCTATGTTCTATGTAAATGTTATTATACGTGTACAGTATGTGGTTAAGGGTCAAGGATTGACCAGATAAGCGATATCTGTAACAAACCCTAGGTATATATTAAGAACGTCAATGTTCGGTCAGAAAACCCTAGCGTTTAACAAGAAACCCTAAAACCGGTTCTGGAAACCTTATCTTCAGTTCTGGGAATTCAAAACCCTAATTTGGGAACTTAAATGTTTATTATATTGCTTAAGTGTTATATATTATAATATTGATTAGGGTAAAGCTTGATTATTTAGCAAACCCTAATTTTAAAGTTAGAAAACCCTAATTTCGGGATTTGAAATCCTAATTTATAATTGGGGAAAACCTAAGTGTTAATTTAATGATTTTAATGTAAATTAGGAAATACTAATCCTAATTTTTAAGTTATGAGTAATTAGAAAACCCTAATCTAATTTCGTAATCTAATTTCTAAATTAGAAAATTAATTTTCTATTAGAAACCCTAATTTTTTTTGGGTTATAAATCCTAATATATGATTTTGACCCTAATTGCTTAATTAGCTATTTTAATTAGGATATATTATTCCTAATTAGCAATATTTAAATTTATGATTAAGGAATTTTTAATATAATTAGAAAATTCTAATTATAATTTAGAAATATTAATTTTCTATTTTTAGAAAACTAATTTGGAAATCATAAAATCAATTTTTTCAAAACATAAGTGTTAAACCCTAAACCTTAAGGGTTCCAAACCTTAAACCCTAAGGGTTTGATTTAATGACAATTTTAGAATTAAATTAGAAGCAAAATGACTAGAATGCCCTTTGTCACATTTTTATTATTATTTAGCTAGAGTGCAAATCTTTCCAAATGTTAGTAGTTCACCAACTATTTTGACTTTGGGACATAAAGAAATCTCAGCCATGTGCTCTAAATCAGCAGCTATATCTATCAATTTGGTTCATTGAATCCAAAATAAAAAGAGAAAAGTAAGTAAAGTTATTCACTTTACTTGTCAAAATAACCAACACTTTCTCTCGCTAGAAAATTCTAGATTTAGAAAGAGAGATAGAGAGAAGCTAAGCCTTAATCATCTCTTAGCATTCCTATAACAGATTTAAGGGTCAGAATCCAAAATCAAAGCATAAGAAGGTAAGAACCCTAATTTTTTAAATTTTATGATTTGATGTTTGATGTTGTAATTGATTGTTTAAAGTTAGGTATTAAGTTGTCTTTTAGTGATCTGGGTTGTTAAATCCCAGATCCATAACATCTAGTTGCACGAAATCGTGTTTTTTGAAACTGGCTATTAACCTTAGAACATGATCTGACAGCCGAATGTCAGGGCCTGTAAATCCTTCTCTGTTTTTGATTTGTGTTGTTTTAAGTTATATATATGTAGTATGTCATGTGGACTATGATCTGTAACTAGAAATAGGTTCATATCATGTGTAGATTAGAAGTTATACGTGGTCAAAACCCGTTAACCGTTCACGAAAACTGGACTAAGTTGTTGTTGCTATGTTGTAAACTGGTATGTAGACTACACACATGCCATTATATCATTTATATCATAACCAGGGTGAAAGTTAATCAAGGTCAAACATGCGTTGACCACCAGCTTTGAAGAATTTTGGGAAACCCATAATTCGCTCAAGAACAGTTCTTGACCTCTAGTTTGATCGGCCCAGATCTGTCATGTGTGATGACATTAAGTTGATAGTATATGATATACTTGTACCTTGACATCAGGTCTACAAGATAGAACCTCTACATTACACAAACTAAGCCCATAAGACAAAGATTTAAGGTGGCTAAATAGGAACCTTTAATTCTGGAAAACCCAGAAAAAACCCAGCAGCCTCTGACAATGAATTTGGAGACATAGATCTCACTGATTTGTTGTTGGATGGCCGTAAACTGAGTCTCTAGTCGTAGTGTTACACTTATACTACAACATCAAAGCTTTAGCTTTCTAGAAAACACGAACATCACGATTTTAGAACCGGTCAAACTACCCTCCTTCGTGTTTGACATGAGTTTTCTGGGCAGCTCAAGAACACGCAAAGAACACATTTAGCAATGCTTGTGTCGCCTAAAATACCTTTAGCGACACTTAATTACGAAAAGTAATTATTTTTAATAAATAATTAGAAAAAAAATAGTTTTTAATTATTAAAAATACAAAATAAATTCTAAAAAATTATTTTAAAGTCTAAAAAATAGTTTTTAATTATTTTGAGTATATTTCAAAAATATTTAATATTTTTGGAATATAAAAGGTATTTATTTATTTAATTATAATATTAAATAAATTATTTAAAAATTTTTAATTCATGAAAAATTATATTATGGTATTAGAAAATATTTTAAGTTATTTTTAGTGACTTTTAATATTTTGTGAGAAATTTCATTAATTAATCAATATTAATGATAATTAGTTTATTTAATAAATATATTAAATAAATTATGGAAAAATAGAATTAATGATTTATAAATCATACAAAAATGATTTAAGGATTATAAAATTATTTTAAGTTATAAAATATAACTTTTGATATTTTGTCATGAGAATATTAACATTTTAATATTAAAAGCAATTATCGGATAATGAATTTAATTGTTTAAAAATCATATTAAGGTGATTTTAAACTATTAAAAATACTTTGTGATATTATAAATATATTATAATTGTATGTGATGATTTTCATTAATATTTGATAATAAATAAATATTAATGATAAAAGGATTATGTGGTATTTATATTATATAAATACGATTTTAATGATAAAAAATTTATGATAAACGGTAATAATTATTTAAAAATTATTACAAACTTACGAAAAATATTTTGACGGATAATAAATTATCTAAGATAATTGTTAAGTGTTAAGTCAGAGTTTAACTGAACTTAGACTCGATAAAAGTCCGACTACACCGTCGGGACGTTAGAATTTTGTCGGAATCAAGATAGACTGCAATAGTTTGACTTGATACCGAGTCCTATGTGTGTTATAGGCTGATAGGGTTATGTATTGTGTGTTTAGGTTATTCTATGTATATCTATATATATAATAGTATTATATTGTGATGATATTATTCTAATATTGAAGATCTATATTACTAATATTAGGTCTTCGGATAAAGCGTTTTAAATTGCATAGCGGTAATCAACGGTTCAGACAAGTTTGTTTTTACTTAACTCTACTAAGAGTGTTTCATTCGGTTAAGCTTATGGTTAATCATTGTTGGTTGCCATGAATTATACCCTGTACATATTGCATGTATAAGTCAGGTATGAAAGGCTGATCACCTTCATTACTAGTTGGTTCAGATATATTTGTTCATGTATAATACTTATTCAGTCATAAATTTGTTCCTGCTAGTTCACAATTATATTGTTGAATTATAGCTAGCTTATTATTCAGACTCTTTCAATCATGATATATTGTTATATTTTTGAATTTAAACTTGATGGGCAACTTTTATGCTCACCCTTGCTATATCATGATAAAACATTGCAAATTAAGGCGAATGCGTCGGATACAAGGAAAGGCTAAAGACAGTTACAGCGTAAAGTTAATATGTATGATTAGATTATAATAGTATTGTATAATATTAATGTTATTGTAAGTTAAATAAGTTATGATTTGTGTACTAAGTTAAGGTTACTCGACCTTAGGGGAATAGTGTGTAATGTATTGTATAAACAATTTATGTTTATATCTTCCGCAAATATAGTAATAGTGATAGAATGATCGAACCAGATCCGCGGTGATTCGGGACCTCAGATTCGGGGCCCTCACAACTTAACAGACTCAAGTTTTCAAACAGACCAAGACGACAATAAATCTGTTTTGGGGTATGTGTTTGCCTTAAACGGTGGCGCAGTGAGTTGGAAGAGTTCCAAATAGCAAACAGTTACTGATTCAGTGACAGAGGCAGAGTACATAGCTGCAACTGAAGCTGCAAAGGAAGCTGTTTGGATGAAGAAGTTCATTACCGAACTTGGTGTGGTTCCTAGCATTACAACACCAATACCTTTATTCTGTGACAACACCGGAGCTATTGCGCAAGCTAAGGAACCCAGGTCTCATCTAAAATCCAAACACGTGTTGCGACGGTTTCATTTGATCAGAGAGATCATTGAAAGAGGAGAAGTCACCCTGGAGCGTGTGGACTCTCAAGACAATATTGCAGATCCATTTACTAAAGCGTTAACACAACAGCAGTTCGATCGTCACTTAGAGAAGATGGGTATGAGATACCACGGTGATTGGCTTTAGTGCAAGTGGGAGATTGAAAGTAGTATGCATACAAGCCAATCATGTATGATGATAAAGCATATACTTTGTAATCAATCTTATTTATTTATTAATAAAAGAATTATTTATTAAAGGCATTTATTATCTACATGGTGTTGTTTTAATAATATGTGATAAACCCATAGTTTTAAGCAATGCTTTTAGAATCATGATGAGATCATGCTAATGAGATCTAAATTCTTAGATAGCTTAAAACTAAAATGTTCCCAATCAATGGATTACTAAAAAGGGGATTAATGAATCCGGATAGATTGGTACATACGTTGATTACTCATTGGATGAGGATGATTGATCTTATGATCAGTAGTGTGGAGACACTAAAGCAAGAATGTAGGTGCTTATTAGAGAATAAGTTTACTAAACGTGACTCGCTAAGGAATACCTATGGAGTTTTACTTGCCTGTCAATAGGAATTCCTATAGTGATAGTAGTACAAATGATCCTCAGACTTGAAATCATAATAGTATCTTATATATAATAAATTACACTTTTACTTATTCCTTAAGACTCTTAGAGTATATCAAATGGTATTCTTGGGTGTAATAAGTTATATATGAAGATAATGAATGATCAATAAAGAATCTACCACTTCTAGTAAAAGAAGAGAAATGTCCTATGTGACTCGATAAATGACAACCCAGGAATCCTTGGCCAATGTGAAATGAAATTAGAATGTAGTTTCTAATATGTATTTATTAGGAGTTGTGCATTTAGGAATCGAAATACATATAATTAAATAAAATAAGACTTGACAGTAATTCCATGACTTATATTTAATTGGGACATTGTATGGTGGAAGGATTGAATTGTATGGTAACTATTAACTCAAAGGTTCTTTTATGATTAATGTTAAAATCTATATTATCTGGAAAGTCGTTGATTGCTAGAGAGGTTTATCCCTATTATAGAATAAATATTATTTATTTAAATAAATTAATCGTTTAATTTATTTATTTAAATAAGGTTAGAATTGTTCTAATTGATTTATTCACAACCGGTTTAATATGGAGAACCTAAAGGGTCACACCATTAAAGGAAGAATAATTATTTAAGAAGTTAATGACATAATCGTAATAATATGTTAAGTATATTTAATTTAATCTATGGTGATAGAATAAATTAAATAGCTTAATATTTATTATTTAATATTTTAGAAATATTAAATATAAGTTAATAAGAGGAGTCTTATTAATAATATTACAATTATTATTATTTTAATTTATAAAAGAGTTTAGGAATTAATTTAATATAAGTACTCTCATTTATTCCTAATAGGATTAGGAGAAAAAATTAGTTAAAGGAGTTTAATTAATTATCCCTAATAGGATTATGGAGTCCATTTAATTAAAAGAGTTTAATTAAATAAATAATACCTTATTTTAGTAGGATTACCTGACATCTTTATAAGAGGAGTCTTATATTAGATATCAGATATACGTAATTCCAATAGTTGGAGAGTACGCCCCCTTTTTCTATAGAGATAGAAAAAACTAGGGTTTGAGCCAATACACCATTCTTATTGAAAATTTTTCTTCCATGGTGGATCACCTCTAGAGGCCATACACTTAGGTGGCTTACATTGATCAAAGGAAGGAATCTACCCGGAGATTCAAGGAGATCGCGGAGAAGTAGGAGGTGAACTCGTATCTGAGGAAGTTCGTTTCTACAAGGGTAAGTTTTCGTAATTTCTTATTCTTCGTTTAATTAATAATATGCATAAAGGACGATCCGGATAAAAGGTTTGTGAAAAATTTTAAATTCTGATTTTATTTTGCTTTCGCTATTTTTGCAGTTTAACTGCTACTTTGATTTTCACAAAACCTTACACTGTTACATGGAAATTAAAAGACAGCTATCGACATTTATCAAGTCATATAAAAGCAAAAAGCATATAAGTCTTTATATAAGCTAACATGGCCAGGTACAAGAGTAAAGCATTACCAGGGCATATGCTTGTGGTTGGGCAATAAGAGCATTTCTTGGAATGGCTGAATTAATTAGTTCTCTAGCAGCACCAATCATCAAACTTGGTGCATAAAGGCCACCAACAAGCCCAGAGCCCTTACAAAGAGCGTTGACCACAACTTTTGCAGCAGATAACTAAGCAAGCAACTAGATCCCAGGTACTAGGGAGCTAGTATTACCTGACTTTTATTGATGTCTTATTTGAGTTTCATTTTCTAACATTTCAGTCGTTAAGAGAACAAACCAGATATCCTTTTCCATTCTACAAATGCTAACACACAAAAAATGATATTCAATCGAGCCTTTAGTTGGTAGAATCTGACAGCCCTTTATACCTAGACCTGCGACAACCTGAGAATTTGGATAGTTATAAAATCTTAAAATATTGAATTAAGGTTAAATAATAAACCTACACAAAAAATAAGTGAATGGATTTGATATTTTCGCGAAGGAATTTTGTGAATTTAAAATTTTTTTGGAGAATTATTCAGGATTAAGTGAATATGAGTATATGTTATGTGTATCTGGTATTATATGTGTACATTATGTGGTTAAGGGTCAAGGGTTGACTAAACAATGGCAAACCCTAATGTTATATTAAGAACATCAACGTCGTTCAGTTAGAAAATTCTTACGAATTATAAGAAACCCTAAAACTGGTTCTGGAAACCCTAGTTTCAGTTCCGAGAATTCAAAACCCTAATTCGGAATATGAAACCCTAATTTGGAAAATCAAAGAATAAATTTAATGATTTAAGTATTTGTGATTATAAATATAATTGGGGATAACCCTAATTAAATATTTAGAAAACCCTAATTTTTGGGTTATAAACCTTAATGCCCATTTTGGGGAAAACCTTAAATTTTTAATTAGAAAATATTAATCCTAATTAGCAAGCTTAGACTATGATTAGGAAATTTTAATATAATTATAAAATCATAATTATAATTTAAAAATATTAATTTTTTATTATTAAAACCTAATTTTGGAAATCCTAGAAATTTAATTAAAAAAATATAAGGGTTAAACCCTAAACCCTAAGGGTTCAAATCCTAAATTCTAAGGGTTAAAACCTAAACCCTAAGGGTAAGGTAAATAACTTGTATGCCATTAAAATAAAAAGGAAAAAGACTATTTTGCCCTTTTATTATTCTTTAATAGGTTGGAATATAAATCTTACTATAATCTTGGTTGGTGACCAACTAAATATCCCATATGTTCCAAATCATCCATGATCAGTCAATACCTTGACACCTAGTAACTAGATTCAATGGATCATAGAGATAAAAGATTTAAAGTAAGGAAAATCTTACTTTACTTAGGAAACTTTCCAAGCCATTTTCTCTCTCTCATTTTCGAAAGTTGAGAGTAACCAAGACATAAAACAAAGCCATGATCAAGCTTTAACTCTAAAAGAACAGGAATCAAAAGTCAGAAATCAAGATCAAAGTTAGAAGAAGGTATAAACCCTAATTTTTGAAATCATGTGATCTAATGTTATATGTTGTAATTGGTTGGTTAAAGTTGTGTAATAGGGTGTCTTTTAATGATCTGGGTTGTTGGATCATGGATCCATAACATCAAAGTGGGTAAAAATGGTGTTTTTCAAAATCTGTCCAAGAACACAAAAGGTGGCCTAAAAACCGAATGTCAGTGGCCTTAGATTCGTTTCTGTTTTTGCTTTTTGTTCTTTTAAAATTGTAATATGTAGCTTGTCATGTGGTCTTTGATCTGGAAGTGGAATCACAGTCATCCTATGTCCAGATCGTGAGTTATTAACGGTTAAAACCCGGTGACTGAGGTTGACTGGGCGAATTCTGGGTAACCCAGAAAGCCTTGAACAACGCCTGACATGATTTTATAACGCCTAGATCTGACATGTAATTTGTGTTTTGTTGATGTTGTTGTATCATACTTGTGACGCCCCCAAATCCAGGTTCCTTCAAACCTCGGATTCGGTCCGCCACGATACTACTATTGTCAAACTATATATATATATATATATATATATATATATATATATATATATATATATATATTATTCATAACTTAATGATTATAACTTTGCTTATTACAATTTAAAATATAAATTCTCTCCATCTCCAAGATCTGCACAATGACCCCAAACTTTTATAAGTTTCACAACTTGGTCATTTACTATTCCTGCTTTACATTACATTTGATATTATATAAGTATACGGAATAATTTAAACTTTTTCAATCTCTTGAATAAAATCTTTTATTGATTTCATAACTTTGAACCAATTACAATTCTTGGATCAACTATATAATATGATTCAGTCTATTGGAATTACTGTATAAGATTTTACATCTTGATTCGATATCCTCTATGTATTAACAAATGCATCCTTACAATACAACAAGTATTAAACAATGTAAGTATATATCAAGTACACTCCTAGAACCTAAACATGGTTCAAGTTATAATCTAAATAGTATCTTTCGTTGCGAAACTATCTACTTTGTCAACCAAGAAGCACGAAATCTTTACCGTGAGTCCTTAACATGCAAAAGTGGCTATTTACAAGGGTGAGCTCGACAACCCAACAATTCTAACAGTTTTCATGCAGCACATAACATATAATAGCATATTCAGTTCATGCATTCATAATCAATTAATATTAACTACGCATGTTACTTCACACATAACATGCATAGAAATTTACTTCACAAGCATATCATCAAAGATCAACTTTTAAATTTCATACATAGCTCATATGCATTTCATATATATACATCAACATTCTCATAGAATAATATAGCTCAACTAATAGTTATAGAATTCATATATCAAATAGGAACTGAAAGACTTGCCTGATTCGTAGTTTATCAACTACAACTTAACTGCTTAAAACTTATCTACACTGCGTGTATTCCTACACAGTTATATAATCATGGATTCATATCCATTAGTCATACATTTCATACGTTCTTAATGTAATAATAATGTTACATTGTTCTCTAACTAGGTTCGTAACACCTACATTTCACTTTCTCATCATACTCTTAGAATAGCTAGGTATGTATAGGTATACCTAACCATCCGTACTTGACATCAACATTCATATATATTTATCACACACTTGACTCGCTATGTGTTCGACACATATTTAAAGTTTATAGATACGTGATCTATGTCATTCATATTCAAACTACTTAGTTTCATAATGATTTTTTTCAATCAATAAGGCTTAACAACTTTCTTTAACAAGATTCGATGTTATAAGCTTTTAAACCATATATTGGTACTAATAAGCCTCTATTAGTATGCTTCACATAGACATAGCATAGTTCATTATTTGAAAATGTATTTTAAACCACACTTGAAACGCCCAATTCATGCTTAGCTAAAAGATGAACATAATCGTCATGTCTAGGGGCATAAGGCGTTCAAGTTCACTTTTAAAAGTTATTCTAGGCCAAGGTTAAGCAAGTAGGTGCAACTTTTAATCTCATTTCATAGCTAACTAATCCATGAATATATGTTATCATGTCTAGAACTTTAAGCACACATATTACTTTAAGTTCGTCCCTCTTAGTTTCAAAACTTCAACACTTCAAAACTTTATTCTCAAAGTCAATGTCATACTAAACTAATCATACAATGCAACTTCAATTCACACATCATACTTATTTTTGCATGTTTCTACGTATGTTTCCAAGGGCAAAATATAATCACTCCATGTTTATAAAACTTTGTTTGCAAATGATATATGAGCTTGCCTTTCAAATCATTTTAACCAAATCAAAGTAATCTAACACACCTATGATACAACTTTGAATCTTACATCATGCATACTTAAACCTCATATATATGTTATCAAGGTCAGAATTAGAGGTACACAAGTTCGTTAAAGTTCGTTTTCAAAAATCTTTAAGTTTCTTTTGAAAACACATACGAAGTCATGATAAAGCATTCCACTATAAGTAAGGTAATCTTATATGTCATGTCTAATATCATGCATTTTCATGTTACATCACTTAGAATAACATATTCCATCGTCGGGAGCACTATACTTGCGTATGTGCTCGCTCGACGCCCTCCGATGGCCTTTGATTACGTAACAGTCACAAAGATGACTATTTTGACCCTTCTTAATGACCTCAAATTGAAAGATTTAAAGCAAAAAAGTCGTAGGTCTATTCGTTCTCTTTCCGTATCATCTTGAATCTACTCAATCAGAGTTTGTATGAAAAAGTTATGCCCATTTTAGTAAAACATGTTTTGTCAGATTTTTTCAATCTCTGCAATGAGACCACAAGCCAAACTTCTCTCTAACCTTCATAATTTGAGTTATACATGTCCAAATTAGTTCATTTTTGATTCTATGGGTTTGTAACTCATAAAACTACAACATATCAAATATCCATCAACTAACATAAACATTAACTAACCCAAATATGAATCTATAACTCATGTTCATGCAAATGTTCATGTTTTGGACAATTTAGTGAAATCATTCACTACGAATTTGTTTGTAAACCAAATTGGTTCGTTTAACTTCCGTTGATTTCATATTCAACCATATTAACGATGTCTAGCATCAATTCATGTATTATAACAACCCTTAGCCATCAATTTTATGGCTCAAAAGCAACTATTTCATGACATTCTTGAGAAATTGAAACTTAGGAAATCAAAAGCATAAACATTAGATTCATTACCTCTTGATGGCTTTAATTTGCTATCTATAGCTTTCCAATCCTCCAATTGCTCTCTATTCTACTATCCTTCCATAGCCAAAATCTCAGACATCTCAACAAAAGAGAAATAAGATGAGGGAGTCTCTATTTATAGAGAATTTCTTGCCCAGACAATACCTTTGCCCAAAGATTTAAACTAAGAGGAGGAAGAAGAAGCCATTGGATGCACAAGAGTTGGTCACCAACTCCACAATCAGCTATCATCAACTCTACTACTTAATGAAGAAGAAATAGGATAGGCCAATGACCTACTCACGTGATGAAGAAAATGAGACCCACAAAATAGGACAACCCATTTGGTTTTTCAGCAACGTGATTAAATAGCTTAGCTTAGTTTCTTTAGTTCCCAAAAATATAATTTTAATGTCTAATTGTTACTACAGTGTGGAAAATTAGGAATTTAACATATACCCATATCATATAATCTATGTACATTAGTCCACATAATTTAATATTTATAACATTTGTGGACTTAAATTAATTGCTCACTAATAACTTAATATCTCTTTTTACTATTTACTTACACATCAGTATTGAAATAAATATTTGAATAACACATTTATTTACTCCCATCTTTTAGAGTACACATATAATTTTCTCATCACATAGGATGAGATAACAAAACTTATTTAAATCAACTTTATGATTTAATTACTTTTACTCTATATTAAATATCACACCACATTTAATCTCAAGTAGTAGGTAATTATATGATACTACTACTCACATTTTTTTTCACATCACACATTATTTTATTATTTATAAAGTTTGTGTGACACACTTTACCTTAATGCTAAATTATTTAGTTTACTTAAATAATTACATATATATAATATGTACAACCTTTACACTTAGAATAATTAATATTTACTCTATTAATTATTTAAATGATAACATCCATGATAAAATAATAACTTAAGTTATTTAATATATTAAAATAACTTAGTTTTCTTTCATTAATTAACTTCCTTGAAAATACATTAGAAATTATGTATTGTGTCATAACATAAATATTATGTTTTCTCCGAATAAAGATATTTATAATTAAAAATTAATTTGCTTATTGTCTCAAGATATTATTCTTAATATAATATCAATTAACTATATGTACGACACATGTACATATATTATATATAGAAAATAGATAATAAGTTTATTTTCTATTATAATAAATTGTTTCCATCAATTTATTTACATATAGCGAATACGTTTTAATATATTTACTATATTATTAATCATACCTCGTACAAAAATATATAAAGTAATATTATTATTCAAAAATAATATTTCCTCCTTTTATTAAAATAACTCAATATCAGAAATTATTTTAATATCCTCTATTAGAAATATATAATTATTATTTCTCTCTCCCTCTATAAATTGTTCCCAAAACAATTTCTTCAAATAATAAATATCCATTTAAAGATATAATGATTTATGTCTCCCTTTAATAACGTATATATATTTAACGTTATTCGTACATTGGACTTTCTCACATATTACCATTATGAGTAATATATATATAAAGTATCACATATTCAACACACATATTAATTCACTCATTTACTTATGTAAATTAAACCTTGTACTATATTACCATAGTTATTTAAGGTTTAACATACACATTATATTATTCCATAATATAACTCTCAACTATCAATTAACCAATATTTATTCTTATTAGTTAATTCTCTCAACCAACTCATGTTTCAATATCCAAACCCATTCGCGGATAACTTACGTACTATTAATAACCTATATTATAATCATACAAGTTATTAGTATACATACATATTGGTTGGAATACCGATCACTAAACACGCGTAAGTATACGCGGTCTAACAAGTAATATAGTGATAAGGAGAGTGTCGTACCCATGAGGAACTATGACTAATATTTACTAAGTACCGATTGTTTATCGCTAAAGTCTTATTCGAATAGCACTAAATGGAAGTGTGAATTATCTAATTAAACTAATTAACAAAGCAAGTAAATGGATAACGAATGGAAATCTAAGGAGTTACAAGCTAAGGTCACAACTTCACCCCTACACAGGCATTCTGTAGAACACCTGGCGTGTTATGTTTCATCAAACTAGCTACCCTTTCTCTCTTTGGTCTTAATGGTCACGACAATTTGTCGACCGAGAACGCACAGGTGCTAATGCACCTCTGTCGAGGTATGCACCAACATATCCTCTCCAGATCCACCCTAAAGGGAATAGAACAGAAAAGAACGTCCAAGCTAGATGCAATCCTACATATGTCTATGCGAACCAATCATAACAAGGATTTAAGCATAAGTTCTCACTGAGGTCGCACGTGGCGCACAGAGATATGTCTATTCTACACACAACTTATGCAGTCGAAACCCACAATCACATTCCAATATATTTAGGTGTAAATCTATAATTCTTCTGTCGATATCATGCAGATTACCAAAATCATCACTAATATCTTAGCGAGAATCATAAAGCACATATATATTAAACCAAATCATATGAAGGACACTGAGCTCGCGCTATAGCGCGAGCTATAAAAGCCTCAGTGGCGCTGGGGCGCGAGGGTGACGTCAGCAGGAACATGAAGGTGGCGCTGCGGCGTGGCCATTAAGCCTGGCGTTGGTGCCGCGGCACGAGTGTGATGAAAAATGCCCGTTTTTCCCCTTTAAGCTGGAAAAACACTGTAAAGCTCTGCAATACATCAGTTAAGCACAATAACACTATAATCATATAAAACTATATAAAGTCTACGAATTTAGGCAATTACTTAAGTTATAAAGTATCCGATTCGCGGGTATAAATTCCACTCACCAATACACAAGAAAATGACGATTATATATTAATGTCACCCACTTACTATGATAAAATAATCATATAAACTATTTACTATCGATAGGAAATTTTATCCAGTTCTTTTATCTCAACTGAATTATCTCTACCATCAATAACAATATATAAAAATAATATATTTATTAATCACAAAAATCACATATTACATGGTTCATATTACCCTATGTAACACATTCCTACATACCTCATATCACATAAATGTTTTTATTCGAACCCATTTCACACTTAAGAATTTTATTTATTAAATTCTTATTTTAATATTTTCTAAAAATTCGGGTTCTTACAATACTTGTAGCCTGTAATAAGGACTCTAGATCCCTGACCTTGGATCTTTTAAACAACAAACAGATCAGATGTAAAGGATGGTCAAAGTAGACCATCTGGTAACATTTCCTGTTGTATATATTGTCATAATATATATCAGTATCAACATAGTTACTATATTTGTAACTTGTTTTATTATTTTGTTAATTACAGGGTGATCAAGGAGGCCATGATGCTTGACGTACCTGCTTTAGATTAGTTTTGTAGTTATAGTATAAGCTTGTACTTGTATATTCATTATTTAGATGTTTGTATGTTACTTAAACAAGTTTTGAAATGTTATTATATTTATTCAATTCATATTGGGTTCTAAAGGTTTAAATACTAGTTTGGTGTATATTGGTGGACGATGGATGTTTATATTGTTGTGAATGCTGTTTATATTGTTGCGATTGTGTGTTGGGATAAATCATGTACATGTTTTTGAGAATTCTGCAAAACAGCAAAAATCTTGTTTGCATTTTGTTTCATATCATAGTTAGTAGCGATGGCTAAATATTTTTTCATATCAGCGACCGAATACGGTCGCTGATAGCGGTCGCCGACACGTGGACCACGTCAGCTTTGGCCCTGGACCATGCTGACTTAGCTTAGCGACTGAATTTATCATTTCGATCGCGAATAACGGTCGCAGATGTGTCGGTCGCTAATAGGGGTCGCTGATGTGCATCCCAGCAACTAGATTTTATGCGACGACTATCAGGGATTGCACTCGGTCACTGATAGATATCTACGACCAAAGGCGGTCGCTATGACGCGGTCGCTGATAGACCATTTTCTTGTAGTGTTTCCTGTTTTCTGGAAATTCTAGAAACGTAAGAACGAGTTTTCTAACAACCTTTGATCGAGATTAATCCGGCGATTATGATTTTATTGGACTGAGAACATGGTATATAAATATTCTATGACATAAGTACTATATGTTTGAACCTTAATAACACCAATAAAGTGACCAACACTAAGCTAAAATAGAACCATAAAGTGGTACCTCGCGACTATCCGGGTTTCTGGGTTACCCAGAAAACCCAGATGATGTCTGACAACGACTTGGGTGAATCTGATTTTCTTGTTATGGTATGATATGACCAAGATGATTGTGTCATATTGTAGTGTTACATTTCTACTACAAAGTGCACTGTCTTAGATGGCCCAGAATCATTTAGACCAAAGATCTATCCTTGGTCAAACCTACCACCTTAGTGTTTGACATGCATTTCTGGGTTGATGAAGAACAGGCTCAACAACACCTATAGCGACGGTTCTGTCGATATAGGGCCATTTATTAGTAATTATTTTCAGAAAATTATTTATATTTAATTAATAAATGAATAAAAATTATTTTTAATTATAAAAAAAATACAAAATAAATTCCTAAAATTATTTTAAATTCTAAAAATGAGTTTTTAATAATTTTGAATATATTTCATAAATATTTAATATTTTTGGAATATAAATGGTATTTAATTTATTTAATTATAATATTAAATAAATTATTTAAAAATGATTTTAATACATAAAAAAATCATGAAAAATAATATTATGGTATAAGAAAATATTTTCAGTTATTTTTAATGACTTTTAATATTTTGTGATGAATTTTATTAATTAATTAATATTAATAATAATTAATTTATTTAATAAATATATTAAATAAATTATAGAAAAATAGAATTAATGATTTAAAAATCATATAAAAATGATTTAAGTGTTATAAAATATATTGTAAGTTATAAAATATAACTTTTGATATTTTGTCATGAAAATATTAATATTTTAATATTAAAAGCAATTATCGGATAATAGATTTAAGTGTTTAAAAATCATATAAATATGATTTTAAGGTATTAAAAATACTTTGATATATTATAAATATATTATAATATTACGACATGAGTTTTATTAATATATAATATTAAATAAATATTAACGATAAATGAATTATGTGGTATTTAATTCATATAAATATGATATTAATGATTAACAATTCATGATAAATGGTAATAATTATCTGAAAATTATTACGAGCTTATGAAAAATGTTTGGACTGATAATATAATTATCTAAGATAATTGTTAAGTGTTAGGCAGAGTTTAATTGAACTTAAACTCGACAATTATCCGATTAGGCCGTCGGGATGACAGAGTTGTACCGAACTCGACTCAGACTATAAAAGCTTGACTTGAGGTTAAGTCATATTGTGTTAGAGACGGATATGATTACATAATAATGTGTTTAGGTTATTTTAAATACTGTGATGATGTTATTCTAATTTGTATATCGATATTATTTATATATTAGGTTGTCAGACAAAGCTTATTAATTGCGTAACGATAATCAACGGTTCAGGCAAGTTTTTCTTAACTTAACTTTGAGTTGTTTATTCAAATATAACTTGTGGTTAATCATTGTTGATTTCCATTTCTAAGAATCGTTTAATTGCACTATGTGCGTATTGCATGTGCTCATTAGGTATGAAAGGCTGATCACCTTCATTACCATTCGGTCCAGATATATTTGTTCATGTTAAATGCTTGTTCAGTCATAAAATTTGTTCATGCTAATTCATAATTATATTGTTGAAATATAGCCAGCTTTTGTTCAATTCTTTCTATCATGATATATCTTTAAATTATTAAACTTAAACTTGATGGGCAAATTCATTGCTCACCCTTGCTATATCATGATTAACATTGCAGATTAAGACGAGTACATTGGATACAGGAAAGGACAAAGCCAAGTTTAGCTTGGGCTAATATGTGTAGATAAATGTAATAGTATAGTATAATAATAATGTTGTAAGTCAAATAAGTTATGAATTGTGTATGTTAAGGTTACTCGACCTTGGAGAAATAGTGTGTAATGTATTGTATATACAATTTATATTTATATCTTTCGCAATATAGAATGATTGTACCGGATTCGTGGTTATTTGGGACCCAGATTCGGGGCTCTCACAGTTGGTATCAAAGTTGTAGGTTATAAACATTAGGTAGGAATACCTAAGACTAATAACCGCAATGAATAGGATAAGTGCTAACTCAAATCGAGTTAGTGTGTCGGTAAGATTCAAAGACGAATCTCGACGAGTTATAAGATACAGAGTTCCATAACTCTGATAATGAAAGTAAATAGTAGTGATGAATAGATAGAGTCTAAAAGACTAAAAGTACAGGAGACATGAGATCGTAAAATAAAACAATCAAGGCATAGAAATGAATCGTAATATATACGATGAGATCACTCTGTGATCTGATAAGGTTATAGTATGGAGAAGGATCAAGTGAATGATTGAAAAGTTTACAGCAAATATTGCTGTGTGTCAGTTGTACTATGAATGGGTACAAATTCAGGAAAGGATTATGTATACGGATTAAATGAAATTCGTATGGAGAAGGGAGTTAAGATTAGGTGGGGATTTCAATTGAGAACTCATGTCAGCAGCTAAGTTGTATGATTCTTCGTGTGGGAGCTGAATTGTACTTGGTGTAACAACAACTTAGTTTCTGGCACTGATAATCATTGGAATGTCTGTGTCGCGCTATTTGCTATATGCATGCTAAGAGGGTGATTCCTTTCTCATGTGTATATCAGATAGATAAGTTATAGGTAGAGAATGTCAGGTTAAGTACGAGTTCTTAAAAAACTCATACTTATGGTATGTTCGTGACTCATGATTATATGAAACGTTTACGAACCCCTCAGCGAATGGACGCCAAAGGTCTGACTAGGACAAGTTCTTAAACTCATATGATTGTGGAAAGTTCCTGGACTCATGATTGTGGTTTGACGAACTGGGTTGAACTATATGTAAATGGAATATTGAGGATAATAGGAATAAATATAATACTAAGCAATTGATCATTAGTGGAGACATAAGTTTTCCAAATCTTCTAGCAATGCTAGACTCGAAATTTTTGATATCAAGTTAAACACGCACTACGTGCTTTTGAAAAATAAATTTTTATTCTCCACTCCGGGTGACCATTATGTTAGAGTGGACTTCGGGCCACCGACACAATCATTACCTGTTGAGGTAATAAAACAGATTTGAAATGAATATTTGATCGGTTTAAAGAATAGTTTATGCTACTTATTTCAGCTAGACGATAATGATTTGAAATATAAAATATATTTTTATTTATCGCTTATGTACCATGTAACCTGGTGCAGAGATGATAAAAAGTTGATGGAGTTATAAATGCAAGAATACTTAGCGTTGAATTTGATCTAAAATCGTTGTTTCACTATTGTATGATGTGTTATGACAAAGTCATATAATGACGACACCTCAAACGGGCTGTTAATACAGTACGACATCATGACGTCATTTTCAAACTATTTTTAAAATTTTAATTTGCCAACGGCGTTTGGCTACACACATTCGTAATTCGATTGAAACTGATTATTGATATGAGTCTAAGCTATTTGATTCGGCTAGACCAACGTTTATGAAAAATTCTAAGCGTTCTTTGAAAATTTTCCCGAACCAAATTATTTTGGTGCGGAATCCTATAAGACTAAGGTAAAATTTTTGTGCCTATTGCAGTGACAAGAAACAGAGTCGACCAGCAGTACTTTATAAGTACAGGGCATACCGGGCTAATTACCTACTATGTTCGTAAGTTATGACGATTTGCGGATTAATTTCCATATAACCTTTTCGAAAATGACAGACAATAGTCTATATAACCCCTCAGCACAATATTTTTTTTTTACTCTTGTGAGGAATGTATTGGGTAGCATGTGATGATGAGAATTAATGGTGAATGGTTTAAGGTGTAAGGTGTAAGGTAAATTTCGGGGACGAAATTTTAAGAAGAAGGGGTGAATGTGATAACCTGAGAATTTGGATATTTATAAAATCTTAAAATATTAAATTAAGGTTAAATAATAAACCTAGACAGAAAATAAGTGAATAGATTTGAGATTTTCGAGAAGGAATTTTGTGAATTTAAAATTTTTCTGCAAAATTATTCAAGATTAAGTGAATATGGGTATATGTTATGTGTATCTGGTATTATATGTGTATAGTATGTGGTTAAGGGTCAAGGGTTGACCAGACAATGGCAAACCCAAATGTTATATTAAGAACGTCGACGTTCAGTTAGAAAATTCTTCCGAATTATAAGAAACCCTAAAACTGGTTCTGGAAACCCTAGTTTCATTTCTAGGAATTTGAAACCCTAATTCGAATATTGAAACCCTAATTTGGAAATTCAAAGACTAAATTTAATTATTTAAGTATTTGTGATTATAAATATAATTAGGGATAACCCTAATTGAATATTTAGAAAACCCTAATTCTTGGGTTATAAACCATAATGCCCATTTTGGGGAAAACCTTAAATTTTTAATTAGGAAATATTAATCCTAATTAGCAAGCTTGAATTATGATTAGGAAATTTTAATATAATTATAAAATTCTAATTATAATTTAGAAATATTAATTTTCTATTTTTAAAACCTAATTTTGGAAATCCTAGAAATTTAATTTTTTTAAAAATCTAAGGGTTAAACCCTAAACCCTAAGGGTTCAAATCCTAAATCCTAAGGGTTAAAACATAAACCCTAAGGGTAAGGGTAAATGACTTGTATGCCATTAAAATAATAAGGAAAAAGACTATTTTACCCTTTTATTATTCTTTAATAGGTTGGAGTATAAATCATGCTATAATCTTGGTTGGTGACCAACTAAATATCCCATATATTCCAAATCTTCCAATATCAATCAATACCTTGACACCTAGCAACTAGATACAATGGATCATAGAGATAAAAGATTTAAAGTAAAGAAAATCTAACTTTACTTAGCAAACTTCCAAAGCCATTTTCTCTGTCTCGTTTTCGAAAGTTGAGAGTAACCAAGACATAAAACAAAGCCATGATCAAGCTTTAGCTCTCCAAGAATAGGAATCAAAAGTCAGAAATCAAGATCAAAGTTAGAAAGAGGTATAAACCCTAATTTTGAAATCATGTGATCTAATGTTATATGTTGTAATTGGTTGGTTAAAGTTGTGTAATAGGGTGTCTTTTAATGATCTGGGTTGTTGGATCATGGATCCATAGCATTAAAGTGGGTAAAAATGGTGTTTTTCAAAATCTGTCCAAGAACACAAAAGGTGGCCTGACAACCGAATGTCAGTGGCCTTAGATTCGTTTCTATTTTTGCTTTTTGTTGTTTTCAAATTGTAATATGTAGCTTGTCATGTGGTCTTTGATCTGGAAGTGGAATCACAGCCATCCCATGTCCAGATCGTGAGTTATTAACGGTCAAAACCTGTTGGCCGAAGTTGAGCGGGCGAATTCTGGGTAACCCAGAAAGCCTTGAACAGCGCCTGACATGATTTTGTAACGCCTAGATCTGACATGTATTATGTGTTTTGTTGATGTTGTTGTATCATACTTGTAGCCCGTAATAAGGACTCTAGATCCCTGGCCTTGGATCGTTTAAACAACAAACAGATCGGATGTAAAGGATGGTCAAAGTAGACCATCCGGTAACATTTCCTGTTTTCTAGAAATTCTAGAAACGTAAGAACGAGTTTTCTAACAACCTTTGATCGAGATTAATCTGGCGATGTTATTGGACAAAGATCATGGTATATAAATATTCTATGCCATAAGTACTATAGGTTTGAACCTTAATAACACCAATAAAGTGACTAGAACTAAGCTAAAATAGAACCATAAAGTGGTACCTCGCGACTGTCCGGGTTTCTGGGTTACCCAGAAAACCCAGATGATGTCTGACAACGACTTTGGTGAATCTGATTTTCTTGTTATCGTATGATATGACCAAGATGATGGTTTCATATTGTAGTGTTACATTTCTACTACAAGAGCACTGTCTTAGATGGCCTAGAATCATTAAGACCAAAGATCTATCCTTGGTCAAACCTACCACCTTAGTGTCTGACATGCATTTCTGGGTTGATGAAGAACAGGCTCAAGAACACCTATAGCGACGGTTCTGTCGCTATAGGGCCATTTATTAGTAATTATTTTTCGAAAATTATTTATTTTAATTAATAAATGAATAAAAATGGTTTTTAATTATAAAAAAATACAAAATAAATTCCTAAAAATTATTTTAAATTCTAAAAAAGAGTTTTTAATAATTTTGAATATAATTCATAAATATTTAATATTTTTGAAATATAAATGGTATTTAATTTGTTAAATTATAATATTAAATAAATTATTTAAAAATAATTTTAATACATGAAAAATCATGAAAAATAATATTATGGTATAAGAAAATATTTTAAGTTATTTTTAATGACTTTTAATATTTTGTGATGAATTTCATTAATTAATTAATATTAATGATAATTAATTTATTTAATAAATATATTAAATAAATTATGGAAAAATAGAATTAATGATTTAAAAATCATATAAAAATGATTTAAGTGTTATAAAAATATTAAAAGTTATAAAATATAACTTTTGATATTTTGTCATGAAAATATTAATATTTTAATATTAAAAGCAATTATCGGATAATGGATTTAAGTGTTTAAAAATTATATAAATATAATTTTAAGGTATTAAAAATACTTTGATATATTATAATATTATGACATAAGTTTTATTAATATTTAATATTAAAAAAATATTAATAATAAATGAGTTATGTGGTATTTAATTCATATAAATACAATATTAATGATTGAAAATTTATGATAAATGGTAATAATTATCTGAAAATTATTACAAGCTTATAAAAAATGTTTTGACTGATAATATAATTATCTAAGATAATTGTTAAGTGTTAGGCAGAGTTTAATTGAACTTAAACTCGACAATTATTTGACTAGGCCGTTGGGATGTCAGAGTTGTACCAAACTCGACTCAGACTATAATAGTTTGACTTGAGGTTAAGTCATATGTGTGTTAGAGACGGATAGGATTAAATGATAATGTGTTTAGGTTATTTTAAATACTGTGATGATGTTATTCTAATTTGTATATCGATATTATTTACATATTAGGTCGTCAGACAAAGCTTACTAATTGCGTAACGATAATCAACGGTTCAAGCAAATTTTTCTTAACTCAACTTTGAGTTGTTTATTCAAATATAACTTGTGATTAATCATTGTTGATTGCCATGTCTAAGAATTATTTAATTGCACTCTGTGCGTATTCCATGTGTTCATTAGGTATGAAAGGCTGATCACCTTCATTACCATTCGGTCCAGATATATTTGTTCATGTTAAATGCTTGTTCAGTTGTAAAATTTATTCGTGCTAATTCATAATTATATTGTTGAATTATAGCCAGCTTTTGTTCAATTCTTTCTATCATGATATATCTTTAAATTATTGAACTTAAACTTGCTGGGCAAATTCATTGGTCACCCGTGCTATATCATAATTAACATTGAAGATTAAGACGAATACATCGGGTATAGGAAAGGACAAAGCCAAGTTCAGCTTGGGCTAATATGTGCAGATAAATGTAATAGTATAGTATAATAATAATGTTGTAAGTCAAATAAGTTATGAATTGTGTATGTTAAGGTTAATCGATCTTGGGGAAATAGTGTGTAATGTATTGTATAAATAATTTATGTTTATATCTTCTGCAATAGTTAAAGAATGATTGTACCGGATCTGTAGTGATTTGAGACCCGAATTCGGGGCTCTCACAGGACCCTATGCCAATGCCACCATGTATATTGTAGTATTAAGTAACCAACTCATATAAAAAGTTTAAATAGTAAATATGGATATAAGTTAAATAATCAACTCATCTCAAAATTTAAGCTAGTACCAATGGCAGCAAATGTCAAGGCCAGGCCATCTTATTATATTGAGTTCCTAATTAACCCTAACACTTGTTTTAATTCTGATCCATGTGGAAACAGTTTAAATTACACAACATAAAAGAAATTAAACTCAGTTACACCACAAAATTTGATTATTTAACTAAGAAAACAGCAAATTTTGTTATAAGCAGAAGTAGAACTGTAATGACACAAGGGGAGATCAAAAACCCTAACCTTTGGTAACCTCTCCTTTTTTGAGATCAACAACATAAATTTCATCATTGTACCCAATTTTTTGAAAAAAACAAGGTCAAAGCCAAGGGTTATGGTTAGTAACTAATTGGATCAAGTAAATTAGGCATATAATACATACATACATATAGAAAGAGAGAGAGAGACACCTTAGGGGAGATATTGAGGTGATAAATGAGGCTGATTTTGTTAATGATATCTTTACCGGCGTCGGTGGCGAGGTAAAACTTCATCTGCTCTAAAAGGGCGGCAGACTTGAGGTCAGAGGTTAGAGCTTCATCTGTAGCTGAGGAGTGAGTGAGTGATAACAGATGGGATGGACAAGATCTACGAAACACAATCTAAAAACCCTAACACGACTATCTTTAAGGAAATGAAACTGGAAATCATAGGAAATCCGGGCATCCTCAGCGTTGTGGTACCTACGGTTGATAAAGAAGTCGATATCGAGCTCAGTTACTTTGTGATTTATGGCGTATTGAATCCATGAATCAATGCGAGGGAATTATTGATATTCGGATAAGCCATGAAGACGTGTGAAATGAAAAGGGTTTTGGCTCCGTGTTTTAATTTTAAGTTTTTATTTAAGAGCGATTTTTTGCTCCGTGTTTTTTTATATAGATAACATTTTTTTTAAAAAAAACGTTATCTATTTAAAATCAAAAAATACCCTTTTAAATAGATAATATTTTTTCATATGTATCCACAACATTTTGTTAAAAAAAATTGTGAAAAAAATACTACAACGTTTTTTTATAAAAACGTTGTGGTTTAAGTGTTGTCTATTTACTACTTTGTACTAGTGAGACTTCATCGGCTGCGGTAGTATCCACAGTGCCATGTATTAATTCACATGGTGGAGAGTCCATGGACGACATTAGTTCCCACACCGTGGAGGAGCCATTCACTGGGTTGCCAGTAGCTTTTGTAGATTCTACCAGTACTAACACTGTCATAATCTAGTATTCAACATAGTACTTTGAGTAGAGTCTTCATCTGATGACCTTTGAGAGGGATCAGGTTAGAGCCCTGATATTGACAGCTCTTGATGGGAGAGATGTCACTCTATTAGAGAGAAACGAGGCATTAACACATAAAGATGCCGCTATTCAGGAGCGGGATGATGCCATATCAACTAGAGATGTCGTGATAGTTGAGCGGGATGGCGCTATATCTGCCCGGGATATAGCCATTACAGATAGTACCACAGTGAGGTCCCTTACTATTGGCATGATTGTAGAGATGAGTGCATATATTAATGAGCACCGTCTCACCATACATATGGCTATAGATTTGTTAGCTCTCGTGGATACCCTTGTGTAAGAGACCACTGCGTTACCTCCTTATTCTGAGAGAGATGCAATGTTGGGCTTGATATCTCATATATACACTGATTTGTAGATGGGCTTGTATTTTCCAGCACAGACTAGCTTAGCCATTTTGTAATGTACAATTTATATTGTATATATCAAACAACATTATATATAGTAGGGAAATATATTTTGATTCACTTCCCTTTTAGTCATGCCTTGTTGCTTGCTTGATATTTGCATGTTTCTTCAGGGCTTATGATCTCGATGTATTATGAATTCTGTAAGACCCCAACTTTTATAAATAAAGATGAATTTTCTATAAATATCATTTTTGAATATTATGGAGTTAATTTGATATAATGTTATAGTTGTGGGTAATATTTATAAATTTTGCAAAGTAAGCAAGTTGTTATAAAATATTCGTTTGGTCGGAGAATATTCTTTTTGTCGAGGAATATTCGTACGACGGCACAATCATTGGTGGACCCCACAACGGAATTATTGTCGGATTGAGAAAACGACAAAAATATTTTATTAAAAATAACGGCTGAAGTGTTACCGTTAAAACCGTTAAAACTGTTGAACTACTCGGTAGTAAAAGTACAGTAATACGCGTGGTTGCATAGTAGCACACGGTATTGATTATTGATGCTTACGTGAGAAGTCACTCAGCTATACTCAATTATTGCTACAGTAATTGCTGCATCATATCTTTTAAATTATTGTCATAGTATCATCTGTATAATATGTTATATTATTAAATCAATAATTGAGACGTTGTGGTAAGTTTGGTTATTTTATGGGGGGCCATATGTCATCATCTAAGAGTCTCTTCGTCAATAGTAATTACCGTCGTCAATAGTAATTACCGTCGTCAATAGTATTTACCTTGGTCAATAGTAATTACCTTCGTCAATAGTATTTACCTTGGTCAATAGTATTTACCTTGGTCAATAGTAATTACCTTCGTCAATAGTATTTACCTTGGTCAATAGTAATTACTTTCGTCAATAGTAGTTGTCCCTTCAATATTACCAAGAGTCATTTGACCCTTCGTTAAGACCAAGAGTCATTTGACCCTTCGTTAAGACCAAGAGCCACCCTCAGTTTTTCTATAAATAGAGGCCTAGGGCTTCATTATTTTTCACGAATTCATTCAAGCTATAGAGAGAGAAAGTATAGAGAGAATAAGAGAGAGAGAATAAAAGTATTCTGCTACATCACTTTTCCAATATCCAGTTCTTTTAAGGTAGGGAATATTATTTCTTTTATATTCATGAAGAGAACTTCTGTTATTCCATTTGTTATTATTCTGTTGGAATAACCAGTATACGCGGTCTACCCTATACTTGGTGACATTCTTCTATTATTCTGTTGGAACATCCTGTCTGTGTGTTTTACACCGGACCTGGTTCCGTTTATTATTCTGTTGGAACATCCTGTCTGTGTGTTTTACACCGGACCTGGTTCCGTTTTATTATTATTCTGTTGGAATATCCTGTCTGTGTGTTTTACACCGGACCTGGTTCCATTATTTATTATTCTGTCGGAATATCCTGTCTGTGCGTTTACGCCGGACCTGGTTCCATTATTTATTATTCTATTGGAATAACCTGTCTGTGCGGTCTATCGCATGCATGGTGATTTCTTTTGTTATTCCATTCTTTATTGTACTCAGTTGGTTAAGTTTTGACTTCTATACTCCATGAAATTTGTGGAATATCCTTGATAGTTGCGTTTCATCCAGTATTTTTCAAGAAAATATTCTTCTAAGCATTCTTGAATTTTACTCCACAATGCAGTATCATGTTGACAATTTGGACGTTGTTAATTCCTGGATAAATTAATTCTTGAACTTGTTTTATTGAATTCTTATATCATTGTCATCATCCTCATGTTTATAAAATGTTGAAAGTCATCTGTGGCCTGTAGTGCATAGATGGACTTGGTATGATTATGACCAGGGATTATTCGGTATAATCATGACCGTAATGTTACAAATGATGTGGTAAAAGTCCTCATTGGCCCGTAGTGCATTGATGGACAGTTGTTGGCATGATCATGACCATTAATGAATACACGAATATCCTTGGCCGTAGTGCAGGGGTGATTCGATGATGTGGATTATTTTATTAAGCTGAGTCTCAGCGATCACAGTGTTGAAAAACCTTTTAAATCATAAAAGATAGTAGAGTTTATTTTCTACTTGACTCTTTTAATGGATTGCTTGTTCCGCTACAGTTAAACTTGATGTCTATTATATTTTATCAGTTTAACATTGTTGAAGGCTAATGATAATTTATTCTGCATTATCTTAGTCATAATATTTCTTACTGGGCTAGTTGAGCTCACCCTTTCTTTCACTGTTCTCTTCAGGAAATGAGAACGTAGCTGGGACAAGTCGGGGTACGGAGTGATGGTCCGAATGATAGTATTAGTTAGTAGTCCTCACTATTCTATGTAATGGTGTGTTAATAAATGTAATGAGGACTCCTTTTGAGTATGAATACTCTCTAGAAGATAATATTTGTATTCAAACTCACAGTTTATGTTTTGTCGTATTGTACACGACAGTTGTATTATTAAGTTGTATTTGTATTCTGTACTATGTATCTGACGACCCAAGATGGGTGATGTATACCTAATTTTGGGGGCGTCACAGTTGGTATCAGAGCTTAGGGATATGATCCCTGGCTAAGATGTGAGAATAGAACTAGGAGGGGAGAGACGGGGAATTCCTTCGCTAGTATGACATACCTAAGTTTATTTGCATGGTATTTAATTGGTCGGTCATAATATAAGGATAATATATGACATATCAATTAATTTTTATTTTGTGGCAGTATCTGAAAATGGCATCTGAGAATGTTGAGAATAGCAATGGAGCACAGACGACTGTTGATTCACCACATATCAATAATCAGGATAATGTGCATCAGGAAGGTGTCAATCCTCATGCAAACAACAACACTGACCAAATGATGAATGATCAAATGTTCAGAGGCTTTATGCAATTCATGCAACAACAGGTGAAAGCGGCTCCTGTCCACAACGTAGGTGGAAATACTGGAAACTCTCTGGCGGTCACCGCTAAACAGTTTAAGGAGCTGGGACCACCGGAGTTTAAGGGAGAACCCAAACCACTTGTAGCTGAAACATGGATAAAGCAGATCACCAAGATATTTGATGTCTTGGGTTGCTCCGAGGAGCAAAAGGTTCCCTTTGCCGCCTTTATGTTGCGAGGAGAGGCAGATTACAGGTGGGAATCGATAAAGCGTACTCAACCTGCCGCACTGAAGATGTCTTGGGAGAAGTTTCAAGAGCTGTTTAACGACAAATACTTTCCCGAGAGTATTCGTCACATGAAGGAGGTGGAGTTCATCAAATTGGAGCAGAATAATATGACCGTGTCGCAGTACGAGGCAAAATTTGCGGAGTTATCCCGGTTTGCGTCCCACCTGGTGGATAATGAAGAAAGAATGACGCGGATGTTTTTAAGAGGTTTGAAGCCGGAGATACGTCAACATCTTGTTTCTCATAAACTGTGTTTGTATTCAGATGTTGTAAATAGGGCTCAGTTGGTGGAGCGCGATAACGAGACAACGCAACCAAAAGAGAGCAGCCGACAAAATGATAATACCAGTGAGAGCAGTCATCGAAGCGGTGACAACAAGCGTGGAGGGAATCAACAGGCCAGAAATGGTAACCACTTCGGTGGTAATCAGGGCCAAAACAATAAGAATGGACATTTCAAGAAGAGGAGATTCAACAATGATGGAAAGACGTCAGCACCAGCACCTGTCGTTAAGGAAGGAGAACGACCACCTATCATATGTTTCAAATGCGGAGGGGAGGGGCACATCAGTCCAAACTGCGCGATGCCGTCCAAAGCATGTTATAATTGTGGAAGAGAAGGTCATTTAGCCCGATTTTGTCGTTTACCGAAGACAAATTCAGCTAGGATGGAGGCACCAAAAGCCGTCCCAGAAAAGTCAAAACCGGTTGTGCAAGGGAGAGCGTTTGTTGTGAACTCCCAGAGAGCAAGGAACCCGAATGAGGTCATCACGGGTAAGCTTATTATAAACTCTAAAGAAGTTTATACTTTATTTGATACCGGTTCAACCCATTCTTTTATTTCTCCTACTTGCGCTCATCGATTAAATTTGATTCCGGAGAAATTAGACTTTGACTTATCTGTGGAAACTCCGTTGGGAGAAACCTTCATTACCTCCACTGTTTATAAGTCTTGTTTGGTTCAAGTTGGTACCCACACATTACCTATCGATCTGATTTCATTAAAAATACTTGCATTTGACGTGATTCTAGGGATTGATTGGTTAACTACTCATTATGCAAAAATTGATTGTTTTCGTAAGGTTGTTAGCTTTCATATTCCTAATCGACCTATTATGCGAATTCAAGCAACCAAACCATTAAAATCAATCGCTGTCATCTCAAGCCATAAAGCTATTCGTTTATTGAAAAACGGATGTCAAGCTTTCTTAGCTCATGTCACAGATCTAAACAAAAATACGTCAGTTTTGAATGATATTTCTATTGTTAATAAATTCCCTGACGTATTCCCTGAAGAACTTCCTGGCCTACCCCCAGAGCGTGAAATTGAATTTTGTATCGACCTTGAACCCGGTACAAAACCCATTTCCAAAGCCCCATATCGAATGGCTCCTATTGAACTTCAGGAGTTAAAGATCCAACTGCAGGAATTGTTAGACATTGGCTTTATTCGTCCTAGTACTTCTCCTTGGGGTGCTCCTGTTCTATTCGTGAAGAAGAAAGATGGAAGTATGCGACTTTGTATTGATTATCGGGAGTTGAATCATGTCACCATCAAAAACAGGTACCCATTGCCACGTATTGATGACCTGTTTGACCAGTTGCAAGGAGCACAATTCTTTTCAAAGATCGATCTTCGTTCTGGATATCATCAGCTGAAGGTTAGAACTGAGGATATTCCAAAGACGGCTTTTAGAACTCGGTACGGGCATTATGAATTCCTAGTCATGTCCTTTGGATTGACTAATGCTCCTGCTGCCTTCATGGATATGATGAACCGGGTATTCAAGGAATATTTGGATCACTTTGTGGTCGTCTTTATTGATGACATCCTTATTTATTCCAAAAGCCGTGAAGATCATGAGCAACACTTGAGGCTGGTACTCCAAAAGCTTCGTGAATACAAGCTTTATGCCAAGTTGAAGAAATGCGAGTTCTGGCTGGAAGAGGTAGCATTCCTTGGGCACGTAGTATCAAGTCGTGGAATATCGGTTGACCCGGCAAAGATTGAAGCTATTCAAAGCTGGGAGCAACCTAAATCAGTGACCGAGGTACGTAGCTTTCTTGGTTTAGCTGGTTATTATCGGAGATTCGTGGAAGGATTTTCTCGAATCGCTACTCCATTAACTCAGCTGACTCGGAAAGATACAAAGTTTGGTTGGAGCGAAGAATGTGAGCAGAGTTTTCAAGAACTCAAGAGGAGACTCATTTCAGCACCTGTTCTAACAATACCATCTGGCTCGGAGGATTTGTCATCTACAGTGATGCTTCGAGCAAAGGGTTGGGATGCGTTCTCATGCAACATGGAAAAGTCATAGCCTATGCATCAAGACAACTCAAGGAATATGAGAGGAATTATCCTACTCATGATCTAGAGTTGGCAGCTGTTGTCTTTGCACTTAAAATTTGGAGGCATTACTTGTATGGGGAGAAAGTGGAGATCTTTACGGATCATAAAAGCCTCAAATATTTCTTCACTCAAAAGGAACTCAACATGCGACAACGACGTTGGCTTGAACTGTTGAAAGATTATGATCATACCATTCAATACCATCCTGGAAAAGCGAACGTGGTAGCTGACGCATTGAGTAGAAGATCATATGCGGGTACAAGTGCGATATTGTCAACACAAAGGCCCATTTTGTGTGACTTGCAAAGGATGGAGATAGAGTTAAAGACTCCAGGGACCCATGTGATGATGGCGAATATACGAGTAGAACCGACTTTAATCGATAAAGTTAAAGCTGCTCAAGCTACAGACCTGGAGCTGATGCGTATGAAGAAGAAAGTGCAAGAAGGTGCTATGCCGGAAGCAAGAATCGATGAAGAAGGAATACTTCGAGTCAACTCCAGACTTTGTGTTCCTAACAACCCTGATTTAAAGTATGAAATCATGATGGAGGCGCACAACACACCGTTTGCAATCCATCCTGGAAGTACCAAAATGTATCATGATCTTCGTCATACATTTTGGTGGAGCAATATGAAGAGAGAGATAGCGTTGTTTATCTCAAGGTGTCTAACTTGTCAACGAGTCAAAGCGGAGCATCAAGTACCAAAAGGTCCATTGCAACCACTTGAAATTCCAGAATGGAAGTGGGAGCACATTACCATGGATTTCGTTACCGGTCTTCCTAGGGTTTCTCAAGGTATTGATGCGATTTGGGTCATTGTTGATAGATTGACCAAGTCTGCTCATTTCTTACCGATACGAGAAACTTATACACTTGAACGTCTTGCTCGTATGTACATAAACGAGATTGTAAGACTGCATGGTATGCCAGTATCCATAGTTTCTGATCGAGACCCAAGATTCACTTCACGATTTTGGGTTAGTTTACAAAAAGCTATGGGCACGGAGTTACGATTTAGTTCAGCATATCATCCTCAGACGGACGGACAATCAGAGAGGACTATTCAAACTCTTGAAGATCTATTAAGACTCTGTGTCTTTGACTTCAAGGGAAGTTGGGACAAGTTCTTACCATTGGTGGAGTTTTCCTACAACAACAGTTATCAAGCAAGTATTGGCATGGCTCCATTCGAAGCATTGTATGGAAGAAAATGTCGTTCTCCAGTATGCTGGGATGAGGTGGGCGAAGCAACGTTGTTGGGACCGGAGTTGGTACGTATGACTACAGAAAAGATTCAAACGATCCGACAACGTATAAAAACCTCACAAGATCGACAAAAGAGTTATGCTGATCTTCATCGAAAGGACGTGGAATTTGATGTAGGAGATCATGTGTTCTTACGTGTTGCTCCATGGAAAGGAGTTACGAGATTTGGAAAGAGAGGAAAGCTAAATCCTCGATTCATCGGTCCATTTTTAATCCTCGATCGAGTAGGAACTGTGGCTTATAGACTCGCTTTACCGCCAAGTATGTCTCGTGTTCATAACGTTTTCCACATATCCATGTTACGCAAATATGTGGAAGACCCGAACCACATTATTGAGTTAGAACCGGACGAAATAGCGGAGGATTTGACGTATGAAGAAGTTCCTGTTCAAATCTTGGATAAGAAGGAACATATTCTACGCTCCAAGGTTATACCTCAAGTAAAGTTTTGTGGAGAAACCACGATGTTGAGGAAATGACTTGGGAGTTAGAATCAGAAATGAAATCAAGGTATCCTTACCTCTTCGACATACCAGGTACGTACCCTAATTTCGAGGGCGAAATTTCATAAGAAGGGGAGGTTGTAAGACCCCAACTTTTATAAATAAAGATGAATTTTCTATAAATATCATTTTTGAATATTATGGAGTTAATTTGATATAATGTTATAGTTGTGGGTAATATTTATAAATTTTGCAAAGTAAGCAAGTTGTTATAAAATATTCGTTTGGTCGGAGAATATTCTTTTTGTCGAGGAATATTCGTACGACGGCACAATCATTGGTGGACCCCACAACGGAATTATTGTCGGATTGAGAAAACGACAAAATATTTTATTAAAAATAACGGCTGAAGTGTTACCGTTAAAACCGTTAAAACTGTTGAACTACTCGGTAGTAAAAGTACAGTAATACGCGTGGTTGCATAGTAGCACACGGTATTGATTATTGATGCTTACGTGAGAAGTCACTCAGCTATACTCAATTATTGCTACAGTAATTGCTGCATCATATCTCTTAAATTATTGTCATAGTATCATCTGTATAATATGTTATATTATTAAATCAATAATTGAGACGTTGTGGTAAGTTTGGTTATTTTATGGGGGGCCATATGTCATCATCTAAGAGTCTCTTCGTCAATAGTAATTACCGTCGTCAATAGTAATTACCGTCGTCAATAGTATTTACCTTGGTCAATAGTAATTACCTTCGTCAATAGTATTTACCTTGGTCAATAGTATTTACCTTGGTCAATAGTAATTACCTTCGTCAATAGTATTTACCTTGGTCAATAGTAATTACTTTCGTCAATAGTAGTTGTCCCTTCAATATTACCAAGAGTCATTTGACCCTTCGTTAAGACCAAGAGTCATTTGACCCTTCGTTAAGACCAAGAGCCACCCTCAGTTTTTCTATAAATAGAGGCCTAGGGCTTCATTATTTTTCACGAATTCATTCAAGCTATAGAGAGAGAAAGTATAGAGAGAATAAGAGAGAGAGAATAAAAGTATTCTGCTACATCACTTTTCCAATATCCAGTTCTTTTAAGGTAGGGAATATTATTTCTTTTATATTCATGAAGAGAACTTCTGTTATTCCATTTGTTATTATTCTGTTGGAATAACCAGTATACGCGGTCTACCCTATACTTGGTGACATTCTTCTATTATTCTGTTGGAACATCCTGTCTGTGTGTTTTACACCGGACCTGGTTCCGTTTATTATTCTGTTGGAACATCCTGTCTGTGTGTTTTACACCGGACCTGGTTCCGTTTTATTATTATTCTGTTGGAATATCCTGTCTGTGTGTTTTACACCGGACCTGGTTCCATTATTTATTATTCTGTCGGAATATCCTGTCTGTGCGTTTACGCCGGACCTGGTTCCATTATTTATTATTCTATTGGAATAACCTGTCTGTGCGGTCTATCGCATGCATGGTGATTTCTTTTGTTATTCCATTCTTTATTGTACTCAGTTGGTTAAGTTTTGACTTCTATACTCCATGAAATTTGTGGAATATCCTTGATAGTTGCGTTTCATCCAGTATCTTTTCAAGAAAATATTCTTCTAAGCATTCTTGAATTTTACTCCACAATGCAGTATCATGTTGACAATTTGGACGTTGTTAATTCCTGGATAAATTAATTCTTGAACTTGTTTTATTGAATTCTTATATCATTGTCATCATCCTCATGTTTATAAAATGTTGAAAGTCATCTGTGGCCTGTAGTGCATAGATGGACTTGGTATGATTATGACCAGGGATTATTCGGTATAATCATGACCGTAATGTTACAAATGATGTGGTAAAAGTCCTCATTGGCCCGTAGTGCATTGATGGACAGTTGTTGGCATGATCATGACCATTAATGAATACACGAATATCCTTGGCCGTAGTGCAGGGGTGATTCGATGATGTGGATTATTTTATTAAGCTGAGTCTCAGCGATCACAGTGTTGAAAAACCTTTTAAATCATAAAAGATAGTAGAGTTTATTTTCTACTTGACTCTTTTAATGGATTGCTTGTTCCGCTACAGTTAAACTTGATGTCTATTATATTTTATCAGTTTAACATTGTTGAAGGCTAATGATAATTTATTCTGCATTATCTTAGTCATAATATTTCTTACTGGGCTAGTTGAGCTCACCCTTTCTTTCACTGTTCTCTTCAGGAAATGAGAACGTAGCTGGGACAAGTCGGGGTACGGAGTGATGGTCCGAATGATAGTATTAGTTAGTAGTCCTCACTATTCTATGTAATGGTGTGTTAATAAATGTAATGAGGACTCCTTTTGAGTATGAATACTCTCTAGAAGATAATATTTGTATTCAAACTCACAGTTTATGTTTTGTCGTATTGTACACGACAGTTGTATTATTAAGTTGTATTTGTATTCTGTACTATGTATCTGACGACCCAAGATGGGTGATGTATACCTAATTTTGGGGGCGTCACAAATTCCTCCTTGATGGGAGGACATTGAGATGTCTCTAGATTCTCCAGAATGGATCGTTGATCTGTATGTATTCCCTACCATCTTTGGTGTCTTGGGACTGGTTTCTTAATGTAGATGTGGAGAGGAGTGTGGCTTTTCTCTCTAAGGTTGACTGCACCACAGATGGTCGCCAGTACTCCTTTATATGGGGGAGCCCAATTAGTTCCATCTCTTATGGATTGGTGTTTCTCTTTAAGGATCAACTGCAGCTTAGATTCTCCCGTTTACATTGGGAAGTCAGGTAGTTCCATCCCTTTGCTCTGAAGCCGATAAAGTGTGATGGATTAAATGATGATCCTAGTACTGTTGACAAGTTTTTAAGTTTTGGTAGGGGGTGAGGCTGAACCATGAATGGTTGCCTACGTACTCCTATTGAAGAAGAGATCAGGTCTGCGTAGTTCGAACATGGTGTAAGAGGTTCAACGCTTTATGGTGGCAAAAAGGTGTAGAGATGTTTTTGTTATTTTTGTTGTTGTAATGAGAAGGGTGTAGAAATGTTTTTGTTGTTTTTGTTTTATTGCAACCGGACCATATAAAAATATGGCTACCTATGTACTCATGTGTATCAAGGAGATTAGATCGACGTAGTTCACCCCATGTTCAGGACGGTTTGCAGCCAATGAAAAGTTTGATCCCATGTTCAGGATAAACTACAGGGGAGAAAGTCTGATCCTATGTACAGTACAAACTACGGGTGTGAAAAGTCTTATCCCTGGTGGGGTAAAACTGTGGGTGTGAAAGGTTAAATCCCTGGTGGGATAACCGGAGTTGAGTAAGGGTTCAAAACCAAGTTGAGAAAAGGATCTGGCGATCCAAAACCAGGCTGCTGGTTAGAAGAGTGTGTTTGTCCTTGACGAGGCAGATGAGTGTGAAGAGAAGTTGTATATTGTGAAGGGTTAAAAAACCTAAAATGACTGGGGATCTGATGATCCAAAACCAGAATGTTTGTTTGATGGTAACCTCAGACATACCGTTTCACGGTGTCTGCGTTGATAAGCTGTGGAAATTCATCGCCATCCATTTCCTGTAATCTGAGAGCACCTCCTGTCAATACCTCCTTAACAATAAACGGGCCTTTCCAGTTCAGGGTGAATTTTCTCTTAGACTGATCTTGGTTGTCAATGATCTTCTTCAAAACCAAGTCGTGTTGTTTAAACTGCCGTAGCTGGACTTTTCTATTGTAGGACCTGGCGATCCTTTGCTGGTATAACTAACCATGGAAGATAGCAGCGGCACGCCTTTCGTCTATTAAAGACCATTGGTGATACCTATCTTGTACCCATTGGTCTTCATCCAGCTGAGCGTCCATCAACAATCTAAGAGATTCCATTTCCACTTCTATGGGGAACATTACTTCCATCCCATAGGTTAATGGATAGGGTGTTACCCCAATGGAAGTGCACATTGAGGTTCTGTAGGCTAACAGAGTCAGAGGCAATAAGTCAGGCCATCCTTTGTGGTTAGCAGCCATCTTTTGCATGATTTTCTTGATGTTTTTGTTAGCCGCTTCAACAACACCATTCATCTTTGGACGGTAGATGATGGAGTTAAGATGTTTGATGTGGAATTTACTACATAACTCCTTTATCATTTTGTTGTTGAGGTTCTTTGCATTGTTTGATACAATTACCTCTGGTTGTCCATATCGACAAATGACATTATTTCTGATGAAAGTAATGATGACTTCTTCGGTAACCCTGGGGAAGGAGGCTGCTTCTACCCACTTGGTGAAGTAGTCAAGCATGGTGAAGATAAATCGATGCCCATTACTGGCTTTGGGCTTGATGGGCCTGATCACGTCCATTCTCCACATCGAGAAGGGCCAAGGAGAAATCATATTATGGAGCTCCCTCGGAGGGGCGTGGATAGCATTCCCATGAATTTGGCATTGATAACATCTCTTGACGTGATCCTCATAGTTAGCCTTGAGAGAGAGCTAGTAGTGCCCTATTCTGAGGATCTTCTTTACAAGTAGAGTGCCGCTCATGTGTGGGCCACATACTCTGCCATGGATCTCATTCATGAGTCTCTGAGCTTGGTCCTTGTCCAGACATCTGAGGAGACCTAATCATGTATCTCTTTTATAGAGTGCATCTCCGCTCAAGTAGAATTTCATAGCCAGTCGATGGATCCGCCTTCTTTCAGTTGGGCTCGCCTTAGCGGGTATAGATCCATCTTGTAAGTACTCCTTGATATATTGATACCAAGGGTGTTGGATGGGAGGTAGCTCATCCGATACTTCTCCAACGTAATTTTCATAGGTTGGTGCCTTTTGATGGGCTACTGTGAGGATTGGCATGTCTTCTTTGTCATGTATGTTGATCAAGGAGGCCAAGGTTGCTAGCGCATCCGTAAAATCATTTCTATTTTGAGGAATGTGGAGGAAGGATATTTCTTCAAACTTCAAAGCCATCTGTAGAACCTGCCAATGGTAAGACATCAAATGTAGACCTTTGGTGTGATAGATTTATGTGGTTTGTCTGATTACCAACTAAGAATCTCTAAATACAGTTAACCACCTAATGCCCATTGATTCGGCAAGTTTTAGCCCCATGATACAACCTTCATACACAGCTGCGTTTTTTGGTGCTGGCAAACTATAATTTGACGGTAACGGGATACTACTCCCCCGTAACCGATACTAGAACTGCTCTCACTCCAAAACCTTCCATGTTTATAGCTCCATCAAAATACATCTTCCATGTTTGGTGTGCATCGTACTGATGGTGTTGCTGAACTGTCATTACCCCTTCATCAAGGAAATTATTTCCAAGGGCTTGAAATCCCCTGAAGGTGTGGTGGCCAGTTAATCCGCAATTCCTTATCCTTTAATGGACTTTTGTGTCACGTAGACGATGTCAAATTATTGTAGGATCAACTGCCATCTGGACAGTCGGCAGTTTAACATGGGTTTACTGAACACGTACTTGAGAGGATCCACGCGGGATATGAGATGGGTTGTATGACCATGGAGGTAATGTTGTAACCTCATGGAAGCCTATGCTAAAGCACAACAAGTCTTCTCAATCAGAGTGTACTTGTGTTCACTGCTGCTGAATCTTTTGCTGAGGTAATAGATAGCTCGCTCTTATCGTCTTTCTGTCCCAACATGCATCCCATAGCATTGTCACTTATGGATAGGTACATGAACATGGGAACATCATCCCTAGGTGATACTAAAATAGGAGCTTTGACTAACTGCTCTTTGATTGTAAGGAAGGCCTTTTAGCACTTATTATTCCAATTCAGTGGATTATCTTTTGCCACTATAGCTGTTATGTGAGATGTGGATCCTTCAGCCCCTCCATAATTCTATGGAACTTTTTGTAGGCTGACAACAGGATGTTGTGGTCTGCATGGCAAGATAATTAACTTTGGTGCAGCCACTTGCAAAGGATTGTCAACACCCTTGAGTTGAATTGGTTAGATTATATGTGAGGGAGTAGCTGCATCTGTCTCAGAAGATATGACTGCTACGACTTTCTTCCAATTTGTAGGAAATGCATCCTCACTCTCTAGTATTATAACATCATCGTCTGCCATTTGCAGGACACCACTGTCAATTAAATTCTGAATAAGGTGGCGGAGTGCCCATTATTCTTTTCTGTTGTGACTGCGAGATTAGGAGTGATACTAGCACACCCCATTGAAATCAAACTGTCTTGAACGCGGGCTGATTAGAGGTAGCAGAACTATGATTCTTCCTTTATTTATCAGCATCTGCAATATTTCTTCCATCGGTTGGCCTAGGTATGTAAATTCCCTTTTGTTGGTAAAATCCCGACGGGCTTTGGCATTTACTCTTTTTACAATTTTATCCTCCAGTGTTTCATTTTTTGGAGTACGTGGTGGAGTGTTTGTAACAAAAGGAAGGAGACTGACATGCTCCTAACCAAATAATTGGCGTGTGACTTGGTGCTGTTGGACCACCAGTTCTGCCAATTGGTTGAGTTGGTCACGCAGATCATTCATTTTTTGTTCCATCATAAACTAGAACTTTGTATAGTCCCACTTGTCAGCATTATCCTTGCCGGTCTAGGAAGATTCACCATTAAAATTAGAACTCTGTCCACTGCTCCAATTAATCATGTTGACCTCTTCTTCTTTGTGTTGAGGAAGAGGGTTGTCTTGCACATGTGGTTGATTGGGCTTCATGACCATGATCTCACCGTTGTCTATTAAATCTTGGATCTTATGTTTGAAGGCCTAACAATCCTGAGTATCATGTCCCGAAGCCCCGACATGATAAGCACATTTCCGAGTGGCATTGAAACCCTTCCCATTTGGGTTCGCTGGTGGAAGAAGATGAGTAATTTTCTTCTGTGTGGTCAAAAGATTGAGAATGTTCTCAAGTGAGTCCCCTAGGGGTGTGAACACTCAAGTGCATATGACTTCTCCACCTTTAAGTAATGGAGGGTTTGAAGACTGTGCTTGGAATGTAGAGTAATTTCTCCTTTGGATAGGCGTATTCTGACCGCCTTTCTGACCTTGTAGTATAAAGGAAACATCCTCCTCTTTCTTTTAATGGACCCTCTGGGGGTTGTTTACATAATTTCTATACTAGATATACTCAGCAACAGCTTTGAGGGTAGCTAGGTCTTGAATCTTTCCTGACTTCAATCCCATCTCAGCCATCTTCCCATGTTTAATCATTTCAGAGAATGGTTTGCCAATACCAGCTAAGATTCTCTCATAGAAAGGAGCTTCTTGTATGTCTATGAAGGTCATCACCATGTCAGACTTATTCATAGAGGGAACAACTTGAGCAGCAAGGCGCCTCCACCTTTGAGCATACTCTCTGAAAGATTCATTGGTTTGTTTCCTGACTTTAGTAATTTGGTACCGGTCAGGGGCCATCTGGGACTGGAAATTGTACTGAGTAAGGAAGGCATGAGCTAGCTCTTCCCAGCTATATATCTTGGAGTTGTCTAGTCTGGTATACCATGATCGGGCTTCTCCAGTCAGACTCTTCTGGAACAGCTGCATCCTGAGCTTCTCATCCTCGGCAAAAGATCCTAGTTCTCCAATGAATACCTTCAAATGTTTGTAAGGATCTCCATACCCGTCATACTTTTCAAAGTCAGGAGTTTTGAGCTTCTCTGGATAATGCACACCAGGGAATATACAAAGGTCTACATATGAAACACTACCATGTGCTCCAATCCCTTTGATAGAACTGATGGTCTCTTCCATTTGAAGGAAATTTTTTTATATCACTGGTGTCTAGATCTTCTTTGGGATAGGTGGTATCATGAATTTTGTTAGTTTTATCCAATTGAGCATCAGGTACGGGAGCTTCTTTGTCCGTACCTTGTGTTCCTCCATGTGCAAAGGATTCAGTATGTATGGGTATCCTTGTACCCTGAGTAGATTGGTGTAGTTCTTTAAGTAGAACAACCGAATCTGTGATTTGTTTACTTAATCCGTCAAATTCTTCACGAGAGATAGGATTAGTATTTGTCTGATCAGAAGAAGACATAATTGGCTGTAAGCTCGTGGTCTTTTTGGACTTTAATTGGGTAATAGGTCCGATTGTTTCCTTATAAAAAAATTGACATAGTTTAGTTTTAGAGAATGTATAAATGTTGACATGCTATATGATGTATTCGTTTTAGGAATATTTATCCTGTAAAACGGATGTTAGTTGTTTGTAATACATGATAGCATGTTAAAATTTGTAAAATATGCATGTACACATATTTCTTCATATTTCCCATTACATGGAGATTAATATGGAATGAAATTACAAGCAATTGACTTTACGAGTAATTTTTTAAAATGGGAAAGCGTGTAGAAACTTCCCTTCGCATTTGGTTTATCAGAGGCTAACCTATCTTAGGCTACTCTCGCAGCTTTTTGGCATGAAGGTTTCCAAATCATCATAATTTACTCGACGGGAAGTTAATCCGGTATTTCAACTGGAGCGAATTTGGGTGGTGCCTTTCTTGAGCCTCGTTAGAATTAGTCTTCCTACGAGTCCAGTAATCAAACACCGATAGGATAGCCTCCAAATGGAGGAACCACACAACATACATTTACATACAACGTGTCTCACCGTTTATGAAAATGATGACATGTGAGAAGTACTAATATCACAAGCAGATATAGTGTAAAGCATTAAGTACAACAAGTAAATGCATTCGTACACATCCATCAAATGTAAATGCAATCATCCACACACAAGCATATAATAGTTTTTGAAAAGCTTGTAATAGTAGCTTAAGTCCTCTTACTAATGTCCCCAGCAGAGTCGACACCTGCCGATGTCGGGATTTTAATTGTCCCTTTTCTGTTCTTGTCTTTTGGTATTCTCATGTTAGGTGAGATTTATTTGAAAAAACATGTTGTGAAAAGTGTGACGCCCCCAAAATCAGGTATACATCACCCATCTTGGGTCGCCACTTACATGGTACAAAATACAAATACAACTTACTAATACAACCGTCGTGTACAATACGACAAAACATAAACTGTGAGTTTGAATACAAATATTATCTTCTAGAGAGTATTCATACTCAAAAGGAGTCCTCATTACATTTATTAACACACCATTACATAGAATAGTGAGGATTACTAACTAATACTATCATTCGGATCATCACTCAGTTCCCCGACTTGCCCCAGCTACGTTCTCATTTCCTGAAGAGAACAGTGAAAGAAAGGGTGAGCTCAACTAGCCCAGTAAGAAATATTATGACTAAGATAATGCAGAATAAATTATCATTAGCCTTCAACAATGTTAAACTGATAAAATATAATAGACATCAAGTTTAACTGCAGCGGAACAAGCAATCCATTAAAAGAGTCAAGTAGAAAATAAACTCTACTATCTTTTATGATTTAAAAGATTTTCCAACACTGTGATCGCTGAGACTCAGCTTAATAAAATAATCCACATCATCGAATCACCCCTGCACTACGGCCAAGGATATTCGTATATTCATTAATGGTCATGATCATGCCAACAACTGTCCATCAATGCACTACGGGCTAATGAGGACTTTTACCACATCATTTGTAACATTACGGTCATGATTATACCGAATAATCCCTGGTCATAATCATACCAAGTCCATCTATGCACTACAGGCCACATATGACTTTCAACATTTTATAAACATGAGGATGATGACAATAATATAAGAATTCAATAAAACAAGTTCAAGAATTAATTTATCCAAGAATTAACAACGTCCAAATTGTCAACATGATACTGCTTTGTGGAGTAAAATTCAAGAATACTTAGAAGAATATTTTCATGAAAAGATACTGGATGAACCACAATTATCAAGGATATTTCACTAATTTCATGGAGTATAGAAGTCAAAACTTAACCAATTAAGTATAATAAAGAATGGAATAACAAAAGAAATCACCATGCATGCGATAGACCGCACAGACAGGTTATTCCAACAGAATAATAAATAGTGGAATCAGGTCCGGCGTAAACGCACAGACAGGATATTCCGACAGAATAATAAATAATGGAACCAGGTCCGGTGTAAAACACACGGACAGGATATTCCGACAGAATAATAAATAATGGAACCAGGTCCGGTGTAAAACACACAAACGGGATATTCCAACAGAATAATAACAAGACGGAACCAGGTCCGGTGTAAAACACACAGACAGGATGTTCCAACAGAATAATAATAAAAACGGAACCAGGTCCGGTGTAAAACACACAGACAAGATGTTCCAACAGAATAATAGAAGAATGTCACCAAGTATAGGGTAGACCACGTATACAGGTTATTCCAACAGAATAATAAGAAATGGAATAACAACAGTTCTCTTCATAAATAAGAAAGAATAACACCCCTTACCGTTTTAAAGAAGAGCTGAAATAAGGAAGTAGTTAAGTAGCAGAATACTCTTCTTCTCTCTCTCTATAATTTCTCTCTATAGTTTCTCTCTCTAGAGTTCAGTGAATTCGTAAGAAATAATGAAGGAATGAGCTTCTATTTATAGAAAAATAGAATACATAGTAACTAATCCATGAACGGTCCAGATTGATTACTTTAATCTGACGGTCCATATTTAAAGAAAAATCTTTTAAATAAAATATAATATATTCTATTTATAGAATAACTTTAATAAAGTATTCTGTTTTATATAAAAAGATGTTTCTGTTTTATTACGTTAATAATACGAATAAAACAAAACGTCATTATCGCTAAATAATTCATATTATTAACTGACAATAATTGAATCAAACTGAGTGACTTCTCACATAAGCATTAATAATCAATACCGTGTGTTACTATGCAACCACACGTATTACTGTACTTTTACTACCGAGTAGTTCAACAGTAACAATGGTAAAACTTCCGCCGTTATTTTTAATAAAATATTTTTGTCATTTTCTCAATCCGACAATAATTCCGTTGTGGGGTCCACCAATGATTGTGTCGTTGTACGAATATTCCCTGTTAAAACGAATATTCCCCGACCAATCGAATATTATATGACAACTTGGATACTTTACAAAATTTATAAATACTACCCATAACTATTATATCAAATCTACACCATAATATAAAAAAAAATTATTTCGAGAAAAATTAAATATTTATTCATAAAATCTGGGGTTTCACAATCTCCCCTCCTTATAGAATTTTGCCCTCGAAATTTACGTGCATACTTGGTATGCCGAACATGTGAGGATACCTTGACTTCACTTCAAATTCTAACTCTTGAGGTATAACCTTTAAGCATCGAATATGATCCTTCTTATCCAAGATGTTAACACGTATCTCCTCATACGTTAAATTTTTTGTTATCTCGTCCGGTTCTAAATTAATAATGTGGTTCGGGTCGTCCACATATTTACGTAACATCGATACGTAAAAAAAAATGTTCTGAATACGCAACATACTTGGCGGTAAAACGAGTCTATAGGCCACAGTTCCTACTTCATCGAGGATTTCAAATGGGCCAATTAAATCGAGAGTTGAGATTTCCTCTCTTCGTCGATTCTTGCTTCTAGAATAACGCCCTCTTGAACCTTCTTCTTCACATTTATCAGCTCTGAGTATGTAGCTTGAGCAGTTTTAACTTTATCGATTAAAACCGATTCTAATCATATATTCGTTATCTTCACGTGGGTTCGTATATTCGCACTTGTAACCGCATACGATCTTCTACTCAACGCATCAGCTACCACGTTCGCTTTTTCACGATGGTATGGTATGATCATAATCTTTAACAGCTCGAGCCAACGTCTTTGGCGCATGTTACGTTCGCTTTAGTTGAATAAATATTTGAGGGTTTAAGAAATGGGTTTTGTACTGGGGTCAATACAAAATTCGATTTCACGCTCTAGGGGTAAGCTAAGAAGTCTTCAAGAATACGTCAGGAAATTTATTAACAATAGAAATATCATTCAAAACTGTGACTCTCGTCCAAGACTTGGATAACACGTCACATTGATATCTATTAACTTGTCACCGTTATTCACAACGTCCCCTACCGAAAGTCTGGCTTCGGTACATTCCACATAAGAAAGTCAACAACGAAAGGATCGGGGCTCTTTATTTATGGCTTGATATGACAATGATTGACTTTAGTGGTTTGGTTACTTTGAATCCGCATAACAAGGTGGTTAGGAGTATGAAAGCTAACAACCTTACGAGAAGCATGATAAGTAGTGAACCAATCGTTTCAAAAAATCACATCAAAGGCAAGTATTTTAAAAGAGATAAGATCGACAGGTAACATGAACGTGTTGATTTGAACAAGATTTATAAATAGTGGAGGCAATGAAGATTTCTCCCAACTGACTTTAAACAGACATATCAAAGTCTAAACATTGAACACAACTAGGTGAAATAAAAGAGTGAGTAGAACCGGTATCTAACACGGTATAGACTTCGCAAGAGTTTATGACTAACATACCCGTGATAATTTTATTCAGGTTCCTCGTCACGAAAAAAAAAATGCTTTCTCTTAAACTACTGGCTTTGGCTTTTCTGGGACGGTCTTTTATGCCTCCATCCTATCTGAACTTGTCTTCGGTGAACGAAAAAATCGGGCTAAGTGACCTTCTCTTCCACAATTATAGCATGCTTTGGATGGCATCGCGCAGTTTGGACTGATGTGTCCCTCCCCTCCGTATTTGAAGCATATGATAGGTGGTCGTTCTCCTTCCTTAACAACGGGTGCTGGTGCTGACGTCTTTCCATCATTGTTGAATTTCCTATTCTTGAAATGTCCATTCTTATTGTTTTGACCATGATTACCATTGAAGTGGTTACCATTTCTGGCATGTTGATTCCCTCCATGCTTATTGTCACCGCTTTGATGACTGTTATCACCAGTATTATCATTTTTCTGGCTGCTCTCTTTTGGTTGCGTTGACTCGTTATCGCGCTCCACTAACTGAGCCCTATTCACAACATCTGAATACAAACACAATTTATGAGAAATAAGATATTGACGTATCTCCGGTTTCAAACCTCTTAAAAACATACGCGTCATTCTCTCTTCATTATCCACCAAGTGGGATGCAAATCGGGACAACTCGGCAAACTTGGTTTCGTACTGCGACACGGTCATGTTATTTTGTTCCAACTTGATAAATTCCACCTCCTTCATGTGACGAATACTTTCGGGAAAGTACTTGTCATTGAACAGTTCTTGGAACTTCTCCCAAGACATCTTGAGTGCGTCAGGCTGGGTACGTTTTACAGATTCCCACCAGTAATCTGCCTCTTCACGCAACATAAAGGTGGCAAAGGGAACCTTTTGCTCCTCGGAGCATCCCAAGACATCAAATATCTTGGTGATCTGCTTTAACCACGTCTCCGCCTTAAGTGGTTCTGGCTTTCCCAAAAACTCCGGTGGTCCCAGCTCCTTGAATTGCTTAGCGGTGGCCAACCATGGGTTGCCATTGTTTCCTCCTACATTATGAACAGGAGCCGCCTTCGCCTGATGTTGCATGAATACAAAAAAACTCTTAAACGTACCGTCGTTCGTCAATTGATCAGTGTTGTTGTTTACAGGAGGATTATCGCCATCCTGTTGCACATTGTCCTGATTATTGATCTGTGGAGACTCAACGGTCTCCTGTGCTCCATTGCTTATCTCAACATTTTCGAATGCCATTTGCAAATACTACAACAAAACAAGGGTTAATTAACATATAACATATTATCCATATACTTTGACCGACCAATTAAATACCAAATAAACTTAGGTAGGTCATACTAGCGAAGGAATTCCCCGTCTCTCCCCTCCTAGTTATATTCTCACATCCTAGCCAGGGATCATATCCCTAAGCTCTGATACCAACTGTGACGCCCCCAAAATCAGGTATACATCACCCATCTTGGGTCGCCACTTACATGGTACAAAATATAAATACAACTTACTAATACAACCGTCGTGTACAATACGACAAAACATAAACTGTGAGTTTGAATACAAATATTATCTTCTAGAGAGTATTCATACTCAAAAGGAGTTCTCATTACATTTATTAACACACCATTACATAGAATAGTGAGGACTACTAACTAATACTATCATTCGGACCATCACTCCGTTCCCCGACTTGCCCCAGCTACGTTCTCATTTCCTGAAGAGAACAGTGAAAGAAAGGGTGAGCTCAACTAGCCCAGTAAGAAATATTATGACTAAGATAATGCAGAATAAATTATCATTAGCCTTCAACAATGTTAAACTGATAAAATATAATAGACATCAAGTTTAACTGCAGCGGAACAAGCAATCCATTAAAAGAGTCAAGTAGAAAATAAACTCTACTATCTTTTATGATTTAAAAGATTTTCCAACACTGTGATCGCTGAGACTCAGCTTAATAAAATAATCCACATCATCGAATCACCCCTGCACTACGGCCAAGGATATTTGTATATTTATTAATGGTCATGATCATGCCAACAACTGTCCATCAATGCACTACGGGCCAATGAGGACTTTTACCACATCATTTGTAACATTACGGTCATGATTATACCGAATAATCCCTCGTCATAATCATACCTAGTCCATCTATGCACTACAGGCCACATATGACTTTCAACATTTTATAAACATGAGGATGATGACAATGATATAAGAATTCAATAAAACAAGTTCAAGAATTAATTTATCCAAGAATTAACAACGTCCAAATTGTCAACATGATACTGCTTTGTGGAGTAAAATTCAAGAATACTTAGAAGAATATTTTCATGAAAAGATACTGGAAGAACTGCAATTATCAAGGATATTTCACTAATTTCATGGAGTATAGAAGTCAAAACTTAAGCAATTGAGTATAATAAAGAATGAAATAACAAAAGAAATCACCATGCATGCGATATACCGCACAGACAGGTTATTCCAACAGAATAATAAATAATGGAATCAGGTCCGGCGTAAACGCACAGACATGATATTCCGACAGAATAATAAATAATGGAACCAGGTCCGGTGTAATACACACAGACAGGATATTCCGACAGAATAATAAATAATGGAACCAGGTCCGGTGTAAAACACACAGACGGGATATTCCAACAGAATAATAATAAGACGGAACCAGGTCCGGTGTAAAACACACAGACAGGATGTTCCAACAGAATAATAATAAAAACGGAACCAGGTCCGGTGTAAAACATACAGACAGGATGTTCCAACAGAATAATAATAAAAACGGAATCAGGTCCGGTGTAAAACACACAGACAGGATGTTCCAACAGAATAATAGAAGAATGTCACCAAGTATAGGGTAGACCACGTATACAGGTTATTCCAACAGAATAATAAGAAATGGAATAACAACAGTTCTCTTCATGAATAAGAAAGAATAACACCCCTTACCATTTTAAAGAAGAGCTGAAATAAGGAAGTAGTTAAGTAGCAGAATACTCTTCTTCTCTCTCTCTATAGTTTCTCTCTATAGTTTCTATCTCTAGAGTTCAGTGAATTCGTAATAAATAATGAAGGAATGAGCTTCTATTTATAGAAAAATAGAATGCATAATAACTAATCCATGAACGGTCCAGATTGATTACTTTAATCTGACGGTCCATATTTAAAGAAAAATCTTTTAAATAAAATATAATATATTCTATTTATAGAATAACTTTAATAAAGTATTCTGTTTTATATAAAAAGATGTTTCTGTTTTATTACGTTAATAATACGAATAAAATAAAACGTCATTATCGCTAAATAATTCATATTATTAACTGACAATAATTGAATCAAACTGAGTGACTTCTCACATAAGCATTAATAATCAATACCGTGTGTTACTATGTAACCACACGTATTACTGTACTTTTACTACCGAGTAGTTCAACAGTAACAATGGTAAAACTTCCGCCGTTATTTTTAATAAAATATTTTTGTCGTTTTCTCAATCCGACAATAATTCCGTTGTGGGGTCCACCAATGATTGTGTCGTTGTACGAATATTCCCTGTTAAAACGAATATTTCCCGACCAATCGAATATTATATGACAACTTGGATACTTTACAAAATTTATAAATACTACCCATAACTATTATATCAAATCCACACCATAATATAAAAAAAAATTATTTCGAGAAAAATTAAATATTTATTCATAAAATCTGGGGTTTCACAAAAAGGTTCGACATGTATATGTTGACGATTGGACTGTAAGAGTCGCCAGTTGGTTTTTTAAATGGTTGTACCAACACAACCGAGAAAAGGTTTGCACATTAACCCAGTGATGTGACACTGCTTAACGGAACTCTGAAACCGAGATTTATTAGGGTCCGGGGACTTGGTTCTGCAGAGTGAAGGTGTTAGGCACCCCCCGACATCTGTGTTACCACGATGACCGCCACTTTTCGATTAAACCATTATATGAATGTGTGTATGTGTGTTTGTGGATCAATGTTCAATTATTTAGAAGTAGTGCTATGCCTCATTCGCACCTATATACATAGGGTTTGAATTTCTGTATAAAATTTAGTTTTAACAAGATATAGCAGGGATATTTTATAAAAATAGGTTTTCAAACCCTTTTGCTCAATAGTAATTGAGGCCTTTGATACTTCCATTTTATTAGGTGTTCGGCTTGATTATTTTTATTTTCAAGATGCGAAGCATCTTCTAGAAAATAATATACATAGCAGTACCGAACTCCTTATGGGCATGAGAGCCATCTAAGAAAATTCGAACAACGTAAATAATTTACAAGCCGTGTATAGCTGAAAATGTTCATAACCAGAACCGAATCTAGATTCAGTAGACTGAATATGTGATCACATGATTCCTTGGCTCACATGATGTAGCAATTTGTATGAAGGTTGTAAATAGTTATATATATCAAAGCAGTAAATATATATGTATATATATATGTGTGTGTGTGCGTGTGTGTGTGTGTTTGTGTGTGTGTGTGTGTGCAGACAGTCATTCACCACGAAGCACCTCCATGGGGGATTGTAAATATAAATAAAGCATTAAAAACCAATCAACCACCACGAAGCACCTCCATGGGGGATTGGAAAATATAAATAAAGCTTTAAAAACCAATCAACCACCACGAAGCACCTCCATGGGGGATTGGAAAATATAAATAAAGTAGTAAAATGATCAACCACCTTGAAGTAAACTCCAAACGGGACAAAATATAAATAAAGCTGTAAAAGGTCACGAAATAAACTCCAGGTCAGACTTAAATGTATATATATATATATATATATATATATATATATATATATATATATGGACTAACATTATCGAGTTATGCCTTGATTGAGCCTGGACTTACGTCCGTAGCGTTTATTTACTTATATATATATATATATATATATATATATATATATATATATATATATATATATATATAATATACAAAAAAATAAAAGCCACGGACCAAAGTTCGGGCATACACACGCTACATGACTCTCAACGTGAAGAATTGTATGTGCACAATAGTGGAGAAAGGCTTTAGAAAGTGTAAGAAATCTTACAGTGGACTGCCAAAAAAGACTTCAAAGACTTTAAATGGATGAACACTTGGCTCCTGCCGGTAAAAATATAGCCAAATATAAGCTCACAAGTGTTTGAAATAAGAAATCACTCAATTTAGGGTGTGTACAGAGCAAATTGGACAGAGCTTCCTCGCCTTTTCTCTCTTCAAAATGGCTGCCCCAAGTCCTCTATTTGTAGAGGGGGGACCAGCAGGTGTACCTTCAGAAGCCGCAGATGCACCTGCGGCTGCATGGGGTGCCCCGGGTTCTGCGGGTCCCGCCGTCTCAAAGTACGTGCACACGTGCAACATGTTATCCGCTCAAACTTTTAGAACTTCAATCTAGGCATCTGATCGAGGTGTATAAGACCTTTTACGGTATGCTATTGTCGAGAGCTACACAATGACATGGGATCAGAGGTTGTCAAAAGTCAGGAAGATGGGACCATGCCATTGGTCTTCATGCTTCAAATTCTATCCGGTGTGCTGTCTTGTGTAGTAGTCACTCAAGATTGGAGCTCTTTGGTTCTTGTAGGACATTTCTATGTAGAATGTATGTTAAATGTTATTAAGATGGAACAATATGGGATTGGGATGACAAAATGATGATTCTGCCCCTTACCGTGGTTATCTCCGTTTTGATCTATTTTAGCGGTCGTTGCTCAAGGTTATCTTTGAGATTGGACTGTTGTAGGTGTTGACGATCCTCAGGGTTATCTCTAAGGTGTGTCTGACTTCCCAGGGTTATCCTCAAGCTTGGGGAGTGAGTGCATTGGGGTTATCACCGAGTGTTGAAGTTGATAGCATGGATTTGAAACAAGCATTTCCAGGGTTATCTCCAGAACTACAACTGCATGCCTCGGGGTTATCTCCGAGGTTGATACTATATTTCCTGGTGTTATTTTTGGGACTGAGACTGAGTATCTCGGGGTCATATCCGAGATGAAACGATCTTCTCTGGTGTGATTTTCGGCATTTGAACTGCATTCCTCGGGGGTTATCTCCGAGGTTGAAACTGAAACTCCCAGTGTTGTTTTTGGGACTGAACTGGATATCTCGGGGTTATCTCTGAGATGGTAATAACTGAACATCCCAAGGTTGTCTCCGGGATTAAACTGAGTTGTCTTCCAGGGTTATCTCTGAAAGACGATTCTGCACTCCTGCAATGTTAGTAACAGGTATGCAGAAATTTCGAGTGTCTACAGCAGGACACCTGCTGCAGCCGCAGGTGGACCTGCGGCCAACCGTGGGTTGCCTTAAATGGAAGGTTGGCTTTCACAAGTCATTTTCAAGTTGCGCCGCACAGGAAATCTGAGAGCTCTTCTTCAGATCTGATGAGTTCGGGCATCTTTCTGTAAATTTTGTCACCATACAAGTGTTCTACACTGCTCTAGTAACGTATGCATGTCTTCTTTTCCAGTTTTTATCCGTTAGAAAATGAGTTATCACATGAAATGCTTCTAAACACATAGTAGTGAATATGCATGCTCATATGACTTGATAAAAAATATTCTACATAGTAAATGTTAGTATTTAACCATGCTGAACATAATGATGTGAAAAATTTTGACTTCTGAAATAGTCAAATTGGCACCTTTTTTCTGCTATTTCTTATCCTATTTAAGGACAAATGAGCAAAGGTAGTAATGCAAAGTAATCCTGGTAATTAGGCTACCTTTATGGATTGATGACTTTGACATTTTAATGCATATAGTATGTTTATGACTATGTATATGTGTGCTACTGAATGGCCACCTAGTTATGCCTATGCGCATGTGGATAATCCTATTTACAAAGGAGACTCTGGCAAAATTTTTCCAAAAGTCTAGGCATTAGGTAGTCATGCATTTTTAACTCTACTATAGACATATGTTAAAGTACTGCATGCATGCATGTAGTCATAAAAGGCATTTGAAAAGCTCCAGGTTAGAATTTATCACACCCTTTCTGAGGTGATTTGGAGACTTTTGTCCAGATATTATGGATCCAAATCAGTCGAGTAGTTCCCGTATGACCACTTCATGTTTACGGAGGAGGGTTTCTAATGTGCCATGACCCCGTTTAGTTAGACAACCTCATCATTTGGTGGAGGCAGTGATTCGTCATGTTCGGGTTAATGTACCGGATGTTGAGGACGTGGAGGAGGATGTACTAGTTGCGAATCCTGCTCCTACTACTCGTGCTCCCTATAGGGACCTTCCATGCATTGTTGTGATGATTCTAGAGCTTCTGGATGATTTGAGTCGCCACCCCTTAATTTACTTGCATGAAAACGAGGTAAAAGCTGAGTATTATCTTCCTTTTCCTATTGATAAGGAGCAAGGATTCGGATGTTATTTTGCATTTGTGGCGCAGGTTCCCGACTTTACACAGCCTCGAGGGAATTGGTTCAGCATTCACTCTCTATATCAGGCTTTGCATCCCGATTATCGAGCGATTGTACATAGTTGGGGGTTTGAGGTGTTCTTTTCCATCCTTCCCCATCGTTGACCCTGGGATTATCTCAGGGCATTGTCTGAGTGTTGGTTTTACCAGACTTAGTCTCTCTATTTGTTGGATTGTGAGGTAATGATGACGTCGATGAATTGGCTATTTATCACCGATATAGAATTTGGAGGGGTGCAAGTGTCTTGTATGGTGAATATTATCCTGACTGCCGTCAGATCCTTGCTAGGAGTTCTGGCTAAGGTGCTCAAGGGCAGGACAATTCATACCAGTCCTTTGAGCGTGGATGCCATGAGTGGGCTATTGAGTGATCCCATGCCCGATGATGTGAGAGTCAGGGATCACATTCTTCGGCGATTGTTCCTGATGATCATTAGGGGCTGCTTTATAGCTGATATCTCTTCCACGGTGTCATTCACTTTAATCAGCGTCACTCGGGAGGTGGACCATATTGGAGAGTATGACTGGGGCTCCTATACATTCGCCTATTTCGTCAAGGGAATGCGCATGCGTTCGCAGGGCTTGATGGAGGATTGGTTAGGATTTTACTCGTTTCTGCTGGTGAGTATTTCTCTTTTGATTTCCCAAGTACAGGTTAAGAGTGTTGACTGACAGCAAATGTTTGCCTTTGTGTTGGCAGTTTTGGGCCTATGAGAGGCTCTCATGTTTGCGTCCCGTGAGTGTTTTAGGTTTGGAGACATATCCACGAGGACGGTGGTGGCATCACTCCATTCTGGCGGAGGTTCCCGTAGCAGAGGGTTTCACCCATTGTATGCTACAGTTGGAGTTATTGACAACTGATGCTGTCACATGGATTCCCTTCTCTGGGGAAAACTTGCTCGTGGGCTTCGAGGTTGGGTACCCGACTGGTGTTGAGTACATTATGTCCACCCGTAGGATTCCTCTTTCACTGATGGATGATGGGAGCTCTATTTAGAAGAGTGTGCTATTAGGAGCATCACAGGAGAGATTCGTGTGCCGATCTTGCCTCCTGCCAGGCATTATTGGCCTGTGTTGCAGTTGCCACCATCGCTGGTGGTCCCCTTGTACCATTGGAGCCCAGACCTGCGTCACTCAGTTCATGGGGGATATGGTTCCTGGATCCGTGGTGATGACGGATTGGTTGGCCTATGTTTGAGATCCGAGTCATTTGACGCAGATTGATAGGTTGACCCGGCAGTTGGACTGGGCACATTTCTTCATCCGACACTTGGGTAGAGATCCTTCAGAGGTAGATACTTTTGATCCTTCCAGCTCAGGCGTTGGCCCCTCAGGTGACCCATATGGCTTTGCCAGTGCAGATTCTCCTTTGTATAGGCCTGACATCTCTGTTAATAGAGATCCAGTGACTCAAGAGGAGTTACATCAGGTGGACAAGATTGATGATATAATAACCCAATAGTTTCAATATAATTAAATAATAAATTTTGCAGTTTATTTTTTTATATATATTTATAAAGGGGAGATTTTGTGCAAAGTAAAGTGTATGTATATATGTGATAAATAAAAATTATTTAATACCATTGATCATTAAAGAGTATATTCTTATAATAAATTTTTGTAATAAAAACAGTTATTATTTATTTTCCATGAATATATGATATTTAGGATAAGTAATGAATACACTCTTAGTCTTATAATATCACTTTTGTGGACATCAATTCATGTCGTATAAAACGAGTTTAGCAATGAAAATTGGCACTGGCTTATGCTAAACCAGTCTTGGCACTGTCAGGGCACGGCGCAGCTGCGCCATCCCAGTAGTACAAACTGGCGCAGCTGTGCCAATGGACAGTTGGAGAGAATAAATTTTTTTCTTCTTTAGAAATAAAATGGAACATTTTGTTATATGTGTAACATTGGTAAACCATGAAATGAAGTGTGTTATGTTTGACGAAGGAAATATTAAGTAAACCATTAATTAATATTAATTAATTGTGGTAGAATATTGATTACTTGGTAATTAAGTAATAACAAGTGATTACTATTATTTGCAATATATCTATAAATATAATAAGAATTATATAGATACTTAATGATTATGGAGATCCATAAATACATTAACCGACGATGATTAGAGTAATTAATTTTGGTGTTAATTAGTCAAGGAAGTGAATAATTTATTAATATAAATAAATAAGTTATTATTATAATAATATTAGATTATCGGTTACGTGCATGTGAGCAGTATTGCGACTATACGATATAGCGTAGTGTGACTTTTATGTGGCTATATATTAAGTTCTATGAAACTATATTATATGAAGCAATGTGATTATGCATATTAAAGCTATAGGTTATAAAAACATCATGAAGGTGTATGTGACAAAATGTATGTGGGTATATATTAAAATAATATACCATGAACATATTGTAAGCTATTATTTTAATATAGTATACCGGTGTAATAAAATATGCATGTACTATATGTATGTTACATTTCCATATTACATCTACTACCTTGAATTATTAAATATGTAAATCATATTGTGACATGAAGTTATAACTAATGTAGGGTTGTTATGTGTATACAATGCTACATAAGAATAAGGTTTGTGTATAAGTGTATAGTCTAGTATTACAAGGTTGCTGAGTATTTAGGTTGTCCCAAATTTAGTGTCCAAATTGCTCCTTATTTCATATTCACGTGTTTGGCAAAAAGGCTAAGGCTTATTCCTTCTTCTTCTTCCAAGCTCAAGCTGGCAATCTAGATGTCAATGATGAACAAGGGAGTGGGAATAATGATGTAAATTAACTACCATTTACCAACTCTCTCTTAACCGTCATGTAATCTAACATTATCATTGGTTTAATTTGATGTACATATGCATTGTCTGTGTTCTTATTTCTCTATAAATACCACCCATCTTCTCCAATTTCCATTGCTGAGAATTCCATTGAGTGTGAGATTGAGAGCATTCAAGCATTCTAGGACATTGGGAGTTCATTAGGAGCAAGCTAATTCATAATTGTAGAGGTATCAATTCTTCCATTTTTAGTTTATGTCAAATGAATTCTTGAGTTCTTGAAATTCAATTATATGGAATTAGATGATGGCGAGGTTGGGTGTTGGTTGTATGGTTGTTATATAACTATATTAGCATATTGAAACTGATACATACTTGTTTAGAATTGAATTCATGAGTAATTTATGTGTTTGGGCTAAAGTTCTGCCGAAGCAGACTGTTCTTGGTTCGAACCAGGCACGGTGCAGCTACGCCGGATTTACACTGAGGCGCAGCGCAGTTGCGCCAGTCTCTGTTTTTAGTTGGAGTTTCTGTTTTCAAATCTGATCAATGTTAGTCAACTAATATGGCTTAAACTAACATGCAAGCATGTGTAACATGTATATATTAGTATATTACCCTAATGTGAGCATGTTTTACTATGATAGCATATATGATAATCAAAAACATATAGTTAGATGAAAAATAGGATTTTAGAAAGGAACTTGATATGTATATATGCTATGTTCATATACTGACTTTGCAAGCATGTTGGCATGATTTAGAAAGGCATGAATAACCCGTTAACTTGTGTTCATATGATTCATAGTTCTTTGCTCATAACCACTTTACTTAGGATTTGTATTAAACTTAGTATAGTGAGCTAATATGCAAGACTACTACATACTCTATATTCTTACCTTGCGAGCATGATAACATGACTTAATCTCAAATGATTAGAGCCTTAAAGTTGTCTAGTATATGTTAAATTGCATTATTTAAGTTTAAAATAGTTTCAAAAGTAAACTTGAACAAATTTTTAAAATATAGTTGCATCACATGAATATCTAGATTCTAAAGGGTTAAGATGTCATATTATGTCTATAATATCCCTATACATGATCCATATGTATTGAACATGTAGAACCTACTAGTAAGGTTACGAATGAAAATACAAACCTTGAATGAGAATGTTAACATACTACTTTGGAAGTAAGAATCTGACTTTTATGAGCATGTTTGATGGTACTTTTAAACTTGCTAAATGTATTATACATATATATCTACCAAGTTAAGAGTGTGAAATAAAGTTAGAACTAAGTAAAGCATGTTTTCAAAATAATAACTAGAATAGTTACACATATGTGTTATGAATACTCACAAGCATGCCTAATATGAGTTATATGACTATCTTGTATGTTTAGAAGGAAAGCATGTTAGACTCTGTGGTTTCATGACCTTGAATGGCCTTAACTTGTTGAAATGTTTAAACTTAGAATTATTATTATAAAAAGGGAACCTAGATTAACTTGGGAAGCATGAAAAGGCCTTTAACATGTCAAAATGTATTATGTATGATTGTGTGTTCAAGCCGGATAGAGACCACAAGGCAACAGCTGAATTTTGGCTGGGTCAGAGGACGGCGCAGCTGCGCCGGTCCTAGGCATAGCCATGGCGCAGCTGCGCCAGTCTGAAATCAGGACTTGGTCAGTTTTGAAATCTGAACTTTGGCAGTTAACTTGTATGATGTCTTTACTACTAGAAATGGTTTAAAAATCTACTAATGTATGTGTATATGTGAGGACTAAGTAATAAGATAGTGTTCTCTTAGATAATGAAAGTTTAAGGGTGAAAATACCTTAAACTTGGGCATTCTTAATTTGCTTATGAAATAACTAGATAATTGATTTTGTGATAAACCTGTGAGTTGGTTTTGTACCATATGTGCATTTTTGAATCATGTCAAACCTGAATAAAGAATTTGTTAGCTAATGAACATCTTATGCTTGTAATACGTTATAAATAGGATTCGAAAGTGTTTATTTATTTACATGGATAATTTACGCTTAAGGCAAGTTCCTTGAACTCTACTTTTATTGAGCAAGTATCCTATCTTTGCATTTTCTTTATGCAATGCACATAAGTAAGAAAGTTTTATAATTATATTATTATTGTACTAGATTATTAACCCTGTTGTTATATATATTATATCTGATCATTGATTATCAACATGTTATTATATTGTATTTCAGATATATATTCTGTTCATTAATTTCTATATATATGGTTATACAAGTGTCCCCACTTGGATAATCATTGTATTTAATCACATGTTGATATATATATATATATATACCAATTGATTGCCAATATGTATACATTAAGTAAAAGTCGTCTAAGCTATTTGATCAGCTAGACACGGATTTAGAAATATCGTTGAATATAATAAAACCTTTTTGTATCCAATCAAATTGCTTTGGTTCTGATTCCCGACTAAGTATGAACATCTCGAACATGGGAAAACTTTTGTGCGCCTGAGGCGGATATGATGAACGAGAATATCGTTCTGGTATGTAGTATCGACCAATACAAGGCACAACGGGCTAATCACCCCCGTGCCCGTAAGTTATGACAGTTTACGGATGAAGTTCTGCTAAACCTATTCAAAAATTGAAAACAATGTTCATAGTATGTCACCTTAACCCTATTTATAGTCAGTACGTAGTTTCAAAAATTTGATAGAGAGTGGTTATGTTATTATTATCGGTTCAGATTACTTCATAACTATTGATTCGTTGTAGAAGGGTAGTACAAAGAAAACATTTAATCCTTTCAGCTAATATTTATAATTGTTGTTACTTGCTGGGCACTCAAATGTTCATCCTTGCTTAATTTAAATGTTTTCAGTTAAGTATGATCAACCAAAGGGCTCTGCCAGTAACAAAAGGAAAGGAAAGCTGTCAAAATAAGTTGTGTTATCATATGTAATAGCTAGACTTAAATAAAATGATAATATTTATTAAGTATCATGTAATGAATGTTTTAAGGCCGTGTACCTGAGATTTAGACAACTCTGATATATAAATTAAGTTTGATATTCATGAAATTATTATTATTATTCCGCTAAAAGAAATGGTATCGTGAAGCACTGGATTCGGGTTTCAAGCACCTGAATTTGGGGGCGTCACAAATGATGTAGACATTGACACCATTGTCTTCTTCAGATGTATATGTGGACACTCAGAATTTTTGTATTCCTATTACTAACATTACAGGAGGGTAGAATCGACTTCCAGAGATAAACCTGGAGGATAGCTCAGTCCAATCCCAAAAATAACGTTGGGAGTTTGATTTCCACCTCGGAAACAACACCGAGGAAAGCAGTTCAGTCTCGGAGATAGCCCCGAGATCCTTAGTTCCAGTCCCAAAAATAACACCGGGAGCTTCATCGCCAACCTCAGAGATAAACCCCGAGGGATGCAGTTCAAGTTCTGGAAATAACAACGGAGAAGGCAGTTCAATCTCGGAGATAACCCCGAGGGATATAGTTGCTGTTCCGGAGATAACCCTGTAAATGCTTGTTTCAAACCCTAGCAATCAGCTTCAACCTCGGAGATGACCCCGAGGCACTCAGTCCCAAACTCAGAGATAACCGCGGGAGGTCAGAGACACCTCAGAGATAACCCTGAGGACATTTCACACTTGCAGCGGTCCAATCTCAGAGAAAACCCTGAGCAACGACTACTAAATCAGCTCAAACTAGAGATAACCCCGGTGAGGGGCAAAATCATCATTTGGCTACCTCGATCCAATATTGCACAGTCTCAACATACATTCTACACAGTAATGTCCTATAAGAACCAATGGCTCTAATCCCGAGTGACTACTACTCAAGACAACACACCGAATAGAATTTAAAGCTTGAAAACCAAAGGTATGGTCCCATCTTCCTAACTTTAGACAACCTCTAATCCCATGTTATTGTGTAGCTCTCGACAATAGCATTCTGTTAAAGGTCTTATACACCTCAATCGGAAGCCCGAATTGAAGTTCTGAAAGTTCGAGCAGATATAACGTTGCATGCGTGCACGTACTTCGAGACGGAGCCTGGTCAAGAGAGAAAAGACAAGGAAGCCCTGTCAAATTTGCACTGTACACCCAAAAATGAGTGCTTTCTCATTTTTAAACACTTGTAAGCTTATATTGTGCTATATTTTACCAGCGGGAGCCGAGTGTTCTTCCATTTAAAGCTATTGAAGTCTTATTTGGCAGTCCACTGTAAGCCTTCTTGCTTTACTTAAAGCCTTTCTCCACTACTGTGCACACACCGTTCTTCACGTTGAGAGTCGTGTTGCGTGTATATGCCCGGACTTCGGTCTGTGGCTTTGTACCTCTTTATATATATATATATATATATATATATATATATATATATATATATATAGCGACATATCGCTGAAATGATAAACCGAGCCTAGATTGGGAAACATCAGGTGCGTTTACCGCTTAAATATATATATATATATATATATATATATTTACATTTCTGGCAGGCCTGGAGTTTACTTCGAGGTGGTTGATCATTTTACTACTTTCTTTACATTTTTGATCCCCCATGGAGGTGCTTCGTGGTGGGTGATCGTATATATATATATATATATATATATATATATATATATATATATATATATATATATATATATATATATATATTATAACTTATATATATATATAACTGTTTACAACTTTCATATAAATTGTTACATCATGTGAGCCTAGGAATCATGTGATCACAGATTCAGTTTACTGAATCTAGATTCGGTTCCCATGATGGACATTTTCGGCTGTCAGTAGCTTGTAAATTATTTTCAGTGTCTGAATTTCCTTAGATGGCTCTCATGCCCATAAGGAGTTCCGCACTGCTATGTACATTATTTTCTCGAAGATGCTTCGTATCTCAAAAATAAAAGCAATCAAGCCGAACACTTAATAAAATGGAAGTATCCAAGGCCTCAATTACTATTGAGCATAAGGGTTTGAAAAAAACCTCTTTACAAAACATCACTGCTATATCTTGCTAAAACTGAATTTTTATAAATTCCAACCCTTTGTATATAGGTGCGAACGAGGCCTGGCACTACTTCCAGATAATTGCACATTGATCCACACACACACACACACATTCATATAACAGTTTTATTGAAAAGTGGCGATAACCGTGGCAACACGGATGTCGGGGCGTGCCTAACACCTTCTGTCTGCATAATAAACCTCCCGGACCCTAACGAATCTCAGTTTCACAGACCAGTTAAGTAGTGTTACATCACGTGGTCAATGTGCAAACCTTTTCTTGATTGTGTTGGTACAACCATTTAAAAAACCAACTGGCGACTCTTACAGTCCAATCGTCGACATATAAATGTTGGACCTTTTCACAACTTATTTTTTCAAATAAATCTCACCTAACATGAAAACACCAAAGAACAAGAACAGAAAAGGGACAGTAAAAACCCGACGTCGATAGGTGGCGACTCTGCTAGGGACACCAGTAAGAGGGCTTAAGCCGCTACTACAAACTTTTCAAAACTGTTATTTCCTTGTGTGTGGATGTCGCATTTAAATTTTTGAATGGATGTGTACAAATGCATTTACATACTGTATTTAGTGCTTCACACTATATCTTCTTATGATATTGAAGTGCATCGCACATGTCATCATTTTTATATGGTGAGACACGTTGTATGTGAATGTATATTGTTGGTCCCTCCATCAGGAGGCTATCCTGTCGGTGTTTGATTACTGGACTCGTAGGAAGACTAATTCCAACGAGGCTCAGGAAAGGTACCACCCAGATTCACTCCAGTTGAAAGACCGGATTAACTTCCCGTCGAGTAGATTGCGGTGATCTGGGAACCTTCATGCCAAAAAGCTACGAGAGTAGCCTAAGATAGGTCAACCTCTGATAAACCAAACGCGGAGGTAAGTCTCTTCATACTTTACCATTTTTAATTACTTGTAAACGCAATTACTTGTATTTTCATATCATTTCAAAATCATTGTAATGGAAAATATGAAGGAATATGTGCACATACATATTTAAACTAACATGCTATATACATCTAACACCCGTTTTGTAGGACAACACTCATATAACGGACATATTATAATAGCATGTAAATCATTTATACATTCCCTAAGACTAAACTACATAAGTCTTTTTGTAGGAAAATCAATAGGCCTACTACCCGTTCAAAGTCCAAAAAGGCAACAATCCTACAGCCTATTATGTCTTCATCTAATCAGTCTAACCCTACTCCAGTCTCGTGAAAGGAATTTGATTGGTGATGCAAACAAATTACAGATTTGGCTATTCTGCTTAAAGAACTATATCAGTATACTCAGGGTCCAAAAATGCTTATACATACAAAATCCTCTGCACGTGGAGGAACTCAAGGACCGGATAAGGAAGCTCTAGTACCTGACAAAATTCCTGAAATTACCCACTTCAAAGAAGATCCAAATAGTGGTGATATCAGGAAGAAAGTCCTTCAAATGGAAGAGACTATTCATTCTATCAAAGGAACTGGAGCACATTGGAGTGTCTCATATGCCAACCTTTGTAAATTCCCTGGTGTTCATTATCCTGAAAAGTTTAAAACTCCTGACTTTGAAAAGTATGATGGGTTAGGGGATCCTTACACACATTTGAAGGTATTCATTAGAGAACATGGATCTTATGCTGAGAATGAGAATTTTAGAATGTAGCTATTCCAAAAGAGTCTAACTGGAGAAGCCCGATCGTGGTATACCAGATTAGAAAATTCCAAGATCCACATCTGGGAGGAGCTAGCTCACGCCTTTCTTAGTCAGTACAACTTTCAGTCTCAGATGGCTCCAGACCGATACAAAACTACCAAGGTCAAGAAGCATGCTAATGAGTCTTTCAGAGAGTATGCTCAAAGGTGGAGGCACCTTGCTGCTCAAATTTTTTCCTCTATGACTGAGTTGAGATGGTGATGACCTTCATAGACATTCAAGAAGCTCCATTATATGAGAGAGTTTTAGCTGGCATTGGCAAGCCATTTTTTGAAATGATCAAATATGGATAAATGGCTGAGATGGGATTGAAGTCAGGAAAGATTCAAGACCTAGCTGCCCTTAAAGCTGTTGCTGAGTACATCCAGTCCAAAAATTATTGAAACTACCCCCTGAGGGTCCATAAAAAGAAAGAGGAGGATGTTTCCTTGATACTACAAGGTCAGAAAGGCAATCAGAGCATACCTATCCAGATGAAAAATTACTCTCCCTTTCCAGCACAATCTTCAAATCCTCTATTGCCTAAGGCTGGATAAGTAAGACGCAATCGAGTGTTCACGCCCTTAGGGGACTCACTCGAAAATATCCTCAATCTTCTGATAACTCAGAAGAAAATTACTCATCTTCTTCCACCAGCCAACCCGAATAGGAAAGGTTTCAATGCTACTCGGAAGTGTGCTAATCATGCCGGAGCTCCAGGACATGGTACTCAATATTGTTGGGCCTTGAAACATAAGATCCAGGATTTGATTGATAGCGGTGAGATCGTGGTCACCAAGACCAACAAACCCCATGTACAAGACAACCTTCTTCCTCAACACAAAGAAGAAGAGGTCAACAAGATTAATTGGAGTAGCGGACAGGCTTCTCACTACAATGGTGGATTCTCCAAAACCAGCAAGGATAGTGCTAATAAATGGGATTTTGATCAGTTCCAGTTTATGATGGAACGGAAAATGAATACTTTTTGTGAGCAAGTAGAACAATTGGCATAACTGGTGGTACATCAGCATCAAGTTACACGCCAATTAGTCAACCAGGAGCATCCTAATCTCCTTCCTTTTGTTACAACCACTCCATCACAAATTTCAGAAAGTGAAATGTTTTGGAGGATAAGGCGGCAAAAAGAGCTAATGCCAAAGCCCGTCGGGATTTTGCCAATAAAAGGGAATTTACATACCTGGGCCAACCAATGGAGGAAATATTTCAGATGTTGATCAATGAAGGAAGGATCACAGCTCTGCTACCTCCAATAAACCCTCGTTCAAGACGGTTCAATTCTAATGGAGTGTGTCAGTATCACTCCCATTCTCGCGATCACAGCACAAGAAAATGATGGGCACTCCGCCACCTCATTCAGAACCTAATTGATAGCGGTGTCCTGCAGCTGGCAGACGATGACACTATACTACTTGAGAGTGGGGACACATTTCCTACAAAATGGAAAGATACCTTAGCAGTTATATCCTCTGAGGATGATTTGGTTAACATGCAACTCACAATACAAGCAATTCAACTCAAAGGTGCTGACAATCCTTTGAAAGTGGCTGCGCTAAAGCCAATCATCTTGCCATTTAGCCCACAATATCATGTTGTCAGCCTATAAAAAGTACCATGGAATTATGGAGAGGCTGAAGGATTCACATCTCATACAACTGCTGCAGTGTCGAAGGAGAATCCACTGTATCTTCCCCAACGGGTGATGAAACCTATCATCAAGTCAAAAGGGAAAGTTCCCATGGAGAAAATTAAAAAATTCCTCTGTACTATGGGCCATAATGAAGCCAAGGTGGTTCTAAGCTTGAGGGAAGCTCCACAACAAATTTCCATATTGGACTTGGTTTTCTCTTTCGAAGATCGCAGGAAGATCTTGCTGAAGGTTTTGGAAGAAGCCCATCTGCTGAAATCAATGGATGTTGAAAAATTCCAGTATCTGGTTGATCACATTTTTAACAACAATGTGATATCTTTCACTGATGACGACATACCTCCCGAAGGGACCGGTCACTACAACCTGTTGCACATAACGGTTTTGTCCTTCAGATATATGGTAGGAGGAGTTTTGATAGATGGTGGTTCATCTTCGAATTTCTACCCTTATACCACTTTGGAGAAGATGAATATCAATTTCAAGAGAATTCGAAGTAGCCATACGGTTATCAAAGCTTTTGATAGATCCCGATGAAATGCGGTTGGAGAGATTGAATTGCCGGTGGAAATTGGTCCACATACATTCAGTGTATCCTTTCATGTGCTAAAAATAGCTACACGATACAACTTGCTCTTGGGAAGACCGTGGATCCATAAGGTCGGAGCCATCCCTTCCACCGTTCACCAGCAACTCAAATACATCATTAACGATAGCCTAGTCACTATTAATGATGAGCATGAATGTCCAGAACAAGATGACATACTACTCATCTACTTCAATTAAGAAGTTGAGCTGGTCAGTTTTCATGCCCTGGAGGTGAGCAACATTCATTGCCATCCTATTGGGGGTGCCACCTTTGATATCCAAGATTTCTATCTAGGTAATGTCGGCTACTCAAGAGATGATGTCATTGGGTTATCAACTTGGACAAGGGTTGGGTAAAGATCATCACGGCATTAAGCGCCCAATTCAAGTGTCTTGTCAAACAGTGACAACCAAAATAGGCTATTCTACTAGTTCCAGTCACAGGAATTCTCATAAGCACAAACAGATTCCTTCATCTTTAGCCACACGATGATTGCTCAAACCTACAAATCCTGAACTTACACAGTCTCCGGTGAAAGTGCCAGCCCATGTAATGCCTATACTTTTCCCGAAACCGATACCGGCCAAAGGAAAAGATATTATGATTCCAGATCCCGAAGAGGAGGAAGAGAAACAGAGACGTAAGCAAGACATCGCTAGAATGATGGCAAACATACGCATCATTGTCCATGATGAACATACAAATAGAGACATCCCATACGATGATCACCCAGACATCATGGTCATCATTCGGCAAAAGGAGGATGATGACAACCCCTACATCACTGCAGTCCACCAGAACTTTACCCTCGACAATTGGAGCAGCACTCCTTGCATTGGTCGACAAGGGTAAAATGGGCAGAAACTCCCTCTGCCCTGTAGATATCAATAACTGCTTATTTTTCTGTACAGTATTACCAATTGCTTTGTTATTACATGTTAACACTTTATATGATTGAACAATTTCATATATTAAGTGAAAACATATTTTGTTTCATGACTCTGAACTTAGATGTGTCTATACTTGCTGATAAGGTGCCTTTTCCACACAAGGACTGTAACTTTGATGAAAAGTTGGATTCAGACTTGATGGAAATCCAGGAGGACATTGAGATACCTCAGGAGTTCAAAGAATGGGTCGAAGACAAACCTAAACCCAACCTTTATCAATCCACCTCCTTTAATCTCGAAACCCTTAGAAAGCCCTAAACTAATCCAGATTGGTTCAAAACTTACTTCAAACCAAATGAATGATATGGTTACACTATTAACCCAATTCTAGGATGTGTTTGCATGGTCTCATGAAGACATGGTGGGTTTGCCCGCTAACATTTTCCTTGATCGCCTTCCCATTAAAGAGGGTTTCAAGCTAGTCAGGTAGAAGCTCAGGCAGGCATTATCATGGTGTCCACATTCCTTGAATGGCTATCCAACATAATACTCGTGCCTAAACCGATAGGAAAGGTGCGAGTTTGTGTAGATTACCAGGATCTTAATAAAGCTTGCCTTAAAGATTGCTTTCCCGTGCCATTTATCTACATTCTCATTGACAATACTGCTCAATATGGCATGTACTCCTTTGCTGATTGCTTTGCGGGGTATCATCGAATTATGGTTGTTGAAGAGGATAGTGAGAAAATTGCCTTCATCACTCCTTGGGGAACCTTTTCCTACAGACGGTTGTCATTCGGCCTCATCAATGCCGGGACAACCTATCAGCGAGCTGTGATGGCTATTTTCAATGACTTAATGCACAAAGAGACAGCGATCTAAGTGGATGGCATCATTGTCAAGTCCTGAAGAAAGGAAGACCACCTAGACCATCTCAGAAAACTCTTCAATAGGTTGCGTAAGTACAACTTGAATTTGAATCCAACCAAGTGCGCCTTTGGCATTAAATCAGGTAAGTTACTAGGATTCCTAGTCAGCCACAAAGGGATTGAGCTGGATCCCACTAAAATCCAGGCCATCACGGAAATGCCCATTCCTCATACACAGAAGGAAATATGGGGATTTTTGGGAAGGATCAACTTCATTAGTTGGTTCATCTCCCAACTCACAGCAACCTGTGAGCCTATCTTCAAGTTGTTAAGGAAGAACTCCTCCATGAAATGGAATGATGAGTGTCATAAAGCCTTCCTTACAATCAAAGAGCAATTAGTCAAAGCTCCCATTTTGGTACCTCCCAAGGATGGTGTTCCCCTATTCATGTACCTTTCAATCAACGACAATGTCATAGGCTGCATGCTGGGACAGAAAGATGACAGAGGCCAAGAACGAGCTATCTACTACCTCAGCAAAAGATTCAGCAGCAGTAAACATAAGTATACTCTAATTGAGAAGACTTATTATGCTTTAGCATGGGCTTCCATGAGGTTACAACATTACCTCTATGGTCATACAACCCATCTCATATCCCGCGTGGATCCTCTTAAGTACGTGTTCAGTAAACCCATGTTAAATTGTCGGCTGTCTAGATGGCAGTTGATCCTACAACAATTTGACATCGTCTACGTGACGCAAAAGTCTATCAAAGGTTAAGGAATTGCGGATCAACTGGCCGCCGCACCTACAGGGGACTTCAAACCCTTTGAAACATACTTCCCTGATGAAGGGGTAATGGCAGTTCAATAACACCATCAACACAATGCATGCCGTACATGGAAAATATATTTCGATGGTGCTATTAATATGGAAGGTTCAGGGGTTGGAGCAGTTCTAGTATGCGATACGGGGGAGCAGTATCCCGTCGCCGTCAAATTGTAGTTTGTCAGCACTAACAACACAACTGAGTATGAAGGCTGTATCATGGGGCTAAAACTTGCTCACTTAATGGGCATCAGGCGGTTCACTATAATTGGAGATTCCGAATTGGTGATCAGACAAACTACTAGAATCTATCAAACAAAAGAGCTACATTTACTGCCTTACCATCGGCAAGTTCTACAAATGGCTTTGGAGTTTGATGAAATATCCTTACTCCACATTCCTCGAAATATGAATGACTTTGCGGATGCACTAGCAACTTTGGCCTCCTTGATTCACATTCCTGACAAGGAACACATGCCAAGCATCACACTTGCCCTGCAAAAGGCTCCATCCTATGGGAACTACATTGGAGAAGTATCAGATGAGCTACCTCCCATCCAGAACCCTAGGTAATAGCATATCAGGGAGTACTTGTGAGATAGATCTACACCCGCTGAGGCGAGACTAACTGAAAGAAGGCGGATCCATCGACTGACTATGAAATTCTACTAGAGCGGAGATGCACTCAACAAAAGAGATGCATGATTAAGTCTCCTCAGATGTCTGGACAAAGACTAAGCTCAGAGGCTCATGGATGAGATCCATGGTGGAGTATGTGGCCCACACATGAGCGGCCCTCTACTTGTTAAAAAGATCCTCAGAACAGGACATTACTGGCTCACTCTCACGGCTGACTGTGTTGATCACGTCAAGAGATGTTATCAATGCCAAATTCATAGGAATGCTATCCACGCCCGTCCAAGGGAACTCCATAATATGAGTTCGCCCTGGCCCTTCTCAATATGGGGAATGGATGTGATTGGGCCTATCGAGCCCAAAGCCAGTAATGGGCATCGGTTTATCTTCACCATGATCGACTACTTCACCAAATGAGTAGAAGCAGTCTCCTTCCCTAGGGTTACCAAAGAAGTCATCATTGCTTTCATCAGAAACAATATCATTTATCGATATGGACAACCAGAGGTCATTGTGTCAGACAATGCTAAGAACCTCAACAACAAATTGATGGAGGAGTTGTGCAGTAAATTTCACATCAAACATCTCAACTCCGCATCTATCATCCAAAGATAAATGGTGTTGTTGAAGCGGCTAACAAAAACATCAAGAAAATCATCCAAAAGATGTCCGTCAACCACAAAGGATGGCCTGACTTGTTACCTCAGATTTCATTAGCCTACAAAACATCAATTCACACTTCCACTAGGGCAACCCCCTAGTCATTGACCTATAGAATGGAAATAGTGCTTCCTATAGAAGTGGAAATAGAATCTCTCCGAGTGTTAATAGATGCTGAACTGGATGAAGACCAATGGGTACAAGACAGGTATCACCAATTGTCTCTAATAGATAAAAGCAACTATCTTCCATGGCCAGTTATATCAACAAAGGATCGCCATATCCTATAACAGGAAAGTCCGGCTACGGCAGTTTAAACAACATGACTTAGATTTGATGAAGATCATTAACAACTAAAATCAGTCCAAGGGAAAATTTACCCCAAATTGGGAAGGCCCGTTTGTTGTCAAGGAGGTACTGACAGGAGGCGCTCTTAGATTACAAGAAATGAACGGTGATGAATTTCCACAGCTCATCAACTCGGACACCGTGAAACGGTACTATGTCTGAGGTTACCATTAAGCAAACATCCTGGTTTTGGATCATCAGATCCCAAGTCATTTCAGGTTTTCTAACCCTTCACTACATACAAACTCTTCTTCATACTCTTTTGCCCCATCAGGGAAACATACTTTTCAAGCCAGCAGCCTGGTTCCAGATTAGTGGATCCTTCACGCAACTTTTCTTTCAAAGCTTTATACACCCGTAGTTTTGTCCCACTAGGGATTAAAACTTTTCACACCCGCAGTTTTGTCCCACTAGGGATTAAGACTTTTTCACATCTGCAGTTTGTCCTGTACATAGGATCAAACTTTTTCCCATGCAGTTTGTCCTAAACATGGGATTAAACTTTTTGTTGGCTGCAAATCGTCCTGAACATAGGGAGAACTACGTCGACCTGATCTCCCCGATACCTGGGAGTACGTAGGCAACCATTTTTATGGCCCGGTCGAAATGAAAAAAAAATAAAAACAATACAAAACAAAAATAACAAAAACATTTCTACACCTTTCTCCACCAATAAAACTTCTACACCCATTTACAACCTTTCACATACAGTGTTGAACCTCTTATACCAGGTTCGAACTACGCAGACCTGATCTCCTCTTCAATAGGAGTACGTAGGCAACCATTTAGGGTTCGGTCTCACTCCCTACCAAAACACAAAAACTTGTCCATGGTACTAGGATCATCCTTCAAGCCACCACTTTTCATCGGCTTCAGATCAAAGGGATGAAACTGCCTGACCTCCCCATAAATGGGAGAATCGATGACCATCTAAGCTGCGGTTGATCCTCTAAGAGAAACACTAATCCATAAGAGATAGAACTAACTGGGCTCCTCTTAAATAGGAGTACTGGCGACCATCTATGGTGTGGTCAATCTCCGAGAGGAAAGCCACGCTCCTCTCCATATTTCCATACAGAAACCAGTCCCAAGACACCAAAAGAAGGTAAAGATACATACAGATCAATGATCCATTCTGAAGATCCTGAGACACCTCAATGTCCATCCGTCATGGAGGAATTCAGAATACATCAAGATCACAAGCCCTGAAGAAACAGGAAAATATCAAGCAAGTAGCAAGGCATAACTAAAAGGGAAGTAAATCAAAATATATTTCCCTGCCATATATAATATTGTTTGATATATACAATATGTGTTGTACATGACAAAATAGCTAAGATAGTCTGTGTAGGAAAATACAAGCCTATCTACAAATCATTGCATAATGTGGGCTATCACATCTAACATGGCGTCTCTCTCAGAGGAAGGAGGTAACGCTGCGAGCTCCTGCCCAAGGGTATCTACACGAGTGTATAGATCTACAGCCAACTGCATAGTAACACTGTGATCATCAATATACGCACTCATCTCCGCAACGATGCCAGTGGTAATGGATCTCACTGTAGTATTATCTGTAACAGCTACATCCCAGGAAGATATGGCCTCATCCCACTCAACAATCACTGCATCTCTGGATGATCTAACCTCATCCCGCTCAGCAATAGTGGAGTCTCTATGAGCCGAAGCGTCATCTCTCTCCAACAGAGAGGTGTCTCTCCCTTCAAGTGCTGTCAACATCAAGGCCCTAGCCTGATCTCTTTCAAAGGTCATCAGATGAAGACTCTGCTCTAAATAATGTGCTGAATGCTGGATCACAGTAGCACTCATATTGGGAGAATCTGCAAGAGCTGCTGACAATCTAGTGAATAGCTCCTCCTTGGTGGGAAGATCAATGTCCTCTATGGGCTCCCCATCATTAGAATCAATCCCCTGCATTGTGTATACTATCGTAGTCGATGCAGTCTTTGTCTCCATCCATGCAGAATACTCTATCGAACAGCCTGGATGGCTAACAAAAAACTCACCTAGCTCACGTTGATCCCAACATGCATACACCCTGGATTTGTCCTCTGTTGACAATTGGCGAGAAGCTACACGCTGAACTAATGCCCCCTCAAAAGGATGGAAATCCTAAAACTGGTCGAACTGTGACATCACAGGCAGTGAGTGGTAAGTAGTCATCCCCCTTAAACTAGCTAAAGGGAGATAATTCATGCCAGGTGCATGAGTTATGAAGCTGTAGGGTGAACTGAGCCCTGTGCATGGCAAAATGCCAAATGGATCTCCGATCCCTGCAAAGAACACCGACCAAGATGCAGCGTCTGTATACTTCGCTGGCTGAAAGGAGTAAGACATGGCCATCTCATGGGAAAAATAGTACCCATGCCCTCGAAAAGTGCCAATCGGTCTCAAGTGTGACATAAACCACGCATACAACATGACTGAACTGCCTGTAAATACCCCTGTAAGGAAGGTGTGGCAATACGTGACTGACCTCAATGACTCTGCCACGATCATCGGCACAATGGTATGACCCTCCATGAGAGCTCTCACAGCCATGACAACATCGATGTCTACGTCATCCATATACAGTGGCATGTACACGTAAGCCACTATGCACATCATGAGTACATCTACTCTGGCCTCATGCCACTGATCCTCTGACCTAGTGAAATCCCCAGAGTGACGTGTATAACTTTCCACTGAGTCGAATCTGTCTATCAGAAAGCGCTGGGACACAATATGGCCGGATGTAATCTCATCCCGTACTACTCTACGTCGCAACTCGGTGAGGGTTATAAACTGTCGGCTCATATCACCGATAGCCATTCGAGCGCAAGGTATGTCTAAGGGCAGAGCCGTCAACCGCTCGTACTCCACTAAAGTTAGAGTAAACTCATGGGTCCCAAATCGAAAAATCTATATCTTCAGTATCCAATGCTCCAGTATACCCTCTACAAAGTCTGCGGGAACCTGAAACATCAAGAGGGTCATAGAATGCTGCAATAGTTGATCTACGGTCACCCTGTCTAGAGGTGACAAACTATCATACCATGACGTCAAACGGGAGGCTACCAATACTGGTGGAATGTGGTCAATGCGGCTAACTGTCGAGGAAGACATCTGTGTGGGTCGTAACATAAGACCATCCAGGGGTCAATGCTGAATATCTCTGGACATACATACATATTCATAACATAATACATGCATGATAAACAATAGATATCAATATGATATAGGGAATGAAAAAATGTGCATACATTCCTAAGTATATCATCATTTAATACATCATCTTTGTGTACAGCTGGAAAATACATAGAAATGGGGCAAAACTACCCAACTACTAATAGAGGCCTATCAAAAGATATAGTGAGAATGGGGCACAGCCACCTAGTGTCTAACAGATGCCTATCAAAAGATATAACGAGAATATACATAAGAAGAAGACAATGGTGTCAATGTCTACATCATCAATTTTGTCCACTTGATGTAATTCCTCCTGAGTCACTGGATCTCCATCAACGGGGATGTCATGCTTATACAGTGGAGGATCTGCACCGGTAAAGCCATATGGGTCACCTGAGGGGCCAGCGCCTGAGCTGGATGGATCAAAAGTATCTGCTTCTAAAGGATCTCAGCCCAAGTTTTGGATAAAGAAATGCGCCCGGTCCAACTGTCGGGTTAACCTGTCAATCTGTGTCAAATGAGTCAGATCTCAGACACAGGCCAACCAATACGTCATCATCACAGATCCAGGAACCATATCCCCTATGAACTGAGTGGAATGGGTCTAGGCTCCAATGGTACGAGGGGACCACCATTGATAGAACATCTCATGTGTATATGGACCCTCTTACAATGTAAAGTCGTCAACACCCATCAATGGAATGTCACTGATAGGCAACTGCAATATAGGCCAATAACGCCTGGCAGGAGGCAAGATCGGCACACGAATCTCTCATGTGGTTCTCCTAATAGCACGCTCTCCTAAATAGAGCTCCCATTCTCCATCAGTGAAAAGAGGAATCCTGCGAGTGGACATCACGTACTCAACACCAGTACGGTACCCATCCTCAAAGCCCACGGGCAAGTGTTCTGGAGAGTAGGGAATCCATGTGACGGCATCAGCTGTCAACAACTCCAATTGTAGTCTGCAATGGGTGAAACCCTCAGCTACGAGAACCTCTGCCAGAATGGAGTGATGCCATCGTCGTCCTCATGGATAGGTCTCCAAACCTAACACACTCACGGGACGCAAGCATGCATGTGAAACCCCAGATTTTATGAATAAATATTTAATTTTTCTCGAAATAAATTTTTTTTATATTATGGTGTGGATTTGATATAATAGTTATGGGTAGTATTTATAAATTTTGTAAAGTATCCAAGTTGTCATATAATATTCGATTGGTCGGAGAATATTCGTTTTAACAGGGAATATTCGTACAACGACACAATCATTGGTGGACCCCACAACGAAATTATTGTCGGATTGAGAAAACGACAAAAATATTTTATTAAAAATAACAGCGGAAGTTTTACCATTGTTACTGTTGAACTACTCGGTAGTAAAAGTACAGTAATACGTGTGGTTGCATAGTAACACACTGTATTGATTATTAATGCTTATGTGAGAAGTCACTCAGTTTGATTCAATTATTGTCAGTTAATAATATGAATTATTTAGCGATAATGACGTTTTGTTTTATTCGTATTATTAACGTAATAAAGCAGAAACATCTTTTTATATAAAACAGAATACTTTATTAAAGTTATTCTATAAATAGAATATATTATATTTTATTTAAAAGATTTTTCTTTAAATATGGACCGTCAGATTAAAGTAATCAATCTGGACCGTTCATGGATTAGTTACTATGCATTCTATTTTTCTATAAATAGAAGCTCATCCCTTCATTATTTCTTACGAATTCACTGAACTCTAGAAAGAGAAACTATAGAGAGAAACTATAGAGAGAGAGAAGAAGAGTATTCTGCTACTTAACTACTTCCTTATTTCAGCTCTTCTTTAAAACGGTAAGGGGTTTTATTCTTTCTTATTCATGAAGAGAACTGTTGTTATTCCATTTCTTATTATTCTGTTGGAATAACCTGTATACGTGGTTTACCCTATACTTGGTGACATTCTTCTATTATTCTGTTGGAACATCCTGTCTGTGTGTTTTACACCGGACCTGGTTCCGTTTTTATTATTATTCTGTTGGAACATCCTGTCTGTGTGTTTTACACCGGACCTGGTTCCGTTTTTATTATTATTCTGTTGGAACATCCTGTCTGTGTGTTTTACACCGGACATGGTTCCGTCTTGTTATTATTCTGTTGGAATATCCCGTCTGTGTGTTTTACACCGGACCTGGTTCCATTATTTATTATTCTGTCGGAATATCCTGTCTGTGTATTTTACACCGGACCTGGTTCCATTATTTATTATTCTGTCAGAATATCCTGTCTGTGCGTTTACGCCGGACCTGATTCCATTATTTATTATTCTGTTGGAATAACCTGTCTATGCGGTCTATCGCATGCATGGTGATTTCTTTTGTTATTCCATTCTTTATTATACTCAATTGGTTAAGTTTTGACTTCTATACTCCATGAAATTAGTGAAATATCCTTGATAATTGCGGTTCATCCAGTATCTTTTCATGAAAATATTCTTCTAAGTATTCTTGAATTTTACTCCACAAAGCAGTATCATGTTTACAATTTGGACGTTGTTAATTCTTGGATAAATTAATTCTTGAACTTGTTTTATTGAATTCTTATATCATTGTCATCATCCTCATGTTTATAAAATATTGAAAGTCATCTGTGGCCTGTAGTGCATAGATGGACTTGGTATGATTATGACCAGGGATTATTCGGTATAATCATGACCGTAATATTACAAATGATGTGGTAAAAGTCATCATTGGCCCGTAGTGCATTGATGGACAGTTGTTGGCATGATCATGACCATTAATGAATATACGAATATCCTTGGCCATAGTGCAGGGGTGATTCGATGATGTGGATTATTTTATTAAGCTGAGTCTCAGCGATCACAGTGTTGGAAAATCTTTTAAATCATAAAAGATAGTAGAGTTTATTTTCTACCTGACTCTTTTAATGGATTGCTTGTTCCGCTGCAGTTAAACTTGATGTCTATTATATTTTATCAGTTTAACATTGTTGAAGGCTAATGATAATTTATTCTGTATTATCTTAGTCATAATATTTCTTACTGGGCTAGTTGAGCTCACCCTTTCTTTCACTGTTCTCTTCAGGAAATGAGAACGTAGCTGGGGCAAGTCGGGGAACAGAGTGATGGTCCGAATGATAGTATTAGTTAGTAGTCCTCACTATTCTATGTAATGGTGTGTTAATAAATGTAATGAGGACTCCTTTTGAGTATGAATACTCTCTAGAAGATAATATTTGTATTCAAACTCACAGTTTATGTTTTGTTGTATTGTACACGACGGTTGTATTAGTAAGTTGTATTTATATTTTGTACCATTTAAGTGGCGACCCAAGATGGGTGATGTATACCTGATTTTGGGGGCGTCACAGTTGGTATCAGAGCTTAGGGATATGATCCCTGGCTAGGATGTGAGAATAGAACTAGGAGGGGAGAGACGGGGAATTCCTTCGCTAGTATGACCTACCTAAGTTTATTTGGTATTTAATTGGTCGGTCAAAGTATATGGATAATATGTTATATGTTAATTAACCCTTGTTTTGTTGTAGTATTTGCAAATGGCATCCGAAAATGTTGAGATAAGCAATGGGGCACAGGAGACCGTTGAGTCTCCACAGATCAATAATCAGGACAATGTGCAACAGGATGGCGATAATCCTCCTGTAAACAACAACACTGATCAATTAACGAATGACGGTACGTTTAAGAGTTTTTTTGAATTCATGCAACATCAGGCGAAGGCGGCTCCTGTTCATAATGTAGGAGGAAACAATGGCAACCCATGGTTGGCCACCGCTAAGCAATTCAAGGAGCTGGGACCACCGGAGTTTTTGGAAAAGCCAGAACCACTTAAGGCGGAGACGTGGTTAAAGCAGATCACCAAGATATTTGATGTCTTGGGATGCTCCGAGGAGCAAAAGGTTCCCTTTGCCACCTTTATGTTGCGTGAAGAGGCAGATTACTGGTGGGAATCTGTAAAATGTACCCAGCCTGACGCACTCAAGATGTCTTGGGAGAAGTTCCAAGAACTGTTCAATGACAAGTACTTTCCCGAAAGTATTCGTCACATGAAGGACGTGGAATTTATCAAGTTGGAGCAAAATAACATGACCGTGTCGCAGTACGAAGCCAAGTTTGCCGAGTTGTCCCGATTTGCATCCCACTTGGTGGATAATGAAGAGAGAATGACGCGGATGTTTTTAAGAGGTTTGAAACCGGAGATACGTCAATATCTTATTTCTCATAAACTGTGTTTGTATTCAGATGTTGTGAATAGGGCTCAGTTAGTGGAGCGCGATAACAAGTCAACGCAACCAAAAGAGAGCAGCCAGAAAAATGATAATACTGGTGATAACAGTCATCAAAGCGGTGACAATAAGCATGGAGGGAATGAACATGCCAGAAATGGTAACCACTTCAATGATAATCATGGTCAAAATAATAAGAATGGACATTTCAAGAAGAGAAAATTTAACAATGATGGAAAGACGTCAGCACCAGCACCCGTTGTTAAGGAAGGAGAACGACCACCTATCATATGCTTCAACTGCGGAGGGGAGGGACACATCAGTCCAAACTGCGCGATGCCATCCAAAGCATGCTTTAATTATGGAAGAGAATGTCACTTAGCCCGATTTTGTCATTCACCGAAGACAAGTTCAGATAGGATGGAGGCACCAAAGACCGTCCCAGAAAAGCCAAAGCCAGTAGTTTAAGAGAAAGCGTTTTTTTTTTCGTGACGAGGAACCTGAATAAAATTATCACGGGTATGTTAGTCATAAACTCTTGTGAAGTCTATACTGTGTTAGATACCGGTTCTACTCACTCTTTTATTTCACCTAGTTGTGTTCAATGTTTAGACTTTGATATGTCTGTTTAAAGTCAGTTGGGAGAAATCTTCATTACCTCCACTATTTATAAATCTTGTTCAAATCAACACTTTCACGTTACCTGTCGATCTTATCTCTTTGAAAATACTTGCCTTTGATGTGATTTTTTGAAACGATTGGTTCACTACTTATCATGCTTCTCGTAAGGTTGTTAGCTTTCATACTCCTAACCACCCTGTTATGCGGATTCAAAGTAACCAAACCACTAAAGTCAATCATTGTCATATCAAGCCATAAATAAAGAGCCCCGATCCTTTCGTTGTTGACTTTCTTGTGTGGAATGTACCGAAGCCAGACTTTCGGTAGGGGACGTTGTGAATAACAGTGACAAGTTAATAGATATCAATGTGACGTGTTATCCAAGTCTTGGACGAGAGTCACAGTTTTGAATGATATTTCTATTGTTAATAAATTTCCTGACGTATTCTTAAAGACTTCTTAGCTTACCCCTAGAGCGTGAAATCGAATTTTGTATTGACCCCAGTACAAAACCCATTTCTTAAACCCTCAAATATTTATTCAACTAAAGCGAACGTAACATGCGCCAAAGACGTTGGCTCGAGCTATTAAAGATTATGATCATACCATACCATCGTGAAAAAGCGAACGTGGTAGCTGATGCGTTGAGTAGAAGATCGTATGCGGTTACAAGTGCGAATATACGAACCCACGTGAAGATAACGAATATATGATTAGAATCGATTTTAATCGATAAAGTTAAAACCGCTCAAGCTACATACTCAGAGCTGATAAATGTGAAGAAGAAGGTTCAAGAGGGCGTTATTCTAGAAGCAAGAATCGACGAAGAGAGGAAATCTCAACTCTCAATTTAATTGGCCCATTTGAAATCCCCGATGAAGTAGGAACTGTGGCCTATAGACTCGTTTTACCGCCAAGTATGTTGCGTGTTTAGAATATTCTTTTTTACGTATCGATGTTACGTAAATATGTGGACAACCCGAACCACATTATTAATTTAGAACCGGACGAGATAGCAAAAGATTTAACGTATGAGGAGATACGTGTTAACATCTTGGATAAGAAGGATCATATTCGATGCTTAAAGGTTATACCTCAAGAGTTAGAATTTGAAGTGAAGTCAAGGTATCCTCACATGTTCGGCATACCAAGTACGTACGTAAATTTCGAGGGCGAAATTCTATAAGGAGGGGAGATTGTGAAACCCCAGATTTTATGAATAAATATTTAATTTTTCTCGAAATAATTTTTTTTATATTATGGTGTGGATTTGATATAATAGTTATGGGTAGTATTTATAAATTTTGTAAAGTATCCAAGTTGTCATATAATATTCGATTGGCCGGGGAATATTCGTTTTAACAGGGAATATTCGTACAACGACACAATCATTGGTGGACCCCACAACGAAATTATTGTCGGATTGAGAAAATGACAAAAATATTTTATTAAAAATAACGGCGGAAGTTTTACCATTGTTACTGTTGAACTACTCGGTAGTAAAAGTACAGTAATACGTGTGGTTGCATAGTAACACACGGTATTGATTATTAATGCTTATGTGAGAAGTCACTCAGTTTGATTCAATTATTGTCAGTTAATAATATGAATTATTTAGCGATAATGACGTTTTGTTTTATTCGTATTATTAACGTAATAAAACATAAACATCTTTTTATATAAAACAGAATACTTTATTAAAGTTATTCTATAAATAGAATATATTATATTTTATTTAAAAGATTTTTCTTTAAATATGGACCGTCAGATTAAAGTAATCAATCTGGACCGTTCATGGATTAGTTACTATGCATTCTATTTTTCTATAAATAGAAGCTCATTCCTTCATTATTTCTTACGAATTCACTGAACTCTAGAGAGAGAAACTATAGAGAGAAACTATAGAGAGAGAGAAGAAGAGTATTCTGCTACTTAACTACTTCCTTATTTAAGCTCTTCTTTAAAACGGTAAGGGGTGTTATTCTTTCTTATTCATGAAGAGAACTGTTGTTATTCCATTTCTTATTATTCTGTTGGAATAACCTGTATACGTGGTCTACCATATACTTGGTGACATTCTTCTATTATTCTGTTGGAACATCCTATCTGTGTGTTTTACACCGGACCTGGTTCCGTTTTTATTATTATTCTATTGGAACATCCTGTCTGTGTGTTTTACACCGGACCTGGTTCCGTTTTTATTATTATTCTGTTGGAACATCCTGTCTGTGTGTTTTACACCGGACCTGGTTCCGTCTTGTTATTATTCTGTTGGAATATCCCGTCTGTGTATTTTACACCGGACCTGGTTCCATTATTTATTATTCTGTCGGAATATCATGTCTGTGTGTTTTACACCGGACCTGGTTCCATTATTTATTATTCTGTCGGAATATCCTGTCTGTGCGTTTACGCCGGACCTGATTCCATTATTTATTATTCTGTTGGAATAACCTGTCTGCGCAGTCTATCGCATGCATGGTGATTTCTTTTGTTATTCCATTCTTTATTATACTCAATTGGTTAAGTTTTGACTTCTATACTCCATGAAATTAGTGAAATATCCTTGATAATTGCGGTTCATCCAGTATCTTTTCATGAAAATATTCTTCTAAGTATTCTTGAATTTTACTCCACAAAGCAGTATCATGTTTACAATTTGGACGTTGTTAATTCTTGGATAAATTAATTCTTGAACTTGTTTTATTGAATTCTTATATCATTGTCATCATCCTCATGTTTATAAAATGTTGAAAGTCATCTGTGGCCTGTAGTGCATAGATGGACTTGGTATGATTATGACCAGGGATTATTCGGTATAATCATGACCGTAATGTTACAAATGATGTGGTAAAAGTCCTCATTGGCCCGTAGTGCATTGATGGACAGTTGTTGGCATGATCATGACCATTAATGAATATACGAAAATCCTTGGCCGTAGTGCAGGGGTGATTCGATGATGTGGATTATTTTATTAAGCTGAGTCTCAGCGATCACAGTGTTGGAAAATCTTTTAAATCATAAAAGATAGTAGAGTTTATTTTCTACTTGACTCTTTTAATGGATTGCTTGTTCCGCTGCAGTTAAACTTGATGTCTATTATATTTTATCAGTTTAACATTGTTGAAGGCTAATGATAATTTATTCTGCATTATCTTAGTCATAATATTTCTTACTGGGCTAGTTGAGCTCACCCTTTCTTTCACTGTTCTCTTCAGGAAATGAGAACGTAGCTGGGGCAAGTCGGGGAACGGAGTGATGGTCTGAATGATAGTATTAGTTAGTAGTCCTCACTATTCTATGTAATGGTGTGTTAATAAATTTAATGAGGACTCCTTTTGAGTATGAATACTCTCTAGAAGATAATATTTGTATTCAAACTCACAGTTTATGTTTTGTCGTATTGTACACGACGGTTGTATTAGTAAGTTGTATTTGTATTTTGTACCATGTAAGTGGCGACCCAAGATGGGTGATGTATACCTGATTTTGGAGGCGTCACAATGCAAGCCTCTCATAGGCCCAAAACTGCCAACACAAAGGCAAACGTCTGCTATTAGTCAACACTCTTAACCTGTACATGGGAAATCAAAAGAGAAATACTCACCAGCAGAAATGGGTAAAATCTTAACCAAGCCTCTGTCAAGCCCTGCAAACGCATGCGCATTCCCCTGAGGAAATAGGCGAAGGTATAGGAGCCCCAGTTATACTCTCCAATACGGTTCATCTCCCGAGTGGCACTGATCAAAGCGAATGATACCGTGGAAGAGTTATCAGCTATAAAGTAGCCCCGAATGATCACCAAGAATAATCACTAAAGAATGTGATCTCTGACTCTCACATCATCGGGCATGGGCTCACTCAACTGCCCACTCATGGCATCCACGCTTAAAGGACTGGTACGAACTTTCCTGCCCTTGAGCACCTCAGCCAGGACTCCTAGCAAGGATCAGACGACAGTCGGGGTAATATTCGTCGTACAAGGCACTGGCGACCCTCCAAACTCCATACCGGTGATAAATCGCCAATCCATCAGTGTCATCATCACCTCACAATCCAACAAATAGAGAGACTGAGTCTGGTGGAACCAGCGCTCAGACAATGCACTGAGATAACCCCATGGAAAACGGCGGGAAAGGATGGAAAAGAATGCCTTGAACCCCTAACCATGTACAACCGCTTGATAATCGGGATGTAGAGCCTGATATAGAGTGTGTATGCTGAACTAATTCCCTTGAGGTTGTGTAAAGCTGAGAACCTGCGCCACAAATCAAAAATAGCATCAGAATCCTTGCTCCTCATCCATAGGAAAAAGGAAGATCAAGCCCAACTTTTACCTCATTTGCATGCAAGTAAACTGAGGGTTGACGACTCAAATTATCCAGAAGCTCTTGAATCATCACAACAATGCCCAGAAGGTCCCTATGGGGAGCATGAGCAGTAGGAGCGGGATCCACAATTGGTACATCCTCCTCCTCGACCTCAACATCCGGTATACTAACCCGGATATGACAAATCATCGCCTCCGCTAAGCGATGAGGTTGTCTAACCGAACGGGGTCGAGTCACATCAGAAGCCCTCCTCCGCACACCTGAAGTGGTCCTGCGAGAACTACTCGGCTAATCCATATGCATAATTTCTGGACACAAGTCTCCAAATCACCTCAGAAAGGGTGTGGTAAATTCTATCCTGGAGCTTTTTAAATACATTTTATGACTACATGCATGCATGCATTACTTTAACATACGTCTACAGTAGAGTTAAAAATGCATGACTACCCAATACCTAGACTTTTGGAAATTTTTTGCTAGAGTCTCCTTTATACCTACTATTTACATGCACATAGGCATGACTAGGTGGCCATTCAGTAGCAAACCTACCCACAGTCATAAACATCCTATATGCATTAAAATGTTAAAGTCATCAATCCATAAGGGTAGCCTAATTACCAGGATTACTTTGCATTACTACCTTTGCTCATTTGTCCTTAAATATGATAAGAAATAGCAAAAAAAGGTACCAACTTGACTATGTCAAAAGTCAAATTTTTTCACATCATTATGTTTAGCATGGTTAAAAACTAACATTTACTATGTTAAATATTTTTTATCAAGTCATTTGAGCAGGCATATTCACTACTATGTGTTTAGAAGCATTTCATGTGATAACTCATTTTCCAACGGATAAAAACTGGAAAAGAAGACATGCATACGTTACTAGGGCAGTGTAAAACACTCGTACGGTGAAAGAATTTGTAGATAGACACCCAAACTCAGTAATTCTGAAGAAGAGCTCTTGGATTTCTTGTGCAACGCAACTTGAAAATGACTGGTGAAAGCCAACCTACCATTTTTAAGGCAACCCACAGTTGGCCGTAGGTCCACCTGCTGGTACAGTAGGTGTACTTATGGCTCCCCAGGGTGGGTCCCACTCCTCTGGCTCAATCCAGTTCGAGTTGCAAAGGAGGTCTCATAAGCTAAAAAGTCCAAATTAGGAAAAAGAATGCTACGCGATTGAGCGGAATAGCCGAAAATCTTGGTTTTCACAAACCAAATTGAGGGTCTACACGACACTCATTGGTATTCACCCAGACTCAGGGTACACTATACCAATGATCACAGCTGTTGCAAACTACATCCGACAATACCTCACCAAGGTCCAATGCCGTCAGTTCAGGGTCATAACCCTAAAACACTTCTCCAGAGTGGAAACTCCATACAACTCAGCCGTTGATGTACATTTCAACGAAGGCCAAGCAACCTTGACATCATCTCAGTCGTTGGCAAATAAATTTAGCGGAGCATCAGAAGCCATCCAATAATTTCACCCGTTGATGCACACATCAACAAAGGGCAAGCAATAGCGACTTTATCCCCAGCAGGGACCTCATCCGTTGATGTACATTTCAGCGAAGGTCAGGCAACCCTGACAAACATCAAATGTTGGCAGTAACTTCGACAGACCACTAGAAAGACCTGGCGATACAAACCAGGAAAGAACACCCTCATCGGGGAGGACCGATGATGGAATATGTTATACACATCCTCAACAGACAAAGCTCTATCCCCCAGAATCTCTTGTACATGAGAGATACATTCTAAGTGGAAAGTTTGTATCAAGGATTAGAGACTTTGGTGCTAACCCCAACGTCAACATCCTGGAAGTTCCTAAGAATTTTGGATCACACGTCTAAAATAGTTCATCATGGTCATCAGTAATAACTTAGGTCCCCGGCAGAAGTCATGGGAGTCGGCAGTCATCCCATCCTGTTAGTTAACAGTACAACAAACCACATGCATCATACATTTGCATCATGTTGTTGTACATGGCATCATGATTATCTTATCACATTTCAAGTGTCTAGGATTTTATATCCTATCCATGCCATTGCATTGCATGAATATGATAAAAAGGGGCATCTTTAGACACTCAAAATTTCTGCATTCCTATTACTAACATTGCAGGAGGGTAGAATTGTCTTCCAGAGATAACCCTGGAGGACAGCTCAGTCTAATCCCAGAAATAACACCGGGAGTTTTATTTCCACCTCAGAAACAACACCGAGGAAAGCAATTCAGTCTCAGAGATAACCCCGGGATCCTTAGTTCCAGTCCAGGAAACAACATCGGGAGCTTCATGGCCAACCTCAGAGATAACCCTGAGGGTTGCAGTTTAAGTTCTAGAAATAACACCGAAGAAGGAAGATCAACTTCGGAGATAGCCCCGAGGGATGCAGTTGCAGTTCCGGAGATAACCCCAGAAATGCTTGTTTCAAACCCTAGCAATCAGCTTCACAACCTCAGAGATGACCCCGAGGCACTCAGTCCCAAACCCAGAGATAACCCCAAGAGGTCAAGCACACCTCAGGGATAACCCTGAGGACATTTCACACTTACAGTGGTCCAATCTCAGAGATAACCAAGAGCAACGACTGCTAAATCAGCTCAAACCGAAGATAACCCTGATGAGGGGCAAAGTCATTATGTTGCTACCTCAATCCTACATTGTGCCATCTCAACGTACATTCTACACATCAATGTCCTACAAGAACCAATGGCCCCAATCCTAGGTGACTACTATGCAAGATAGCACACCAGATATAATTTGAAGCTTGAAGACCAAGGGCATGATCCCATCTTCCTGACTTTGGACAGCCTTTAATCCCATGTCATTGTGTAGCTCTCGACAACAGCATTCCGTAAAAGGTTTTATACACCTCAATCAGAAGCCCAGATTGATGTTCAGAAAGTTTGAACGGACATCACGTTGCACGTGTGCGCGTACTTCGTGACGACAGGACCCGCGAAATGTTGGGTAAAATCTAGTTACGCACCACACACAAGTATACGTGGTCAACAAGTAATATAATAATATGTAGAGTATCGTTCCAACAGAGACTATAGATAGAATTTAAACCTCATAAATACCAATTTTCTATTAATCATAATTTTATTAAACTAATCAAATTTCAGTATTAAAAATATTAAAATCACCAAATAAGCAACAAACCCTAAAAACTAAATTTTCAAACAAATAATGGAAAATTAGGCTTTCGACTTCAATTTAAGCATCACTCTGATTTGTACACCTTTATTCCAGTTTAATTCACTATCCCAGTTAATTAATCAAGAACACGTATGTAGAACTAGCCACCTCTCGATACACTAATACCATATTAACTTCAATCCACAATTAAGATATAATCAAGTTAAACACCTTAATCAATTAACTCACTATATCTCTATGTGAATTATAATCAAAGAAGGTTTAAGCTCAAGTTCCTTATCCGATTGCATGCGATGTCAAGCATATCTCTACCCTAACATTCATCAAGATTTTGTTCATTCAAATAAATCAAGAACACATGCTATATTAACTATGTCTAAACTGCATTTCATATCTCGAATTCATACAAGTCCACAAACAATCGTTGATCAGGCAATTCATAAATTCACGCTTAAATTAATACAGATAAACCGGATAATAGCTTATTAAACTGAAACCAAAGATTACAATATCATCGTTTCACTTAACGATCCATCTTAAGCCTAAAAAGAATTTAGTTCATCATGAATGAAATAATCACTGAATAAATTAAAGATATCATCTTCTCAATTACAAAAATAAAACTAAAGAAGAAGAATAACACAAAACACCCTTCACTTTAGCCTTAATCCGTAATCAATATGATCGTCCTTCAAAATCTTCACCCCATTACTCACTATGAAATTCTATTCCCCAAAGTCTGTTAATTGCTCTACATTCTTCTCATCTTCTATTTTTGTAGTAGTTATATGTTTTATAACCACAATCTCTACTCAATTCCATGCCAACTAGAGTCCTACTGCTAATCAAGCACCAAATTCCACGTTCCAGTAGTATTTCAAGCAAGATAGGATAGCCAAGCTTCGGGACCCCCCGCCCCGGTGGGGTATGTGCTTAGAAAAGGCTCGCCCCGGCGGGATAGGCTACTGCTAAACAAGTGTGAAGACCCCCTGCCCTGGCGGGGGTGTAAGAACAAAATAGGCCCGCCCTGGCGGTGGTGTAAGAACAAAATAGGTTCGTGGATATGACCACAAAAGCATGGAATTAACAATTATTAAGCTTGAAATAAACATCGATTCGTGGATATTAAATCCACTTATCAAAATCCCCCAAACTTAAACCGTGCTAGTCCTCGAGCACACAACAAACTACATGCTATGCAATGCAATGCAATGAGATGTAATGTATCTAACTATATGTCTATGAATCCAACAACGTCATAAACTCAAAAGTATTCCACCGGCCTTAGGGAAAGCAAGCAAACACTACAACTCTTAACCACCAAAACCAATCGATATTTCCTTGTTAGTCCTCAAATCTTAAACTGTTATTACTAGTATAGTGTATGTGTGCAACATCCATGACAACCGATACAAACTAAAATTCAATACATAACCAACTTCTTAGAGGGAATCATATAGAGAAAACTCAAAAATTTCAAAAGCAGACAAGTTCCAACTAAAATTTGAACAACTCCCACTGTCAAGGGTTCACATAGGGTACTTATACTTTATATATATTTTTATTTTTATTTTTTCACGGGGGCTTTTTGCTCTTTTCCTGTCTTATTATTATTATTATTTTTCATGACTGTGTAATGCCTCATTCCATTAGGCTGACAATGCTACCCCTTATCGAGCTTTCAACCAACGACTCCCAGACCATAAAAGACCTTAGGGCACTAGGTGTTAAGACACCCCTACGGGTGTACTTGCTCAAGTAACAAAGGCCCCGAAACAAGACTAGTCACGACATATATATATGTATATTTTTATTTTTTATTTTTTTTAGATAAAGCTTATGTACTCCATATTTATCCCCCCAAACTTAGGTTATTGCCTAATTCTTCGTCTTCACTACCTATCTTTGACCTTTTATCATCTACACTAGCATTATCCTTTAGAAACTCTTTATGTATCAATTTTAATCTAATCAGTCAACACCGATGTTATTAGCGTGCTACCCTTTTTATACCAGTTTCAAACAAAAATAAGATCCAATTCATAACAAAAACTACATCAAGGTTCTAATAATCAGTGTCGTATTTGTCGACTTAATCTCAATCTCATCATTGGCCAAAATAAAATGAACTACAACACTGCTGGACATATGCAAACACAACACACTTCTAACTATTTTTTTTAAAATATGTCAAACATAACATAATAAAATGCAAAAATAACAAAAACAACCTAAGCTACTATGAAATTATGTGATTACATGAATGCTTAAAACTAACATGAAAAACTAAAGTACAATAATAAATGCAAACCTAACTAATGACATTATGCATGCTAACATAAAATGCAAACTAAAATATAACTCCCCCAAACTAAAAAATTACAATGTCCTCATTGTATGGATAATACAATAAAATATGTGAGGACTTCCCTGGAATTGCCTAAGTCTGGGGTGTTAGTGGTTGTTGATCTTCTTCTTCGGAGTCACTTGGTGGGAAACGTGGCGTTGGAGCTGGTTGCTGGTATGGGAAATGGGCAATTGGATTGAAGCTCTGAAGTGTTGCATTTAATGAAGAAAACGACAGGTTCATTGCATCAAACATATGATCCTGCCTAGCTGCGAGTCACCGCATCTCCCGTCGTGTTTCCTTGTTGTGCTCCTCCATTTGTCGTTGAAATGTAAGAAACTGAGGGCTAGATATGGCATCGGAATATGGTTCCGCCTCAGTTCCTTGCTCTCCTATCATCGCATCCTCTCGAAACTCGGCATTATTCGAGGTGTCCTCAGCGTCAGCTTCATCCTCTGAAGCTGATGGAAATACAAAACCTACTTCTCTTGGATGTGACTCACCTCCTGTCCACACCGAAAACCGCGCGATCATTCTAGAATCTAGTAGCTATAGCGACATCTGAGTTGGTTCATCATCAGACCATCTAAGAACCGCTTGCTGACACAACCCATAAATGAGTGATGGGTGCGGTAAGCCTCCTGAGAAATTCCCTCTTAAGCATCGACGAATGGAAAAATTTATTATGGCCCCGACGTCGATGATAAAGTCTTGCACATTTGCATATAGAAGTAGTGCCTTCTCCTTGGTCACATCAAAGGTGTGCATGGACGGAAATAGTTTCGCACGTAAAAAGGCATACCAAATCTTTCCATACCTACTAAGATCTTTGCTATGAAAAACTGTGCCTCCTTTTCGACCCTTTATCCATGTTGTACCCGGCTTAGTCATGTCCTTCAGAATAGCCTCAAAAGTTGGATCATTGTCACGTAAATGAGCATATTGACAATGTCTCGGGACTCATAACTGATATTACGTGTTAATTGCATCGACACTGAACGGGACCAATCTACCCCGCATAAAAGCGTTGAAAGGTGTCGTGTCCTCGGCGTTAGCATAGAACTCTTTAACCACATTGACAATGGCAGCCTCGGGTTCCTCAGTGAATTTGTTCCACCCTTTCTGATAAATCTCTTGCATCATCTCCCCATCCACATGATCCAGTGCCAACCCCCGTTCCGGTGTGAGTGTATTTGTGACCATATAGTCGTAACGGTCGGCGGCGGAGGCACTTTTAAACTTGCATCTGTCAATGGTTCGTGTTAGTGGTGTTGGCCTTAAACTTTCTCCCCGTTGTCTTTTGGATGTAGGTTGAGACGCCATTGAATTCTGGATGTCTGAACACACTACTCTCTCCCCAAATTTCACTCACACACTTTATCGACCACTTGATGTGCACACTAATTTCTTCCCCTAAACTTAGTGACTGTGTGTAAAATATGGTAGGAGAAGATGAAGAATTTAAAGATGGGCTACTCAATCTCAAGTGCAAGATGAATTCCCACGAAATGAACACTTTTTAAGTTAAAATTGGATGTAGGTGATGAACTTGGGTTGTGAGGTTGTGTTTATATAGAGATGGTGAATGGAGAAGAATAAGAGTGAGTGATGGAGGTAATGGGTTAGTGGGTGAAGTGGTAGGGAGAAGTAATGAGTTATAAAATCGTGGGGGTTATGTATAGGAATGAGTAGTTTATGTGAAGAAGAATTGGGGTTTTAATTTGGAAGAAGAAGTAGTGGGCGTGTGTAACTGCCAAACTTGACTGTTGGATTTCCAGGACCCCCGCCCCGACGGAGGGTGCAAGGCATAAGAAGCCCGCCCCGACGAGCATGCTCACTATTTTCAAGTTTGAGATACCCCCGCCCCGGCGAGGGGTATAAGGCTTTAGGAGCCCGCCCTAGTGGGCATGAACTCTGTTAACTGATGTTCTATGCTCATTTTTCCTTCATGTTATTCCACTTAATGAATCTTTTAACATCCTACAAGCCATGAAACATATATGTAATTAGATTGTTAATATTTGAGCATGGTTAAGAGATTAACAAGACTTATACAATATAATAACTAATAACTACTTAATGCACTTAATATAAATTACTAATTATGCTAAACTATAATCTAACAGTTATGATTACAAATATGAAAAATAAAAGTACGATTGGGTTGCCTCCCAATTAGCGCTTGATTTTAAGTCGTTTAGCCTGACTACTTTCTGTTTATGGTGCGTCGGATAATGTGATTGCGATGACGTCCCAATTGGACTCTCCACCCCAATTGTGCTTCTACCGTTGACCTTAAAAGTTTCCAATGGGTTTCTACTGTAGAGTTCAACGGCGCCATGTGTGAAAACTCTTTTGATGGTGAATGGTCCCGACCACCTTGATTTTAACTTTCCCAGGAATAACCTCAACCTTGAGTTGAAAAGTAGTACTGATTACCTCGGCTCGAACGTTCGGTGCATGATTTTCTGATCATGCCATTTTGTGACCTTTTCTTTGTATAATTTTGAGTTCTCGTAAGCTTGTAGGCGAAATTCATCGAGCTCGTTTAACTGAAGTAATCTCTTTTCCCCCACAGCTGCTTGATCGAAGTTTAGTTTTTGAATAGCCCAGTAGGCCTTGTGCTGTAACTCCACAGGCAAGTGACATGCTTTCCCATATAGTAATTGGTATGGTGACATACCAATCGGAGTTTTATATGCAGTCCGATAAACCCGTAGTGCATCGTCCAACCTGAGAGACCAATCCTTTCGATTCGGGTTTACCACCTTCTCCAAGATTCTTTTCAGCTCCCTGTTCAAAACCTCAGCTTGCCCACTGGGTTGGGGATGATATGATGTAGCTACCTTATGGTTGACCCCATATTTTGCCAATAGAGCTGTGAACGAATTTGTTGTAGAACTGACTACCTTCATCACTTATAATAGCTCTCGGCGTGCCAAATCTCGTAAAAATGTTCTTCTACAAGAATTTGAGAACCACTTTAGCATCGTTGGTCAGGAGTGCTACTGCTTTAACCCACTTTGATACATAGTCCACCGTAAGCAAACTGTATTAATTGGTAAATGAGGACGGGAATGGCCCCATGAAATCTATGCCCCATACGTCGAAAATCTCAACTTCTAAAATTATTTGTAGTGGCATCATATTCCTTTTTGATATGTTGCCTACCCTTTGGCATCTGTCACAAGTTTTAACAAATTGGTGGGCGTCTTTAAATAACGTAGGCCAATAAAACCCGGCTTGAAGCACTTTTGCTGCTGTTCTCTCACTACCATAGTGTCCCCCATATATGCCGATGAGTGACATTCATGTAGTATGTTGTTCACTTCACTATGGGGCACACATCTTCTGTATCATATTATCGGCGCACTGTTTGAATAAGTAGGGCTCATCCCACATATAATACTTCATGTCATGGAGAAACTTCTTTTTCTGTTGTCGTGTAAGATCAGGGGGAAGAATGTTGCTCACTAGGTAATTCGCGAAGTCCACGTACCATGGAAATTTTGTATTTATCCCAAACAGTTGATCATCCGAGAATGACTCATTGATTACACACTTGTCTTCTTCCTTTTTACCCTAATTTTCCAGCCTAGACAAATGATCAGCGACTTGGTTCTCCGTCCTCTTTCTATCCTTTATTTCTAAACCAAAGTCTTGCAACAGGAGAATCCATCGGATAAGGCGTGGCTTAGCATTTTTTTTCAAAATTAAATACCTAATGGCCAAGTGATTTGTATAAAAAACTACCTTTGTTCCGATCAAGTATGCCCGAAATTTATCGAACGCATACACCACTGCAAGTAATTCTTTTTCCATAGTTGTGTAGTTCATTTGAGTCTCCATGAGTGTCTTACTTGCATAATAGATAGCATGAAATACCTTCTCTCGGTGTTGACCCAAAACAACCTCAACTGCATAGTCGCTTGCATCACACATTAATTCGAATGGCATGGTCCAATCCGGTGCAACGATTACGGGAGCTGTGGTCAATTTTTTCTTTAACAACTCAAATGCCAATTTACACTCTTTATCAAACTTGAACACTGAATCCTTCTCTAAAAGACTGCACAAAGGTTTTGTAATTTTAGGGAAGTCCTTTATGAATCTCCTGTAAAACCCAACATGTCCCCCGAAAACTTCTAATTCCTTTAACTGAACTCGGTGTAGGAACCTTTTTAATTGTTTCCGATTTCTCTTTATCTACCTCTAACCCTTGAGAAGAGACCTTGTGCCCCAAAATTATGCCTTCTTCCACCATGAAGTGGCACTTTTCCTAGTTAAGGACCAAATTTGCGTCAGTGCATCTTTGTAAGACCATTACCAAATTCTCTAGGCATGCATCAAAATCATCCCCATAGACAAAGAAGTCATCCATGAATACTTCCATATTTTTCTCCACCATATCCGAGAAGATGCCCATCATAAACCGCTGGAAGGTAACGGGTGCATTACACAAACCGAACGACATTCTCCTGAATGCAAATGTGCCGTATGGGCACATGAAAGTAGTCTTCTCTTGATCTTCAGAAGCGATGACAATCTGATTATAACCCGGATATCCATCCAATAAGCAGTAGTACTCGTGTCTCGCTAATCTGTCCAACATTTGATCGATAAAGGGCAAAGGAAAATGATCTTTGCGGGTCGCCTTATTCACCTTCCTGTAGTCCATGCAAACCCTCCAACCAGTCACTGTCCTTGTCGAGATCAGCTCATTGTCATCATTCTGAATCACAGTCATTCCTCCCTTTTTTAGCACACACTGCACCGGACTAACCCACTTACTGTCTAAAATCGGGTAAATGATACCCGCATCCAACCATTTCAAGATTTCTTTCTTCACTACTTCTTTCATGATAGGGTTGAGCCGTCTTTGTTGTTCCACTGTCGATTTTGCATCGTCTTCCATCAAAATTTTGTGCATACAAAAGGATGGGTTGATTCCCTTGATATCCGCGATTGTCCATCCTATAGCCGATTTGTGGTCCCTAAGCATTCTCAATAACTTTTCTTCTTGTAATTCGTTAAGTGCCGCAAAAATAATAATAGGTAAAGAATTAGAATGGCATAAGTATGCATACCTGAGATGTTTAGGGAGTGACTTAAGTTCATGAGTCGGTGGCTCTTTCAATGACGGTTTCATCCTTATTGTGGCTTTCTACTCTGTGTGCAATGGTTCAAATGGTGCTCTAAATTTGCCAATTCGTGGTAGGGAGTCTAGCATATGCAAGTAGTCCACAAATTTCGGATCATATGATTCTTCATCTCCCAACAAAGTCGTTTCCAATGGATCGTTAACCAAACTCTTACCCTTGTCTTCGCTGATTATCTGATCAATGATATCCATCCTGAAACACTCTTCTTCATCTGTAGGGATTTTCATGGCTTTAAAAACGTTGAATTTTAATTCTTGATCTTGGACCCTTATCGTTAGTTCACCTTTTTGTACGTCGATGACTGTCCTACCCGTAGCCAAAAACGGTCTCCCGAGGATGATTGGGATATTCTTATCTTCCTCAAAATCTAGAATAATGAAATTTGCGGGGAATATTAACTTGTCTACCTTAACCAATATGTCCTCCACAATGCCTCTCGGGTACGTGACTGACCTATCCGCCAACTGCAATGAGATGTTCGTAGGCTTTGGAGTGGGCAAACCCAATTCTGTATAAACTGATAATGGCATAAGGTTCACACTTTCCCCCAAATCACACAAGCACTTGTTGAATGACATGTTCCCAATCGTGCATTGAATGGTGAAACTCCTGGATCTTTCAACTTTGGTGGTAACTTTTGCTGTAAAACCGCACTACACTCCTCTATTAATGCCACTGTTTCAAAGTCTTCCAACTTCTTTTTCCTGGACAAAATCCCTTTCATAAATTTCGCATAACTTGGCATCTGCTATAGGGCTTCTACGAACGGGATGTTAATCTGAATTTTTTTAAAAACTTCCAAAAATTTTGCAAACTGCTTTTCTAATTTCTGCTTCTGTACTCTTTGCTGAAAAAGTGGGGGAGGATAGACAACTGGTTCGTTAACTGGTTTGTTCTTTTCCACTTGATTTTCTTCCTCCGGTTTATCCTTAACCACTTTATTCTCACTGTCTATATCAACTTCTTTCGTAACCAAATTTTCTATTTTCTGACCCTCAAACTGTTTTCCACTTCGCAACAATATTTCCTGACATTGCTCATGATTACCTTTCAGATTTTTCTCTGTATCACTTGGCAATGTTCCTTGAGGCTTGTTATTCAATGCCAATGCTATCTGTCCCATCTGATTCTCTAGATTCTCTACAGCCATTTCTTGCAATTTTATTGCCATTGCTTGATTTTTCATAGCCGACTCATTGCTTTTTATGTACTTTGTCAATAACTCCTCTAAATCTGATTTCCTCTCTTGATGTTGAGCTGGTTGTTGATGATTCTGGAATCCTGGGGGAAACGATGGTCGTGGAGCTTGCTGATGCTGATTGTTACTCCATGAAAAGTTAGGATGATTCCTATTCCCCTGATTGTAAGCATTCTGGTATGTATTCTGTGGAATTCTGTTGTAGTTACCCACGAATTGTACTGCTGGTGGGTTGATTGCACACTGATCTGTAGGATGCTTACCTGCGCATAATTCACAAACACTTGCAACCTGTTGTGCCTGTACCCCTGTCATAGCATCCAACTTCTTTGAGAGTCCTAAAATTTGCGCTTGTATTGTCGTCACTCCATCTACTTCTAACACTCCAGCTTCCTTTTCCTATGTCATTCTTGTCGTGGGTCACTGGTAATTATTAGCATCCATCGTCTCTATCAACTGATATGCCTCATCATAGTTCTTCACCATAAAAGCTCCCCCCGATGCTGCATCAATACTGGTCCTGAGATTCCCATGTAGTCCGTTGTAAAATGTGTTCATCTGCAACCACTTAGGCAATCCGTGATGTGGGCATTTTTTGAGCAATTCTTTATATCTCTCCCATGCCTCATATAGTGACTCCCCCGTGTTGCTGTTCAAACATAGTGATCTCATTTCTCATCTTCGCAATTTTCGCTGGTGGGAAAAATTTTACAAGAAATTTCTGAGCAAGGTCATCCCATGTTGTTATCGATCTAGGCGGTAGAGAATGTAACCAACTCTTCGCGTTGTCCCGCAAAGTGAATGGGAACAAGCGAAGTCTTATCGCGTCTTCCGACACCCCATTGTACTTGAAAGTGTCACATATTTCCAAAAAGCTGATCAGATGCTCGTTAGGATCATCATTTTCCAGTCCCCCAAACTGAACCGAGTTTTGGATCATCTGAATAGTCCCATGCTTAATCTCTAATGTATTCGCAGCTATAGCAGGCCTGGTGATACTCGACTGCAGCTCAGTCACCTTAGGTGTAGCAAAATCCCTCAATGCTTTCTGGTCTTTGGCAACCATTGCTTCTTCTTTCTCAGAATTTTCAAAGTCGTCCCTTGTTTCCTTAATCCACTTACTTAGCCTTTGAAAGCGTCTTTCAATGTCGTCCTCAAAAGGAAGCAAGTCTGGATTTTTGGATTGAGTTTGCATAAACCAACTTAAAAAACCTGAAATAAGACGAACATAACAAAAACAAAAAGTGTTTAAGTAAAACTGGACTAATTAAACTTATATTGCAAAAGATTAAAATATATACTAAATATTCCCGACAACGGTACCAAAAACTTGTTGGGTAAAATCTAGTTATGCACCACACGCAAGTATACGTGGTCAACAAGTAATATAATAGTAAGTAGAGTATCATTCCCACAGAGACTGTAGAGAGAATTTAAACCTCATAAATACCAATTTTCTATTAATCCTAATTTTATTAAACTAATCAAATTCCAATTTTAAAAATATTAAAATCACCAAATAAGCAACAAACCCTAAAAACTGAATTTTTTAACAAATAATGAAAAATTAGGCTTTCGACTTCACTTTAAGCATCACTCTGATTTTTACACCTTTATTCCAGTTTAATTCACTATCCCAGTTTATTAATCAAGAACACGTATGTAGAACTAGCCACCTCTCGATGCACTAATACCATATAAACTTCAATTTACAGTTAAGATAGAATCAAGTTAAACACCTTAATCAACTAACTCACTATATCTCTATGTGAATTACAATCAAAGAAGGTTTAAGCTCAAGTTTCTTATCCGATTACATGCGATGTCAAGCATATCTCTACCCTAACATTCATCAAGATTCTGTTCATTCACATAAATCAAGAACACATGCTATATTAACTAAGTCTAAACTGTATTTCATCTCTCGAATTCATACAAGTCCACAAAAAATCATTGATCAGGCAATTCATAAATTCACGCTCAAATTAATATAGATAAACTGGATAATAGCTTAATAAATTGAAACCAAAGATTTTAATATCATCGTTCCACTTAACGATCCATCTTAAGCCTAAAAAGAAATTAGTTCATCATGAATGAAATAATCACTGAATAAATTAAGGATATCATCTTCTCAATTATAGAAATAAAACTAAAGAAGAAGAATAACACAAAACACACTTTACTTTAGCCTTAATCCGTAATCAATATGATCGTCTTTCAAAATCTTCACCCCGTTACTCACTATGAAATTCTATTCCCCAAAGTCTGTTAATTACTCTGCATCCTTCTTGTCTTCTATTTTTGTAGTAGTTATATGTTTTATAACCACTGTGAAGACCCCGAACTCAGGTACTTGAAACCCGAATTCGGTTCATCACGATACCATTTCTATGAGCGGAATAATACTAATAATAATAAAAATAATATAAATATCAAACTTAACTTACATTTATGAGAGTCTAATCCCAAGTATGTAACCTTTAAACATTCATTACAAACCATGATAGATAATATATATCATACTTATCTTAATAGTATTAAACTATTACATAAGATAACGTTCATTCATTCATTCAGCAATCTTTTCCTTTTCCTTGTTCTTAGCAAAGCTCTCTGATCGTTCACACTTAGCTGAAAACATTTAAATTAAGCAAGGATGAGCATTTGAGTGCCCAGCAAGTAATAGCAAGTATATATATATAATCTGAAAGAATTTAAATATTTTCTTTGTACTATTTTTCTACAACAAGTCAATAGTTGTGAAGTATTCTGAACCGATAATAATAACATAACAACTCTCTTTCAAATTTTTGAAACTACATATTGACAATAACTGGGGTTATGGTGACATGCCATGAACATTGTTTTCATTTTCGAAAAGGTTAAACAGAAATTCATCTGTAAACCGTCATAACTTACGGGCGTTAGGTTGTATTTTCCATGTGCCCTATATTGATCAATACTACATTACAAGAACGATAGGATCGTTCACTCTGTTCCGCCTTGGGCGCATAAAAGTTTTCCCGTGAAGGGATGTTCATACTTGTCTGGGTTCTAAATCAAAGGTTTTATCTTGTTCAACAATAATCTATAATTCAACATATATGTATATGGGTAATTGACAAAAGTATATCAACATGTGATGAATTACAACGACTATCCAAGTGGGGACACTTGTTTAACCATTTTTAGAAATTAACGAACAGAATATATATATATATATATATATATATATATATATATATATATATATATCTGAATTATCATATAGTAACATGTTGATAATCAATGAGCTTATATAATATAAGGTTCATAATCTGTACAGCAATAATATAATTTAGAAACATTCTTACTCATGTCCATTGCATAAAGAAAATGCAACGGTAAGATACTTGCCTGGAGCGCTGCTTACAGTACGCAACTTAGTTTTATCTTTTATACCGAAACCTATTATTAATAAGATCATTTGTTCGATTAGAATAACATACTATAACGCATAGTACTACTTATTGCAGTTAGCACATAACCTAATCACATTGTCACATATGTTCCACAACCATTGAATCACAAATAAACACATATTTAATCAAATTATATAAGTTCAGATCAATTTCTGAAACATGTCGGTCTACTGACAGCTTTATCGGGTAATTATCGAGTCTAAGACTCTATCCTGTAACTCAATATCCGTATGTATCAGTCATATTATTTTTAAATGACTCATAATAATTTTTAAACATTTACTATCTTCTATCACGTATTTTCAAACACCGGAATCATTATTAAATGATTTAAATATTAAACATTTCTATTATCATTAATATTTAATTAATATTAAACTATTAATGAAACCATTGCCAAAAGGTTAAAATTATTTATAATAACTCAAAATACTTTTAAAGTATTAATATCACCCTTAAATCATTTTTAAAAGAATTAAAATCATTTTTAAATAATTACCATTAATATTAAAGTATTAATGCATTATTTATCAAAATATTAAAAGTCATTAAGTATAACTTAATATATTTTTAATTCATTTATTTCCTTTTTAAATGATTTTAAAATAAATAAAACCATTTTAAAACAATTTATTTAATATAATTATTAAATAAACTTAATATCCTTTATTATTAAATTAATATCATTAATATTAAATTATTAATGAAAATATCTCTTAAATATTAAAAGTTATATTTTATAACTTAAAATATCTTTAAACACTTTATTTTCATTTAAAATAATTTTCTTAATATTATAATCATTTTTAAACTAATTTATTTAATATAATTATTAAATAAATTTAATATCATTTAATGATAAAATATCAAAAGTCATTTTTTATAACTTAAATAACCTTTAAATCATTTTTCTATAATTTTTATATCATTAATTCTATTTTCCATAATTTATTTAATACATTTATTAAATAACTTAATTACCATTAATATTAATTAATTAATGAAATTTCATCACAAAATATTGAAAGTTATCAAAAATAACTTAAATTATTTTCATACACCATAATATAATTTTAAATAATTTTTCATGTATTAAAATTATTTTTAAATAATTTATTTAATATTATAATTAAATAAATTAAATACTTTTAATATTCCAAAAATATAAAATATTTATGAAATATATTCAAAATAATTAAAAACTAATTTTTGGATTTTAAAATAATTTTTAAGAATTTATTTAGTATTTTTCATAATTAAAACCTATTTATTACTAATTATTTAATAAAAATAATTATTTTATAAATTAACTGCAGCGAAAGACCACCTATAGCGACAGAACCGTCGCTATAGGTGTTCTTCGTGTTCTTCAGCGAAACCCAGAACACCAAGTCAGTTTCGAGGATGCTAGGTTTGACCATACGTAAATCTCAATCTGTGATGTTTCCTGACATGCTTATGGTCAGATCTTATAGTACTAGTGTAGGACTTCATTACCAAACAACAAAAATAATTATAACATCAAATATCAGCAAGATCTAGCCCTCCAAAAATCATGTCAGAACTGTTCTTCAATTTCTGGGTTTTCCAAAAATGAAGAACAGTCGCGGTACTTACTTTCTATGCCTTGATTCAACCGTTCTGGGCTTGATATGACTATTATAATGGTTCATACGTATAGAGTACATGATAGGGAACAATACCCTATCATCAGATCATCAAAACATCAACACAATAAAGAAATTAAAGCCAGTCAAAGTGGTCTCCAGAAACTGTTCTTGAACATTTCTGGAAAACCCAGAAATGTTCATAAACAGACGGTCAATCAATGTTTGACCTTGCATAACTTGGATCCCATTACGTATCTTGGTTGTCTTAAGACTCTAATATGTAGTCTTCATATCAATCTACAACAACAAAACAACAACTGGGCCAAAACATCAAAAACCGGCGAGATCATAAGCTTTAAAAATTTTGTCAGAACCACCTGGGAAATCTGGGCTGCCCAGATTTTCATTTTTTCGTGGTCGGTCAACTGACTTTGACCACGATTATCTTACAACCTATGCATGATCTGGTCCTACTAACAGTTTTAGAACACAGATCTCACAGCATACAACAAGATCCAACATTGAAACAACAAAAACACGTAACAACAAAAGATCTATGAGGTCTGACATTTGACTGTCAGACCCAAAAATAATATTTCCAGATTTCAAAAAATTTCAAATTCGTGCACTTTGATGTTATTGATCCATCAACTACTAACCCAGATCAACTATATAGACTCCAAACAACATGATTAACATACAAAAACTAACATCTAACATGGAATCAAAGATCAAATTTCTTGGTTAGGGTTTATACCTTTTTGCTTTAATTTCTAGAATTTGAGCTTCTGATTTGATATGGTAGACGTGGGGCTGTGTTTCGGGACTGATCTAGCACTATGTTTCGTGGTTCTTGATAGAGAGAGACTTTGTGGAGTGTAAGAGTACAGATAAGGTTTAAAAGTGAATTTTTCTCTCTGTAATTCTATATATATAATGGTGAAATGTATATGGCTGATCTAATGTGTTGATATTGCTGCTGATTTTGTCACATGGAGTAGGTGTAGTTGCTCACCAATCAAATATATGGTAAGATTTACAAGTTTCCTCTTAATAATGCATTAAGGGTATAACAATCATTTCACTTTTATTTTTAGAATTTCTATTAGTTGCAAACCCTTAGGGTTTAGGGTTTGGGTGGATTTAGGGTTTGGAGCATTCTTAGGGTTTACGAGCTAAAATTCTAGGATTTAAAAATAAATAAAAATTTAGTTTCTAAAAATAAAAAAAATAATAATTAAGGTTTCTTAATTAATTCGGTTCCTTAATCACGTAGACTTGATAATTAGATTTATGTTTTACTAATTATCATTAAGCGTGCCTAATTAGCAATTAGAGTTTGCAATTAGCAAATTTAGGGTTTATAATTTAGAATAATTAATAATAAGGATTTATACCCTTTAAAAAAAATTAAGGTTTTGAAAACAATTAAGATTCTCCCTAGCTAAGGTTAATATCTTTAATACCGGTCATTACAAACATTATCATGATTACATAACTACATAACAAATTCTTAAAGTCATAAATGGCCTTTGAATTAGGGTTTCAAATCAAATAAGATTTATAATTTAAATATTAGGTTTTCTAAAATTAGGATTTCAATTATTAATTAGGATTTCTCTAATTAACATTAAATTCCATAATACACCACTTAAATCATTTAACACAGTTATATAACAACCTCAAACTCATAATCGAGTTCCAAATTAGGGTTTCCATTTATCAATAAGTTAATTATTGATTTAAGGTTTCTAATTTACGAAATTAGGGTTTTAATTTACAATTAACATCTCCTATAATTAGGGCTTTCCTAATAGCATCCAATATTTATAGTACACATCATACACCACATAACAAAGTTTCTTAACAGATTTTAAAGTCTCATATGACTTCAAAATTAGGGTTTAACAGTAATACTAGGGTTTTGACCTTATACACCACAATTGACCAACCATTGTCAGTTCACAACATACAGTACATATTCATAGCACTGAAAAATCAAAATATAATTAATATTATATTATTATTCTCATACCTTGACAATAATCTAAAATTAGGGTTTGGATTCCATATCTGATTTATTCTTCATATTTAACCTTGATAATTAAGGTAAAATAATTAACTTAATAACATGTACCAAAATTCATATAATAAAATAATTATTATATTTATTCTAAAAATCACTCCATATATTATTTAAATAATATATGATTATATTTTCATGAAAAATAGTTAATAAAGCATTTCTACTATAAATTAATTATTATAGGAATATACTTTATAAAAATCAATAATTCTAAAATAAAATTATTTGCAAATATTTATGTAATAAATATATTTTTGTTTACCACATAATTATATATACACATTATCTTTTACAAATCCTCATCCTTGAAATAAAAAAAATAATTTATATGCAAAATTTATGATTTAATTTTTATAGAAAATATCGGGTTGTTACAACCACAATCTCTACTCAACTCCATCCCAACTAGAGTCCTACTGCTAATCAAGCTCCAAATTCCACGTTCTAGCAGTATTTCAAGCAAGATAGGATAGCCAAGCTGTGACAACCCCAAAATAGGTTCATTCCACTCAGCCTTTTTTGAGTCGCCAAATACATGGTAAAGAAAACAACTACAACTTTATTACAACAATTGTCGTGCAAAATACAACAACATATATGCTTTGAGTGTAAGACCCCAACTTTTATAAATAAAGATGAATTTTTTATAAATATCATTTTTGAATATTATGGAGTTAATTTGATATAATGTTATAGTTGTGGGTAATATTTATAAATTTTGTAAAGTACGCAAGTTGTTATATAATATTCGATTGGTCAGAGAATAACAGGGAATATTCGTACAACGGCACAATCATTGGTGGACCCCACAACAGAATTATTGTCAGATTGAGAAAACGACAAAAATATTTTATTAAAAATAACGGCGGAAGTTTTACCATTGATACTGTTAAACTACTCGATAGTAAAAGTACAGTAATACGTGTAGTTGCATAGTAGCACACGATATTGATTATTAATGCTTATGTGAGAAGTCACTCAATTTGATTCACTTATTGTCAGTTAATAATATGAATTATTTAGCGAAAATGAAGTTTTGTTTTATTCGTATTATTAACGTAATAAAACAAAAACATCTTTTTATATAAAACAGAATACTTTATTAAAGTTATTCTATAAATAGACTATATTATATTTTATTTAAAAGATTTTTCTTTAAATATGGATCGTCAGATTAACGTAATCAATCTGGACCGTTCATGGATTAGTTACTATGCATTCCATTTTTCTATAAATAGCAGCTCATTCCTTCATTATTTCTTACGAATCCACCGAACTCTAGAGAGAGAAACTATAGAGAGAAACTATAGAGAGAGAGAAGAACAATATTCTGCTACTTAACTAAATTCTTATTTCAGTTCTACTTTAAAATGGTAAGGGGTGTTATTCTTTCTTATTCATAAAGAGAACTGTTGTTATTCCATTTCTTATTATTCTGTTGGAATAACCTGTATACGCGGTCTACCCTATACTTGGTGACATTCTTCTATTATTCTGTTAGAACATCCTGTCTGTATGTTTTACACCGGACCTGGTTCCGTCTTTATTATTATTCTGTTGGAACATCATGTCTGTGTGTTTTACACCGGACCTTGTTCCGTCTTTATTATTATTCTGTTGGAACATCCTGTCAGTGTGTTTTACACCGAACCTGGTTCCGTCTTTGTTATTATTCTGTTGGAATATCCTGTCTGTGCGTTTTACGCCGGACCTGGTTCCATTATTTATTATTCTGTTGGAATAACATGTCTATGCGGTCTATCGCATGCATGGTAATTTCTTTTGTTATTCCATTCTTTATTATGCTCAGTTGGTTAAGTTTTGACTTCTATACTCCATGAAATTTATGGAATATCCTTGATAATTACGTTTCATCCAGTATCTTTTCATGAAAATATTCTTATAAGCATTCTTGAATTTTACTCCACAAAGCAGTATCATGTTGACAATTTGGACGTTGTTAATTCTTGGATAAATTAATTCTTGAACTTGTTTTATTGAATTCTTATATCATTGTCATCATCCTCATGTTTATAAAATGTTGAAAGTCATCTGTGGCCTGTAGTGCATAGATGGACTTGGTATGATTATGACCAGGGATTATTCGGTATAATCATGACCGTAATGTTACAAATGATGTGGTAAAAGTCCTCATTGGCCCGTAGTGCATTGATGGACAGTTGTTGGCATGATCATGACCATTAATGAATACACGAATATCCTTGGCCGTAGTGCAGGGGTGATTCGATGATGTGGATTATTTTATTAAGCTGAGTCTCAGCGATAACAGTGTTGAAAAACCTTTTAAATCATAGAAGATAATAGATTTTATTTTCTACTTGACTCTTTTAATGGATTGCTTGTTCCGCTGCAGTTAAACTTGATGTTCGTTATATTTTATCAGTTTAACACTGTTGAAGGCTAATGATAATTTATTCTGCATTATCTTAGTCATAATATTTCTTACTGGGCTAGTTGAGCTCACCATTTCTTTCACTGATCTCTTCAGGAAATGAAAAAATAGCTAGGACGAGTCAGGGAACGGAGTGATGGACCAGATGATAGTATTAGTAGTCCTCACAATTCTGTTAAATAGTGTCACAATAATTATAACGAGGACTCCTTTTGAGTTTGTATATCTCTAGTAGACAATAATTGTATTCAAACGCACAGTTATGTTTTGTCGTATTGTACACGGCAGTTGTATTAGTAAGTTGTATTTGTATTCTGTACCATGTATCTAACGACCCAAGATGGGTGATGTATACCTAATTTTGGGGGCGTCATAGTTGGTATCAAAGCTTAGAGATATGATCCCTGGCTAAGATGTGAGAATAGAACTAGGAGGGGAGAGACGGGGAATTCCTTCGCTAGTATAACCTACCTAAGTTTATTTGCATGGTATTTAATTGGTCGGTCAGAATATAAGGATAATATATGACATATCAATTAACTTTTGTTTTGTGGCAGTATCTGAAAATGGCATCCGAGAATGTTGAGAATAGCAATAGAGCACAGGCGACTGTTGATTCACCACATATCAATAATCAGGATAATGTGCATCAGGAAGGCGATAATCCTCATGCAAACAACAATACTGACCAAATGATGAATGATGGAATGTTCAGAAGCTTTATGCAGTTCATGCAACAGCAGGCGAGAGCGGCTCCTATTCAAAATGTAGGTGGAAACACTGAAAACTCTCGGACGGTCACCGCTAAACAGTTCAAGGAGTTGGGACCATTGGAGTTTAAGGGAGAGCCAAAACCACTTATAGCGAAAACATGGATAAAGCAGATCACCAAGATATTTGATGTCTTGGGATGCTCTGAGGAGCAAAAGGTTCCCTTTGCCGCCTTTATGTTGCGAGGAGAGGCAGATTACTGGTGGGAATCGATTAAACGTACTCAACCTGCCGCACTGAAGATGTCTTGGGAGAAGTTCCAAGAGCTGTTCAATGACAAATACTTTCCCGAAAGTGTTCGACACATGAAGGAGGTGGAGTTCATCAAATTGGAGCAGAATAATATGACTGTGTCGCAGTATGAGGATAAATTTGTTGAGTTGTCCCAGTTTGCGTCCCACTTGGTGGATAATGAAGAGCTAATGACGCGAATATTTTTGCGAGGTTTGAAACCTGAGATACGTCAACATCTTATTTCTCATAAACTGTGTTTGTATTCAGATGTTGTGAATAGGGCTCAGTTAGTGGAGCGCGATAACGAGTCAACGCAACCAAAAGAGAGCAGTCGGCAAAATAATAATACCAGTGAGAGCAGTCATCGAAGCGGTGACAATAAGCGTGGTGGGAAATAACTGGCCAAAAATGGTAACCACTTCGGTGGTAATTAAGGCCAAAATAATAAAAATGGTCATTTCAAGAAGAGGAGATTCAACAATGATGGAAAGACGTCAGCACCAGCACCCGTTGTTAAGGAAGGAGAACGACCACCTGTCATATGTTTCAAATATGGTGGGGAGGGGCACATCAGTCCAAACTACGTGATGCCGTCTAAAGCATGTTATAATTGTGGAAGAGAAGGTCATTTAACTCGATTTTGTCATTTACCAAAAACAAGTTCAGCCAAGATGGAGGCACCAAAGGCCGTTCCAGAAAAGTCAAAACCGGTAGTACAATGGAGAGCGTTTGTGGTAACCTCCCAGAAAGCAAGGAACCCGAATGAGGTCATCACGGGTAATCTTATCATAAACTCTAACGAAGTCTATACTTTATTTGATACCGGTTCTACCCATTCTTTTATTTCTCCTAATTGCGCTCATCGATTAAATTTGACTCCGGAGAAATTAGACTTTGACTTATCTGTTGAAACTCCATTGGGAGAAACCTTCATTACATCCACGGTTTATAAGTCTTGTTTGGTTCAAGTTGGTACCCACACATTACCTGTCGATCTAATTTCATTAAAAATACTTGCATTTGACGTGATTCTAGGGATTGATTGGTTAACTACTCATTATGTAAAAATTGATAGTTTTTGTAAGGTTGTTAGCTTTCATATTCCTAATCGACCTATTATGTGAATTCAAGCAACCAAACCATTAAAATCAATCGCTGTCATCTCAAGCCATAAAGCTATTCGTTTATTAAAAAACGGATGTCAAGCTTTCTTAGCTCATGTCACGGATCTAAACAAAAATACGTCAGTTTTTGAATGATATTTCTATTGTTAATAAATTCCCTGACGTATTCCCTGAAAAACTTCCTGGCCTACCCCCAAAGCTTGAAATTGAATTTTGTATCGACCTTGAACCCAGTACAAAACCCATTTCTAAAGCACCATATCGAATGGCTCCTATTGAACTTCGGGAGTTAAAGATCTAACTGCAGGAATTGTTAGACATTGGCTTTATTCGTCCTAGTACTTCTCCTTGGGGTTCTCCTGTTCTATTCGTGAAGAAGAAAGATGGAAGTATGCGACTTTGTATTGATTATCGGGAGTTGAATCATGTCACCATCAAAAATAGGTACCCATTGCCACGTATTGATGACATGTTTGACCAGTTGCAAGGAGCACAATTCTTTTCAAAGATCGATCTTCGTTCTGGATATCATCATCTGAAGGTTAGAACTGAGGATATTCCAAAGACAGCTTTCAGAACTCGGTACGGGCAATATGAATTCCTAGTCATGTCCTTTGGATTGACTAATGCTCCTGCTGCCTTCATGGATATGATGAACCGGGTATTCAAGGAATATTTGGATCACTTTGTGGTCGTCTTTATTGATGACATCCTTATTTATTTCAAAAGTCGTGAAGATCATGAGCAACACTTGAGGCTGGTACTCCAAAAACTTCGTGAATACAAGCTTTATGCCAAGTTGAAGAAATGCGAGTTTTGACTGGAGGAGGTAGCATTCCTTGGGCACGTAGTATCAAGTCGTGGAATATCTGTTGACCCGGCAAAGATTGAAGCTATTCAAAGTTAGGAGCAACCTAAATCAGTAACCGAAGTACGTAACTTTCTCGGTTTAGCTGGTTATTATCGGAGATTCGTGGAAGGATTTTCTCGAATCGCTACTCCACTAATTCAGCTGACTCAGAAAGAAACAAAGTTCGGTTGGAACGAAGAATGTGATAAGAGTTTTCAAGAACTCAAGAGGAGACTCATTTCAGCACATGTTCTAACAATACCATCTGGCTCAGAGGGATTTGTCATCTACAGTGATGCTTCGAGCAAAGGGTTGGGATGCGTTCTCATGCAACATAGAAAAGTCATAGCCTATGCATCAAGACAACTCAAGGAATATGAGAGGAATTATCCTACTCATGATCTAGAGTTTGCAGCTGTTTTCTTTGCACTTAAAATTTGGAGGCATTACTTGTATGGGGAGAAGGTGGAGATCTTTATGGATCATAAAAGCCTCAAATATTTTTTCACTCAAAAGGAACTCAACATGCGACAACGACGTTGGCTTGAACTGTTGAAATATTATGATCATACCATTCAATACCATCCTGGAAAAGCGAACGTGGTAGCTGACGCATTGAGTAGAAGATCATATGCAAGTACGAGTGCGATATTGTCAACACAAAGGCCCATTTTGTGCGACTTGCAAAGGATGGAGATAGAGTTAAAGACTCCAGGGACCCATGTGATGATGGCGAATATACGAGTAGAACCGACTTTAATCGATAAAGTTAAAGCTGCTCAAGCTACAGACCTGGAGCTGATGCGTATGAGAAAGAAAGTGCAAGAATGTGCTATGCCGGAAGCAAGAATCGATGAAGAAGGAATACTTCGAGTCAACTCTAGACTTTGTGTTCCTAACGACCCTGATTTAAAGTATGAAAGTATGATGGAGGCGCACAACACACCGTTTGCAATCCATCTTGGGAGTACCAAAATGTATCATAATCTTCGTCATACATTTTGGTAGAGCAATATGAAGCGAGAGATAGCGCTGTTTATCTCAAGGTATCTAACTTATCAACGAGTCAAGGCGGAGTATCAAGTACCAAAAGGTCCATTGCAACCACCTGAAATTCTAAAATAGAAGTGGGAGTACATTACCATGAATTTCGTTACCGGTCTTCCTAAGGTTTCTCAAGGTATTCATGCGATTTGGGTCATTGTTGATAGATTGACTAAGTCTGCTCATTTTTTTACCGATACGAGAAACTTATACACTTGAACGTCTTGCTCGTATGTACATAAACGAGATTGTAAGACTGCATGGTATGCCAGTATCCATAGTTTCTGACCGAGACCCAAGATTCACTTCACGATTTTGGGTTAGCTTACAAAAAGCTATGGGCACGGATTTACGATTTAGTTCGGCATATCATCCTCAGACAGACGGACAATCAGAGAGGACTATTCAAACTCTGGAAGATTTATTAAGACTCTGTGTCCTTGACTTCAAGGGAAGTTGGGACAAGTTCTTATCATTGGTGGAGTTTTTCTACAACAACAGTTATCAAGAAAGTATTGGCATGGCTCCATTCGAAGCGTTGTATGGAAGAAAGTGTCGTTCTCCAGTATGTTGGGATGAGGTGGGTGAAGCAACGTTGTTGGGACCAGAGTTGGTACGTAAGACTATAGAAAAGATTTAAACGATCCGACAACGTATAAAAATCTCACAAGATCGACAAAAGAGTTATGTTGATCTTCATCGAAAGGACGTGGAATTTGATATAGGAGATCATGTGTTCTTACGTGTTGCTCCATGAAAAGGAGTTACGAGATTTGAAAATAGAGAAAAGCTCAATCCTCGATTTATCGGTCCATTTTTAATCCTCGATCGAGTAGGAACTGTGGCTTATAGACTCGCTTTACCGCCAAGTATGTCTCGTGTTCATAACGTTTTTCACATATCCATGTTACGTAAATATGTGGAAGACCCGAATCACATTATTGAGTTAGAACTGGACGAAATAGCAGAGGATTTGACATATGAAGAAGGTCCTGTTCAAATCTTGGATAAGAAGGAACATATTCTACGCTCCAAGGTTATACCTCAAGTCAAAGTTTTGTAGAGAAATCACGATGTTGAGGAAATGACTTGGGAGTTAGAATCTGAAATTAAGTCAAGGTATCCCTACCTCTTCGACATACCAGGTACGTACCCTAATTTCGAGGGTGAAATTTCATAAGAAGGGGAGGTTGTAAGACCCCAACTTTTATAAATAAAGATGAATTTTCTATAAATATCATTTTTGAATATTATGGAGTTAATTTGATATAATGCTATAGTTGTGGGTAATATTTATAAATTTTGTAAAGTACGTAAGTTGTTATATAATATTCGATTGGTCGGAGAATATTCGGTTTAACAGGGAATATTCGTACAACGGCACAATCATTGGTGGACCCCACAACGGAATTATTGTCGGAATGAGAAAACGACAAAAATATTTTATTAAAAATAACGGCGAAAGTTTTACTATTGATAATGTTGAACTACTCGGTAGTAAAAGTACAGTAATACGTGTAGTTGCATAGTAGCACACGGTATTGATTATTAATGCTTATGTGAGAAGTCACTCATTTTTATTCGATTATTGTCAGTTAATAATATGAATTATTTAGCGATAATGAAGTTTTGTTTTATTCGTATTATTAACGTAATAAAACATAAACATCTTTTTATATAAAACAGAAAATTTTATTAAAGTTATTCTATAAATAGAATATATTATATTTTATTTAAAAGATTTTTCTTTAAATATGGACCGTCAGATTAAAGTAATCAATCTGGACCGTTCATGGATTAGTTACTATGCATTCCATTTTTCTATAAATAGCAGCTCATTCCTTCATTATTTTTTACAAATTCACTGAACTCTAGAGAGAGAAACTATAGAGAGAAACTATAGAGAGAGAGAGAAGAAAAGTATTCTGCTACTTAACTACTTCCTTATTTCAGTTCTTCTTTAAAATGGTAAGGGGTGTTATTCTTTCTTATTCATGAAGAGAACTGTTGTTATTCCATTTCTTATTATTCTGTTGGAATAACCTGTATACGCAGTCTACCCTATACTTGGTGACATTCTTCTATTATTCTGTTAGAACATCATGTCTGTATGTTTTACACCGGACCTGGTTCCGTTTTTATTATTATTCTGTTAGAACATCCTGTCTGTGTGTTTTACACCAGACCTGGTTCCGTCTTTATTATTATTCTATTGGAACATCATGTCTGGGTGTTTTACACCGGACCTGGTTCCGTCTTTATTATTATTCTGTTGGAACATCCTGTCTATGTGTTTTACGCAGGACCTGGTTCCGTCCTTGTTATTATTCTGTTGGAATATCCTGTCTGTGCGTTTTACGCCGGACCTGGTTCCATTATTTATTATTCTGTTGGAATAACCTGTCTGTGCGGCCTATCACATGCATGGTGATTTCTTTTATTATTCCATTCTTTATTATACTCAGTTGGTTAAGTTTTGACTTCTATACTCCATGAAATTTGTGAAATATCCTTGGTAATTGCGTTTCATCCGGTATCTTTTCATGAAAATATTCTTCTAAGCATTTATTGAATTTTACTCCACAAAGCAGTATCATGTTGATAATTTGGACGTTGTTAATTCTTGGATAAATTAATTCTTGAACTTGTTTATAAAATGTTGAAAGTCATATGTGGCCCTTGGTATGATTATGACCAGGGATTATTCGGTATAATCATGACCGTAATGTTATAAATGATGTGGTAAAAGTCCTCATTGGCCCGTAGTGCATTGATGGACAGTTGTTGGCATGATCATGACCATTAATGAATACACGAATATCCTTGGTCGTAGTGTTGAAAAACCTTTTAAATCATAGAAGATAGTAGATTTTATTTTCTACTTGACTCTTTTAATGGATTGCTTGTTCCGCTGCAGTTAAACTTGATGTTCATTATATTTTATCAGTTTAGCACTGTTGAAGGCTAATGATAATTTATTCTGCATTATCTTAGTCATAATATTTCTTACTGGGCTAGTTGAGCTCACCCTTTCTTTCACTGTTCTCTTCAGGAAATGAGAATATAGTTGGGACGAGTTGGGGAACAGAGTGATGGACCAGATGATAGTATTAGTAGTCCTCACTATTCTGTTAAATAGTGTGACAATAATTATAATGAGGACTCCTTTTGAGTTTGTATAGTCTCTAGTAGATAATAATTGTATTCAAACTCACAATTATGTTTTGTCGTATTGTAGACGATAGTTGTATTTGTATTATGTACAATGTATCTGACGACCCAAGATGAGTGATGTATACCTAATTTTGGGGGCGTCACAGTGAGTTTTGATACAAATATATACCAACTGTGACTCTCATCCCAATCTTGGATAGCACGTCATAATGGCACCTTACATAAAGGTATAGTCAAAAACTGTTTTAGAAATTAGAATCTTTGGGAAGTGCTCAAGGAAACCTTCGTACATGGGAGCCCATGCGTGTAGGTTATGATAGATATCATATGTCCACAGAATTATCCATGGTTGACCCAATAGACCCCAAAGAAAAATGAGAAGATTACTATCATATTCTTTCCAATGGTGAGTCTTCTCTTGACATATCATTATCTCCACTGTCTCTAATTGAGAGTTATACTTCAACCAAATACCAAGATTATATAGGCAGTGCTCGTAGATATACTCAGCAAATGGATGTGCACAACTCTGTCTTATGATGACACGAGGTTGTATGTCATTAGACATCTTGTATAATAGTGGCAAAACACCCTTCCAACGTTGGGTTCGCGTCACCCTATTTGATTCACCAAATATAACTACTAAATGATGTATAAAATATAACACACTTTTCTATACTGTTTAGGGAGAACTCCATAGCTAGAGACCACCGTTCTATTCTCTTGTTACCCCCGCTCGACCCAGCTACACTCTTATTACCTGAAAGGAATTATGAAGCAAAAGGGTGAGCTCAACTAGCCCAGTAAAGAATATCATGACTAAAGATAAATAAATTATCAATAGCCTTCAATAGTAATAAATCAGAGATTTAGAATATATGGTAGATGATAAAAATTTTCAACCATAGTTGCAGCGGAACGAGCAATCCATTAGAAGAGTCAAATAGACCATAAAGTCTATTATCTTCTCCATGTTAAAAATCCACCAACAATGTTTTATCCCTGTAACATCAATCAACATTTATGGTCCACAATCATATGAATAACTCATAACCATAATTGTGATTCTAAATTTCTCTTCGCATCCAGGACGAAGATGATTTTCATCACATGTCTTTACCTGAAACATCAAAGATCATGGTTATACCAAATCACAGTTCTTGTTCATAATCATCCTAATAAATTTATCTTTGCACTACGGGCCAAAGATATTCATCAACAGTTCATCTTTGCACTACAGGCCAAAGATATTTAACAACAGCTCATCTTTGAACTACATGCCAAAGATATTCAATAATAATTCATCTTTGCACTACGGGCCAAAGAAATTCAACAACAGATTATCTTTGCACTGCGGGCCAAAGATATTAATATCTCAAAAAAAAAAAATATAATCATTTCAGAATTTATATAAACAATAATTATAACCATGTTGATCAATTCACCTTTGCACTTAAGCTAAACATATTCAATTATAACTTCAATGGTCATGATCATACCAGTCAACAATTCAACTTTGCACCACTGGCCAAAGAGAACTCATAGTCACGATCATACCAATAATCTACCCATCTTTACACTCAAGTTAAAGAGAAATATCATCATTAGGGTTATAAAAATGTTATTTATGATAATAAAAATAATATAATAAACAAATAAATTTAATCTCAAGAGTAAGATTCATAAATCAACAATAATTTGGTCAGAAAAAGAAACCAATTTTGTCGTTAATAGTACCAGTGAATAGTAACTCGTAAATAGTAACTCATGAATAGTAACTCATAAATAGTAACCCCGACGTGAAAAAAGGTAGAAATTCTATAATAAAATCTATACCAATATTTCGGTATAATGATATTGAAAGAATAACATTTCTTAAACTTATAAACAATTTATTTTAATTGTTTACACTTTACTAAATAATGTATTTAATCATCCTAAAATGCCAAACTCATAAGATTTCCTCATTAATAACCAAAACCCTTATCAAAAATCTGCATATACCTCATATAGGATTCTCAAGCCATAAAATCCTATTTTCTAATTTTCTTACTTCACATAACATATTTAATTCATTTACTCATAACTAACCTATTTTCATGAAAAATACCAAATAAATTTTCTTTTCTGAGATTTAGCAGAATATAATTCCATATTGAACATATATTTTTCTCAGAATTTTTAAAATTCATTTACTATTTTTCATATGGCCAAAACAGCCGAATATTTTGACATTTATCATAAACTGTACTTTTATCCAAAAATTTCGAAATTTACAGAGTATACTTCTGTTATATACATGTACTCCCAATAAAAATTTTACCAATTTTAGAGTTAACCACAATGAGTTATAAGGGTTTACTTTTAAAATAGTTTTTTCCCATAAAATTCATAACTCTTAATCTATACATCAAAAAATTACCATTTTTGGATACAATCTAGAAAACTCATCATATTATCATTTCAAATTTTTCCAAAATTTTTGAGGGTAAACAAAATTACGAAACTGAAAAACATAATAACCCTTAAAATCCCTTACCTCAAAAGAGCAGTATTTCTGACTGGAATATCAGATGTAAAGCCGAAAGAAACTTACACTGAATAGCAACTCTAAATACTCACAAAATATGCTCGATAATATAGAGATAGCAAGCTTATGATTCTGGTGTGATTTTCAATTCTAACTTAAGCGCCTATTTATAGGAAAATGTTAGAACGCCAAAGGAGACTAAATTAATAAAATAGTATTATTAATTTTCTTCATTCCTACATATGCTCACCAACCAAGACCAGCCTCTAGCATGCCATACTTGAACAAATTTGGCAGCCCACATGTTTAAAACAATAGTGGGTCACACCCATAATTTTAATAAAAATTATTTTATTTTTTGAAACTTCAATAATTCATAGAAAATAGCCCGTTTATCAGAAAAATACTAATTTTATGTCCATTCCATACGAAATCGAATTCTCTACAACTTTGTAGCTTTAAGTTTTTTCTAAATTCCAGACAGAAAATATCTGAAATCCACAAACGGATGATTTTTAACACCTTTTAAAATTCATAACAAATTATGCGTTAATTTTTAACAGTTCAAAATTTGTGGACATATACTCAACTTATATGTGTATAACATATCCAAAAATCACAACGATCCAACGGTCGGATTAAAATTATAACTTACGTAATAGAGCTTTAAGAACACCGATTTGATATTTTAATACATCCAATTCGATAAAATACTGATAAAACACCTCAACATTAATTCCTTTATTTATAACCACATAAGTAAATCCATCATTTATATCCACATCAAATAAATATTTTTATTATCATATAAATTAATAATTATATATTCACAAATAATATTACAGAATCACAATAATGACAACCTGACAGTTTTCAGGAAAGAGGGGGCTTTCCGATAAGGATTTTTCCTTACTGGCGCGCAATTAGGTGACCAAGCCTCTCATTGACAAAACTTTTTCGACATTGCCAATAATGGTATCTAATAATATTATTCAAATAATATGAATTATTGATCCGATAATGGGAAATACTGTGCAGTGACAATTATTGAAACAACAATAATATAAAATATCAATGCAGCAATTATTGAACTAATAAAATAAAATATTGAGCAGTAATTACTGTAACAATTATTGAGTAGTGCCTTCTTACGTAAGAATCAATAATTCAAAAATATTATGCAATACCATGTGCTACTGTGCAACAACGCGCATTACTTTACTTTATCCACCGGGTATTCCAACAGTGTTAATGGTAACGATTACGCCGTTATTTATAAAAATTCAAATTTATCGTTTTCTTCATCTGACAGTTATTCTGTTATGGAGCCCACAAATAGTTGCACCATCGTACGAATATTTCCCGACAGAAAGAATATTCCACGACCAAACGAATATTCCCCGACAACAATGAATATTTTATAACCACTTGCTTATTTTGAAAATTTTACACATTTCACCCATAACCAAAATATTATATCAAATTAACACCTTATTATTCACAATAATAAATAGTGAAAATTTGATTTTATTCATTAAAAAGTTGGGGTCTTACAATATCCCCTGCTTATGAAATTTCGTCTCCAAAATTTACGTACCTGGTATTTCGAAGAGTTGAGACTACCTTGCTTTCATTTCAAATTATATCTCCCAGGTCATCATAATTTTTCCATTTCTCATCTCCCATCATAACTTCATTTGGGTTCCTCACTTGTTGGGAAGTCATGACAACCGCTCTCCCTTGAACTACCCGGCTTTGACTTGTCTGGAACAGCATTTGGTGTCATCACTACCGTTGAAATATACTTTTCTATAAGGCATATTCCACCCTCAACTGCTTCATCGTACTCCTGATTCATGATCTGAATCATCAATCTTTGATCCATATCGAATTGAGGTTGACCGCTCTGTACAGGGTAATTCAAAACTCGATGTTGGGTTCTCCTAATTGATGTCCAAAAAGAGAAATACATATCATCTATTTTATCCTTCTTACATCGGACATCTCTTTCCACAATATCAACGCGTCGTGCGGCTTTTACCCATGCATCACTCATTCTCACTCGTTCAGTTGTTTCTTCTTTTAGCTCAGATTCCAGCTTTATCATCTTATACTCTGCCAAAGAATGCTTATGTTCAAGCATTACATATCGGGTAACACAATCTTGAATTGTTACATTCTTTTGTTCCACGACCGCATGCCGTTCTTCAGCCTGCTCTTCTAACTCATGAATACAATTTTGCAATTCTACATTTCGATCATAAAATTCTTCTAATAAATTCTCCTCAGGTTCTTCTTCTTCCTCACTCTCAGCTGCTACCTCTGCGACTAGCTCGGGTGCAACTATTAATTCTTCCCTCACCACAAGAATATCTCTAATTCCTTCTTCGCCTGACATCACATTATCATGGTTGGCGATTATAGGTATCACCACGGTCTCATTCACCCCATTGTTAACATTCTCAGCTGCCATTCTCAAATACTGCCATAAAATAAGGGTTAATTAAATAAATTAACGTATCACATAATATCTGTATATTATGACCGACCAACAAATAAGCTTAGGTAGGACACACTAGCGAAGAATTTACTCATCTCTCCCCTCCTAGTTCTATTCCCCGATCTCCGCCAGAGACCATATCCCTAAGCTCTGATACCAACTGTGACAACCCCAAAATAGGTCCATTCCACCCAACCTTTTTTGAGTCGCCAAATACATGGTACAGAAAATAACTACAACTTTATTGCAACAATTGTCGTGCAAAATACAACAACACATATGCTGTGAGTTTTGATACAAATATATACCAACTGTGACTCTCATCCCAACCTTGGATAGCACATCACAATGGCACCTTACATAAAGGTATAGTCAAAAACTATTTTAGAAATTAAAATCTTTGGGAAGTGCTCAAGGAAACCTTCGTACATAGGAGCCCATGCGTGTAGGTTATGATAGATATCATATGTCCACAGAAATATCCTTGGTTGACCCAATAGACCCCAAAGAAAAATGAGAAGATTACTATCATATTCTTTCCAATGGTGAGTCTTCTCTTGACATATCATTATCTCCACTGTCTCTAATTGAGAGTTATACTTTAACCAAACACCAAGATTATATAGGCAGTGCTCGTAGATATACTCAGCAAATGGATGTGCACAACTCTGCCTTATGATGACACGAGGTTGTATGTCACTAGACATCTTGTATGATAGTGGCAAAACACCCTTCCAACGCTGGGTTCGCTTCACTCTATTTGATTCACCAAATATAACTACTAAATGATGTATAAAATACAACACATTTTTCTATACTGTTTAGGGAGAACTCCATAGCTAGAGACCACCATTCTATTCCCTTGTTACCTCCGCTCGACCCAGCTACACTTTTATTACCTAAAAGGAATTGTGAAGCAAAAGGGTGAGCTCAACTAGCCCAGTAAAGAATATCATGACTAAAGATAAATAAATTATCAATAGCCTTCAACAGTAATAAATCAGAGATTTAGAACATATGGTAGATAATAAAAATTTTCAACCATAGTTACAGCGGAACGAGCAATCCATTAAAAGAGTCAAATAGACAATAAAGTCTATTATCTTCTCCATGTTAAAAATCCACCAATAATATTTTATCCCTGTAACATCAATCAACAGTTCTGCTCCACAATCATATGAATAACTCATAACCATAATTGTGATTCTAAATTTCTTTTCGCATATAGGACGAAGATAATTTTCGTCACATGTCTTTACCTGAAACATCAAAGATCATGGTTATACCAAATCACAGTTACTGTTCATAATCATCCTAATAAATTTATCTTTGCACTACGTGTGACAACCTAAAAATTTGGACAATTTTATAAAATCATAAAAGATTGAATAAAGGTTATAAGATGAACCTAGACAGAAAATAAGTGTATGGATTTGACATTTCTGTAAAGGAATTTTAAGGATTTCAAAATTTTTGAAGAAAAACTGAATGATTTAATAGACTATAAGTGATAGTCTGATAATGAGGTATATTTTTTGTGTATGAGTTCATAAGATTATGTGTATATGGTTCTAGTATTTTAAATATATACTAGTGACCTAATCTAAGAGTTGTGGACTGTTGATCGATTTCGCAATCAATGAATACGTGCAAGTATACACGGTGAACAAGTAATAAAGTGATAAGAAAAGTATCGTTCCCACGAGGAATATTTAATAAAAATTACCAAGTACTAACTCTTAACCAAATCAATTTTATTTAAATAAACATAAATTGTGATTTTTCTAATTAAGAAAACTAAATTAATCAATTAAATCTAGATTACTCTAAAATTAATTCAAATAAATAAAGATTAAGACTTCAATATCCCCAATTATAAACTATAAATCAATTATCCAACTATCCCAATTATTATGCCTACTGAATTGTTAATAGAAATTCTCAAATGCCAAAAGTCCTTTTCCAAGTGATCAATTGACTTCTATTTAATCCAGATTAATCTTGCTATATTCCTATGCAAAACAATTGAATTAAACTCTTTTCAATCCCAATTTCTTATGTGTTACATGCGGTAAACAGATATTTCCATTCTATTCACAAACCTAATTATTCACCATGCAAATAACTAAGTCACATGTTATCATGCCCAGTTCTAACCCTAGAATTCCTCTTCCGATTCCTTCTAGAGTAACAAGGTAATTACTGATCAGATAATTAATCAATAAGCTCAAGACAAGATAAACAATTCACTTTGACATAAATAATTGGAATAAATCGAATAACTAATTCATAGACATAAAAGGTTCAATTGAAATCTTAATAAAAGAGTTAGTTCATAATTAATGAATTAAAACCAAGAATCCACAATTGAATAGACATTAAAAGATAAAAGTATGATAAGAGAAGAGAATAGAATCTGTTGTCAGCAAATCTGATGCTCCCCTCTTGCTCCTACTCTTGATCTTCAATGATCTCCAAGTTGCTTCAATCTCTAATGGCTAATTAAGAACAAAGGTTTAGATTCTAATCTAATGGATTGTTTAATCTAGTCTAATCTATGTAATCCCCCCTTATTTTATGCCTCCCATCATGTATTTATAGGTTACAAGTCAAATTTTTAGGTTAGGAACAAACCTAATTCAATTTGGAGTCAAAAAGGTGTCAAAATTCGCCCAAAACGCGTCCAGGCCATCACCAAGCCCTTCCCCAGCGCCCCAGTGCTGGGCACGACGCTGGTATTCTGCCTTATAGTGCCCCGGCTCTGAAAATAGGCTTAAAATGGGCGCCCCGGCGCTGACACTTTCTCTAACATTTTCTGCTCCGACGTCCTTTGGGAAAATGGCCATAACTTCTTCGTCCGAACTTCGATTTCGATGATTCAAGATGTTCCGGAAAGAGGAGAAGTAGATCTACAACTGTCATTCTTTAAGGTTTTCGAAATAAGGTCCGTAGAAATACTCAAATTGGCTCTGAAGTGACTGCTGTGTAAATGGTAAGCCGAAAACGCGAATCTAGCCACCCCGAACGTCGATCCACGTAACTTTTATCCCAAATCCTACAAAACAATGTAAAACATGCATGAATGGACACAAACACTTAAAAACTATTCTAAAAGACTTGAGAACAATAATAAATTAAGCCCGAATGTATCCAATTCATGTGTATAAAACTCACTCATCAAATACCCCCAAACTTAAACATTTGCTTGTCCTCAAGCAAAAATACAAAAGAACTAAAAATAAACAAACTCACGTAACTACATGAATGCATATGCATGATCTACTTTATAAAATACCTACGAACCTAGTAATAAATCAGTATGATATATAGCAACAGGCCTCAAAGATACCATTGGTACTCAAACAATATATCCGATCAAATCAAAATTCATAACTCTAACTAATTAGTCAATCCAAATCTGTCATCACCCATGTTTTGTGTGTGTGCTTGTTAACCATTCTAACCAACCACAATTCAAGATAATCACATAACAAACTTCTTAGAAGGAAAATTTCAGTTCCAATTCAATTACTTTTGTGAACATGACAACTCCGGTTAAAACTAAGCAATTACCAAGTCTAAGGATAAATACAAGATTTATTTATACTTTTATTCAATCACGAGGGCATTTTTGCTCTTTCTCGTGTTTTATTCATTTTTTATATTTTCTCATGGCTGTGCAATGTCTTATTCCCTTAGGCTTTTCAGTGCTACCTTAACGAGCTTTCGACCAACGACTCCCAAGTTATTAAGACCTTAGGGCGCTAGGTGTAAAGACAATCCCCTCGGGCTTACTTACTCAAGTAACAAAGGCCACAAAACTAGACAAGCATGTCACGGTGTTTATTCATTTTTTTTCTTTTTCATCATCTCTTTTCTTTTTTTCCTTTTTTCTTTTTTTTCATTTTCATTTTTGTATATATATCCCATAGATTCCCCCAAACTCAAGCTTTTACGTCATTCCAACCTTTACCGCCAGTTCACTAATTTCCTTAAATTTTAACCAAGATTTTCCCTTAGAAACAAATTATGAAACCCTTAAACCAAGTGGATTAAAACAGTTAAACTTTAAGTGCTAACCGGTTACATAAGTTTCAGACAGGCTCAGATTATCATCATGATTAAAATTAGAACTCATCATCAATTATCAACATTGTTCAATTTAACAATTAATACCAATCTTATCATAGGCCGAGCTAAGACCACACCAACCAATTACACAGATTCATGCAAAAAAAAAATACAATTATACTTCATGAACATATACTAATGCAATTATACTACATGAACACATACTACTGCAACACATATATGAATATGCAAATAACTACCATGTACTATATGCAACCTAAAAAAACACAATGCTAACACCAAAAAAAATGAACTACTATGCAGATAACTAACTATATGCAATACGACAATAAAATGCCCCCAAACTTAAACTAGACATTGTCCTCAATGACTAAATTAGAAAAAATTAAAGCAAATGACTTCCCTGAAAATATAGCAATCTTCTTCCTTGTCCGCTAAGTTTGGAGAATATGCTAGTCACATGGAACAAATTGGGCACCACACTTGAATTTGACTTGAATAACCTGTAAATCATGATAGAAACACTTTTATTAAATCCTAAATAAATGCAAATTCAAAACTACTAATATAAAACTTAATAAAAACTAAAAATAAAAATTAAACTTGGGTTGCCTCCCAATAAGCGCTTGTTTTATAGTCTCGGCCTGACTTCTTCAATTCTCTATCCAATTCCTCTTCGAAAATTGAGGAACTCTCCATCCATCGGAAATAATATAGCTTTTGGTAGGTTCCCATTTACGATAGCCATTGTATTAAAGTCACCTAGCATGATCTTTTTAGATAGGATCCCCATTAAGTACGACAAACCACTAGGTGCTTTCCCCATTGTGTTTGTGATCAAATTATGGCATGGAAGCTTATCAAACACAATGGGCTCTTCCTCTATCTTCTCCAACTCATTGAACCATGGCTTCGAAGTTGTACTTACTTTTACGTCACAAGGAGTATTGCCGATGACATGACTACCTAGCGGACATGGTTTTGCAAATCTAACCGGATTCTTGAACTTTGGTGGAGAAGGTACATGGGACACTATCAAAATTGGCTCATCTTCGTTGGTACTCAAAGTTAGATCTTTGCCGATCTCTTTTTGTTGGTCTCTAAGTCTTTCCTCTCTTTCAACATCTATATCATTTGGCACATCCGATTGCAGATTTGGTTCAGGCTCATCATCAGTCTCGTCATCCATGTCATAGAGCCAAGTGTATTGAGGACGGTTGTTCAACGCATGTGCTATCTGCCCCAATTGATTTTCCAGATTCTTTAACGATGCCCCCTTGGCTTTGCAAATGCAGCTCTATTAGATTAAATCTTTTGTCTTGTTCCTCGTTATTTTTTTCAGAAGCTTTAATAAATTTTTCAAAGGCTTCCTCCCAATTTGAATGTTCTTCCTGTTGTAGTGGAGGTGGACACGAGAAATCCGGTGGGTATGTTGGACTTGGAGCATAAATTGATCTTGATTGTTACTCCATGAAAAATCCGGGTGATACCCCCAATCCTGATGATAGTTGTTGGGATAGACATAACTATTGGGGTAATCACCACTATACTGTACCGGCTCGAAACTGATGGCGCATTGATGACTCATATGATTTCCAGCACAATAATCACAAGTGACCGCCACACTTTGACGACGTTGAGCTTCAAAAGCTTCAAGCATCCTCGAAAGTGTCTCCATCTGTGCTGACAATGCAGAAAGTTTCTTGAGTCTGTCAATCTCCGTTCCCCTTGGTTGAGTCATGTTCGTGTATGGCCATTGATACGCAAAGTCATCCATGGTACCTAAAAAGAGAGAAATATAGGAAGAGAATGAGAAATAAGAATAAAAATAAAAATGTTTAAATTAAGACTAATTTGATTGAAATTAATATTGGTAAATAATTATTAAATTAATTCCCCAGCAACGGCGCCAAAAACTTGTTGATCGATTTCGCAATCAATGAATACGTGCAAGTATATACAGTCAACAAGTAATAAAGTGATAAGAAAAGTATCGTTCCCACGAGGAATTATTTAATAAAAATTACCAAGTACTAACTCTTAACCAAATCAATTTTATTTAAACAAACATAAATTATGATTTTTCTAATTAAGAAAACTAAATTAATCAATTAAATCTAGATTACTCTAAAATTAATTCAAATAAATAAAGATTAAGACTTCAATATCCCCAATTATAAACTATAAATCAATTATCCAACTATCCCAATTATTATGCCTACAGAATTGTTAATAGAAATTCTCAAATGCCAAAAGTCCTTTTCCAAGTGATCAATTGACTTCTATTTAATCCAGATTAATCTTGCTATATTCTTATGCAAAACAATTGAATTAAACTCTTTTCAATCCCAATTCCTTATGTGTTACATGCGGTAAACAGATATTTCCATTCTATTCACAAACCTAATTATTCACCATGCAAATAACTAAGTCGCATGTTATCATGCCCAGTTCTAACCTTAGAATTCCTCTTCCGATTCCTTCTAGAGTAACAAGGTAATTACTGATCAGATAATTAATCAATAAGCTCAAGACAAGATAAACAATTCACTTTGACATAAATAATTGGAATAAATCGAATAACTAATTCATAGACATAAAAGGTTTAATTGAAATCTTAATAAAAGAGTTAGTTCATAATTAATGAATTAAAACCAAGAATCCGCAATTGAATAGACATTAAAAGATAAAAGTATGATAAGAGAAGAGAATAGAATCTGTTGTCAGTAAATCTGATGCTCCCCTCTTGCTCCTGCTCTTGATCTTCAATGATCTCCAAGTTGCTTCAATCTCTAATGGCTAATTAAGAACTAAGGTTTAGATTCTAATCTAATGGATTGTTTAATCTAGTCTAATCTATGTAATCCCCCTTATTTTATGCCTCCCATCATGTATTTATAGGTTACAAGTCAAATTTTTAGGTTAGGAACAAACCTAATCCAATTTGGAGTCAAAAAGGTGTCAAAATTCGCCCAAAACGCGTCAAGGCCATCACCAAGCCCTTCCCCAGCGCCCCAGCGCTGGGCACGACGCTGGTATTCTGCCTTATAGCGCCCCGGCTCTGAAAATGGGCTTAAAATGGGCGCCCCGGCGCCGACACTTTTTCTAACATTTTCTGCTCCGACGTCCTTTGGAAAAATGGCCATAACTTCTTCGTCCGAACTCTGATTTCGATGATTCAAGATGTTCCAGAAAGAGGAGAAGTAGATCTACAACTGTCATTCTTTAAGTGTTTCGAAATAAGGTCCGTAGAAATACTCAAATTGGCTCTGAAGTGACTGCTGTGTAAATGGCAAGCCGAAAACGCGAATCTAGCCACCCCGAACGTCGATCCACGTAACTTTTGTCCCAAATCCTACAAAACAATGTAAAACATGCATGAATAGACACAAACACTTAAAAACTATTCTAAAAGACTTGAGAACAATAATAAATTAAGCCCGAATGTATCCAATTCATGTGTATAAAACTCACTCATCATGGACCATATTATTTTGTATGAATATGTGAGTAAGTGAATTAAGAATTAAGTTATGTAACCTAATATATATATTAGGTGTGTTAAGTAAATAACCTAAGAGGTTATAATAGGTGAGAATATTAGTATATAAAATATATACTAATTCTAAGAGATTTAATAAATTTTATAGCCTAATTATAGCAAGTCTAATTGGGTTAAGGAAATAAATGTGCATGAGTAAAGATTTATGTTATAATTGAAGAAATGAAAACTCTAATTAAATAATTAGGGAATGGTAATATTAGAAGTGTTGAAAGATGTTAGTTGTTGTAGCCAACCATTTTAATTTTGAAGCCCAAAAGAATTAATTGGGAGCCCAAAACTTAGCCCAATAGAAGAGGGACTTTTTGAACATTTAGTAAATCAATTAAAGCATAAAAGGAAAGCCAAAAATTAGACTAACTAAGGCCACATGGCCGGCCCAAACAAGAGAGGAGAGAAGGGGAGATGAATGTGATGATTATTTACTTTAGTGGGTTATCTACTCTTCCATGTGTCATTTCCTCCTTTAGCCACAATGTTTTATTAAGTGTACAAGCAACACTAAAATGATTAAGAAAGAGAAAGAGCGAGTGAGTGGGGGGAATAAATATTAGATATACAAATATATCTACACATTTGTTTTGTTTTTTTACTAAATCACCAAAAACCCATTCCATTCCATTTCATTTCTCTCTCATCTCTTATTAGCTAACTCAAAGAAAACCAAATAGAGAGAGAAAGAAGAGTGGCAATTTTTGACAGCTCCAAGAGGTGAGAGAGAGATATTTTGATCTTCAAGCTAACCAGATCATCATCTACTTTGAAGGATTAAGAAAAGCTAGCAAGATATCAAGGTATAAATCACTTTTTTTCTAAGATATTCTTAGTTGTTTAAATGAAAACTTGGATTGATGATTTCAAACTTCAAAACTCTAGATCTACATGATCTAGAGTGTGTTATGTGTGGATCTATCCATCTTGTGTGTTGAAAGTTAGATCTAAAGTATGAAATGGAAACTAGTTTTTCAAAGGGTGGAAAACTCTAATTTTTCTTAGCCTCGATTGTGTTAATCTTGTGTTTGATGATTGTTTGATGAAATAGATCATGTATTATGATAGAATCATGGGTATATTAAGTATTAGTAGGTATTATGATGAGCGATGTTGGTTATTGTGTGAGGACATGAAAGTTTTCTTAGAACTCACAAAGAGTTAAAAATTAGATTTTTGTGAAAACGATGCATGAAATTCAAACGACCATATCTCCTATTTTATTTCGAATTTTTGAGTGTGGTCAAGTCCTAGAGTTAGATCTATAAGTTTTCTAACATCTCCAAGTAGAATCCCTAAAAAATGAGTTGTAGATTTCCGTATGGACTATTTTTAGCAAAGGACTCCAAAACTGCAAAATGTCATTTAGCTTCTGCCCAAAAATTTAAAATGGTAATTTTGGCCACTTAATTTGCCAGAAAAATTCCGGCCTTTTGGGATATGAGAATATATGGTATTAAGTAACTTATGTCCAAAAATGAGCTAATTCCGACTTAAAATGACCAAGTTATGACCATTTCAATTTCTGTAATTTTTCGACGAAAATGGCTATAATCGGAGTTCTATAGCTCCGATGACCACAAAATTTAAACTAGAGGCTCACATTAACACGTATAAGATTGTGTCAAGAGAAAAGAATTTTTGGAGTTAAGCACGAGGTAGCTAATTTCTTAAGGAATTAACTAAAAATAAATTTTGAAAAATACCAAAGGAAGTTGAAAAATTATGAAAAAATATTTTTTGTGTATGAAATACATGTATATAAGCATGGCCAAAAGATAGAAAAATAATAAGTTGTTTTGGTATTTTTTTTAAAAAGGATATGGAATTCAGCTTGCTGGATTGAAAAATAGTTTACTAGATTAAAAATTTGTTAAATCCAGTTTGTTGGATTGCGATCTAGTTTGCTGGATTTGAAATCTAGTTTGCTGGATTGCAGTTGGGTTTGTGAATTGACCATCTAGGTTACTAGATTTAGAATCCAGCTTGTTGGATTTGAAATTAAGGTTACTGGTTTGGTATTTGACTTATTAGAGTGTTAAATCATAATGTATATGATATAGTGATTAAGGAATTATCAAAGGATGATAATAATGCTGATGGGTTAAGGTGTTATCTAATTATGTGATTAAGTGTTAGATAATTGATTGATTAAGTAATAGTATTATGAGTTAATCGGTATGTTATGCTAATTCGAAGATCAATCTTATAATTGATAGGTCTTTCATAAGAGATTACATTATATTACTTAGCGGTAATCAGCGGTTCAGGCAAGTTTCCTAACTCAACCATGAGTTGTGATTTCAAAGCATGTTAGTGAATAGTTGTTGTTGATTATTCACGTCTATATTGATTATTGATTCGAACGTTGTGCATATTGTAAATGTTCATCAGGTATGAAAGGCTGATCACCTTCATTACCATTTGGTTCAATTAATCTGTTCATGTTTATGCTTGACCATTCATTTTCATTGACTTGGTCGTTCAGCTAAGAAGATTTTTTCATGCTCTTTCACAATGTTTATATTGTTGAAAGTTAGCTAGCTTATTGTTCAATTCTTTCAATCATGATATATCCTCAAATAAATTTAAACTTGCTGGGCAAATTTGATGCTCACCCTTGCTATATCATGATAAAAAATTTAGATTTAGAGGAAAGCTCGAGTAAAGACAGAAGTAAAGGCAAAGTGCAAGACTAAATTATGGTGCAGTTAGATTTATTAAATCTTCTGACGAAAATAGTATTGTAAACATTTAAGATATTGAATGTATGTATTAAGTTAAGGTTGTAGACCTTTGAAAATGATGTGTAAAAGTTTAATGTATAAACAATTTATGTTTATATCTTCCGCAATAGTTATAGAAATAGTATACCAGATCCTTGGTGATTAGGACCGAGATTTGGGGATGCTACAGACGGTATCAAAGCCGTAGGTTAAAAACCTTAGGTAGGTGTACCGTAGGCTATAACCGCAGAGATGCTGATAAGGAATAAACTCAGATCGAGTCTAAGCGATAAGAGATGAATTTTTAGAAATTCATTATTAAGTAAAGAGAAAGATAAATAAGATTCAAAGAAGAATCTTGAAGAGCTATAAGGATAAGAATCTAGAGTTACCTGACTCCAGCAATAAAAATGAAAAGTGAAAATAAATAGACTATGTCTATAAGATGAAAAGTGTAAAATCATAATATTATATGATTAAAGGAAAAGAAGATCGTAAAATAAAACGATCATAATATGGTTATAATATGAGATCACAACGTGATCTGATAAGGTCATAGCAGGAGAAGGATCAATCAAATGATTGAAAACTTTATAATAGAATTGTTGTACGACAGTTGTACTATGAAATGGTACTATGTAAACTTAGAAAAGAGTGGTAAATGTTAATATACGGATTAAAGAAAATTCGTATTAAGAAAAGAGAAAGTTGGAATTGTGTAGGATTTCAATTGAGGACTCATGTCAGCAGCTGAGTTGTATGATTCTTTGTATGGGCGGGGAATTTGTACTTGGTTTTAGAATCACTTAGCTTCCTGGTCGATATAGTGGTTAGGTTGACCAATTCTTTGTATGGGCGGAGAATTGTGCGCTTAGCTTCCTATATTGATTAGTGGCCGAGTTTAGTTTGACGACCACTTAGTTTCTGATACTGATAATCATTGAAATGTCCGTGTCGCGCTAATTGCTATATGCATGTTGAGAGGGTGATTCCTTTCTCATATGTATAACAAATAGATAGGTTATAAGTAGAGAATATCAGGTTAAGTATGAGTTCTTAAAACTCATACTTATGGTACGTTCGTGACTCATAATTATATGATATGTTTATGAGCCCCTCAGCGAATGGACGCCAAAGGTCTGACTAGGACAAGTTCTTAAACTCATATGATTGTGGAAAGTTCCTGAACTCATAATGTGTGATAAGTTTGACGAACTGGGTATAGTTATGTGGTGAATGGAGCATTGAGGATGATAGAATAGATAGACTTATTAAGCAATGGATCATTAGAGAAAGTGAAGTTGATGGTGGAAGCATAGGTATTCTAAATCTTCTAGCTATGCTAGACTTCAAAGTTTTTGACATCAAGCTAAAAAACGCACTATGTGCTTTTTGGAAAATGAATTTTTATTCTCAACTTCTGGTGACCATTATGTATGAGTTGACTTCGGGCCACCGACACATCATTACCTGTTGAGATGATAAAACTGAATTGCAATGATTTTTGAACGGTTTAAAGAATAGTTTATGCTAATTGATTCAGCTAGACAAAAATGATTTGACTTATCAAAATGTATTTTTTTATATCATCAATGTATTATGGAACCTGATGCATAATGATAAAAATGATGGAGACATCAATGCAGTATTACTTAGTGTTGGATGTGATATAAGGATCGTCAGCCCACTATAGTATGGTGTAGTATGACAAAGTCACCAAATGACGGAATCCTCAAACGAACTGTAATACAGTGCGGTATCATGACGTCATAAAATAATTTTAAGAATTTTTAAAGTAAATTATTGCCAACTGAATTTGGCCAGAAATATTTTGATTGAAATTGATTATTGATATGGGTCTAAGCTATTTGATTCGGCTAGACCAACTTTTATGAAAATCCTAAGCGTTCTTTGAAAATTATCCCGAACCAAATTGTTTTGGTGCGGAACCCTATGATAAGACTGAGGTGAACTATGTTGTTTGGATAAAATAATACAATCTAGTAGCATAAATATTTGCTAAACATGATTGATACGTTATGCATGACGTACGCGTACGATATGCTAATCACCTAAAGTACTAGCAACGGTAGTTTACCTTCTTTGTGATTGTAAACATACATAGTAATTTACTGTTTTGCGATATAAATATCGTTAAAACTACGTGTTCATGGTCTATATGACCCCTCAGCATGATTTGAAAAGTTTTAACTCCTTAGACTGAAGTTATGGAAGAATATGATAGTAGTAGAGCTCCTCATAGTAGGAAGCAATATGTACTCATTAAATTGAGCATGAAATCAATTAAAGGTTAGTAAGACAACCTAGTTTTGATGAATAAAAGGAGTGATGATTAGTAAACTGAAATTTCGAGGACGAAATTCTTAGAAGAAGGGGTGAATGTGACAACCGAAAATTTGGACAATTTTATAAAATCTTAAAAGATTGAATAAAGGTTATAAGATGAACCTAGACAGAAAATAAGTGTATGGATTTGACATTTCTATAAAAGAATTTTAAGGATTTCAAAATTTTTGGAGAAAAACTTGAATGATTTAATAGACTATAAGTGATAGTCTGATAATGAGATATATTTTTAGTGTATGAGTTCATAAGATTATATGTATATGGTTCTAGTATTTTAAATATATACTAGTGACCTAATCTAAGAGTTGTGGACCATATTATTTTGTATGAATATGTGAGTAAGTGAATTAAGAATTAAGTTATGTAACCTAATATATATATTAGGTGTGTTAAGTAAATAACCTAAGAGGTTATAATAGGTGAGAATGTTAGTATATAAAATATATACTAATTCTAAGAGATTTAATAAATTTTATAACCTAATTATAGCAAGTCTAATTGGGTTAAGGAAATAAATGTGCATGAGTAAAGATTTATGTTATAATTGAGGAAATGAAAACCCTAATTAAATAATTAGGGAATGGTAATATTAGAAGTGTTGGAAGATGTTACTTATTGTAGCCAAACATTTTAATTTTGAAGCCCAAAAGAATTAATTGGGAGCCCAAAACTTAGCCCAATGGAGGAGGGACTTTTTGGACATTTAGTAAATCAATTAAAGCATAAAAGGAAAGCAAAAAATTGGACTAACTAAGGCCACATGGCCGGCCCAAACAAGAGAGGAGAGAAATGGAGATGAATGTGATGATTATTTACTTTAGTGGGTTATCTACTCTTCCATGTGTCATTTCCTCCTTTAGCCACAATGTTTTATTAAGTGTACAAGCAACACTAAAATGATTAAGAAAGAGACAGAGAGAGTGAGTGGGGGGAATGAATATTAGATATACAAATATATCTACACATTTGTTTTGTTTTTTTTTACTAAATCACCAAAAACCCATTCCATTCCATTTCATTTCTCTCTCATCTCTTATTAGCTAACTCAAAGAAAACCAAATAGAGAGAGAAAGAAGAGAGGCAATTTTTGGCAGCTCCAAGAGGTGAGAGAGAGAGAGAGAGAGAGAGAGAGATTTTGATCTTCAAGCTAACCAAGATCATCATCTACTTTGAAGGATTAAGAAAAGCTAGCAAGATATCAAGGTATAAATCACCTTTTTTCTAAGATATTCTTAGTTGTTTAAATGAAAACTTGGATTGATGATTTCAAACTTCAAAACTCTAGATCTACATGATCTAGAGTGTGTTATGTGTGGATCTATCCATCTTGTGTGTTGAAATTTAGATCTAAAGTATGAAATGGAAACTAGTTTTTCAAAGGGTAGAAAACTCTAATTTTTCTTAGCCTCGATTGTGTTAATCTTGTGTTTGATGATTGTTTGATGAAATAGATCATGTATTATAATAGAATAATGGGTATATGAAGTATTAGTAGGTATTATGATGAGTGATGTTGGTTATTATGTGAGGACATGAAAGTTTTCTTAGAACTCACAAAGAGTTAAAAATTAGATTTTTGTGAAAACGAAGCATGAAATTCAAATGACCATATATCCTATTGTATTTCGAATTTTTGAGTGTGGTCAAGTCCTAGAGTTAGATCTATAAGTTTTCTAACATCTTCAAGTGGAATCCCTGAAAAATGAGTTGTAGATTTCCGTATGGACTATTTTTAGCAAAGGACTCCAAAACTATAAAATGCCATTTAGCTTCTGCCCAAAAAATTAAAATGGCAATTTCGGCCACTTAATTTGCCAGAAAAATTCCGGCCTTTTGGTTTTTGAAAATATATGGTATTAAGTACCTCCTGTCCCAAAATGAGCTAATTCCGACTTTAAATGTCCAAGTTATGACCATTTCAATTTCTGTGATTTTTCGACGAAAACGGTTATAACAGGAGTTCTATAACTCCGATGACCACGAAATTTAAACTAGAGGCTCACGTTAACCCTTATAAGATTGTGTCAAGAGATAAGAATTTTTGGAGTTAAGCACGAGGTAGCTAATTTCTTAAGAAATTAACTAAAAATATTTTTTGAAAAATACCAAAGGAAGTTGGAAAATTATGGAAAAATACTTTTTGTGTATGAAATACATGTATATAAACATGACCAAAAGATAGAAAAATAATAAGTTGTTTTGGTATTTTCGTAAAAAGGATATGGAATCCAGCTTGCTAGATTAGAAAATCTGATGAATCCAGCTTGCTGGATTGAAAAATAGTTTACTGGATTAAAAATTTGTTAAATCCAGTTTGTTGGATTGCGATCTAGTTTGCTGGATTTGGAATCCAGTTTGCTGGATTGCAGTTGGGTTTGTGAATTTACCATCTAGGTTACTGGATTTGGAATCCAGCTTGCTGGATTTGAAATTCAGGTTACTGGTTTGGTATTTGACTTATTAGAGTGTTAAATCATAATGTATATGATATAGTGATTAAGGAAATATCAAAGGATGATAATAATGCTGATGGGTTAAGGTGTTATCTAATTATGTGATTAAGTGTTAGATAATTGATTGATTAAGTAATAGTATTATGAGTTAATAGATATGTTATGCTAATTCAAAGATCAATCTTATAATTGATAGGTCTTTCATAAGAGATTACATTATATTACTTAGCGATAATCAGCGGTTCAGGCAAGTTTCCTAACTCAACCATGAGTTGTGATTTCAAAGCATGTTAGTGAATAGTTGTTGTTGATTATTCACGTCTATATTGATTATTGATTCGCACGTTGTGCATATTGTAAATGTTCATCAGGTATGAAAGGCTGATCACCTTCATTACCATTTGGTTCAGTTAATCTGTTCATGTTTATGCTTGACCATTCATTTTCATTGACTTGGTCGTTCAGCTAAGAAAATTTGTTCATGCTCTTTCACAATGTTTATATTGTTGAAAGTTAGCTAGCTTATTGTTCAATTCTTTCAATCATGATATATCCTCAAATAAATTTAAACTTGCAGGGCAAATTTGATGCTCACCCATGCTATATCATGATAAAATTTTCAGATTTAGAGGAAAGCTCGAGTAAAGACAGAAGTAAAGGCAAAGTGCAAGACTAAATTATGGTGCAGTTAGATTTATTAAATCTTCTGACGAAAATAGTATTGTAAACATTTAAGATATTGAATGTATGTATTAAGTTAAGGTTGTAGACCTTGGGAATGATGTGAAAAAGTTTAATGTATAAACAATTTATGTTTATATCATCCGCAATAGTTATAGAAATAGTATACCAGATCCTTGGTGATTAGGACCGGGATTTGGGGATGCTACACTACGGGCTAAAGATATTCATCAACAGTTCATCTTTGCACTACAGGCCAAAGATATTCAACAACAGCTCATCTTTGCACTACAGGCCAAAGATATTCAATAATAATTCATCTTTTCACTATGAGCCAAAGTTATTCAACAACAGATCATCTTTTGCACTACGGGCCAAAGATATTAATATCTCAAAAAAAATATAATCATTTCAGAATTTATATAAACAATAATTATAACCATGTTGATCAATTCACCTTTGCACTTAAGCTAAAGATATTCAATTATAACTTCAATGGTCATGATCATACCAGTCAACAATTCAACTTTGCACTACTGGCCAAAGAGAATCCATAGTCACGATCATAACAATAATCTACCCATCTTTACACTCAAGTCAAAGAGAAATATCATCATTAAGGTTATAAAAATGTTATATATGATAATAAAAATAAAATAATTAATAGATAGATTTAATCTCAAGAGTAAGATTCATAAATCAACGATAATTTGGTCAGGAAAAAAAACCAATTTTATCGTGAATAGTAACTCGTGAATAGTAACTCATGAATAGTAACTCATGAATAGTAACCCCGACATGAAAAATGCAGAAATTATACAATAAAATCCATACCAATATTTCGGTATAATGATATTGAAAGAATAACATTTCTTAAACTTATAAATAATTTATTTTAATTATTTACATTTTACTAAATAATACATTTAATCATCTTAAAATGCCAAACTCATAAGATTTCCTCACCAATAACCAAAATCCTCATCAAAAATCTGCATATACCTCATATAGGATTCTCAAGCCATAAAATCCTATTTTCCAATTTTCTTACTTCACATAACATATTTAATTTATTTACTCATAACTAGCCTATTTTCTTAAAAAATACCAAATCAGTACAAACAAATTTTCTTTTCTGGGATTGAGCAGAATATAGTTCCATATTGAACATATATTTTTCTCAGAATTTTTAAAATTCATTTACTATTTTTCATATGGCCAAAACATCCGAATATTTAGACATTTATCATAAATTGTACTTTTATCCAAAAATTTCGAAATTTACAGAGTATACTTCTGTTATATACATGTACTCCCAATTTCACCAATTTCACCAATTTTAGAGTTAACCACAAGGAGTTATAAGGGTTTACTTTTAAAATAGTATTTTCTCATAAAATTCATAACTCTTAATCTATAAATCCAAAAATTACTATTTTTGGACACAATCTAGAACACTCATCAAATTATCATTTCAAATTTTGTCAGAATTTTTGAGGTAAAAAAAAATTACAAAATTGAAAAACATAATAACCCTTAAAATCCCTTACCTCAAAAGAGCAGTATTTCTGACTAGAATATCGGATGTAAAGCTGAAAGAAACTTGCACTAAATAATAACTCTAAATACTCACAAAATACGCTCGATAATATAGAGAGAGAAAGCTTATGATTCTAGTGTGATTTTTAATTCTAACTTTAGCGCCTATTTATAGGAAAATGCTAGAACGCCAAAGGACACTAAATTAATAAAATAATATTATTAATTTTTTTCATTCCTACGTATGCTCACCAACCAAGACCAGCCTCTAGCATGCCATACTTGAACAAATTTGTCAGCCCACATATTTAAAACAATAGTGGGTCCCACCCATAATTTTAATAAAAATTATTTTATTTTCCGAAACTTCAATAATTCATAGAAAATAGCCCGTTTATCAGAAAAATATGAATTTATGTCAATTCCACATGAAATCGAATTCTCTACAACTTTGTAACTTAAAGTTTTTTCCAAATTCCAGACAGAAAATTTCCGAAATGCACAAACGGATGATTTTTAACACCTTTTAAAATTCATAAGAAATCATGCGTTAATTTTTAACGGTTCAAAATTTGTGGACATATACTCAACTTATATATGTATAACATGTCCAAAAATCACAACGATCCAACGGTCGGATTAAAATTATAACTCACGTAATAGAGCTTTAAGAACACCGATTTGATATTTTAATACCTCCAATTCGACAAAATACTGATAAAATATCTCAACATTAATTCCTTCATTTATAACCACATAAATAAATCCATCATTTATATCCACATCAAATAAATATTTTCTTATCATATAAATCAATAATTAATTATTCACAAATAATATTACAGAATCACAATAATGACAACTAGGCAGTTTCCAGGAAAGAGGAGGCTTTTCGATAAAGATTTCTCCTTACTGGCGCGCAATTAGGTGATCAAACCTCTCCTTGACAGAACTTTCTAGACATTGTCAATAATGCTATCTAATAATATTATTCTAATAATATGAATTGTTGATCCGTTAATGGGAAATACTGTGCAGTGACAATTATTGAAACAACAATAATATAAAATATCAACGCGGCAATTATTGAACTAATAAAATAAAATATTGAGCAGTAATTACTGTAATAATTATTGAGTAGTGCATTCTTACGTAAGAATCAATAATTCAAAAATATTGTTCAATACCGTGTGCTACTGTGCAACAACGCATATTACTTTACTTTACCCACCGGGTATTCCAACAGTGTTAACGGTAACGATTACGCCGTTATTTATAAAAATTCAAATTTGTCGTTTTTTTCATCTGACAGTTATTCTGTTATGAGGCCCATAAATGGTTGTGCCGTTATACGAATATTCCCCGACAGAAAGAATATTCCACGACCAGACAAATATTCCCCGACAATAATGAATATTTTATAACCACTTGCTTATTTTGAAAAATTTACACATTTCACCCGTAACCAAAATATTATATCAAATTAACACCTTATTATTCACAATAATAAATAGAAGAAATTCGATTTTATTCATTAAAAAGTTAGTGTCTTACACAAGCTTCAGAACCCCCCGCCCCGATGTGGGTTTTTACTTCGTAAAGGCCCGCCCCGGCAGGATAGGCTATTGTTAAACAAGTGTGAAGACCCCCCGCCCCGGCGGGGGTGTAAGAACAAAATAGGTCTACCCCGGCGGGCATGGGCTCTGCTTCTTGACTTGACTGAACTTCATGTTTGCTTCCATAATTGCTTCAAATGACCCCCTTCCTTTATTACTTGCCAACCAACCATCCTACACAAAAAAAATAACAATAAACAAGTAAAAATGACAACAAAAGCACGGAATTAACAATGATTAAGCTTGAAATAAACATCGATTCATGGATATTAAATCCACTTATCACGGAGCCCGGGGCACCCCGGGGAGCCGCAGGTGGACCTGCGGCTACCCCCTCTATAAATAGAGGGATTGGGGCAGCCATTTTTAAGAGAGAAAAGGCGAGGAAACCCTGTCAAATTTACTCTGTACACCCTATAAACTGAGTGTTTTCTCATTTCTAAACACTTATAAGCTTATACTGTGCAACATTTTATCGACGGGAGCCGAGTGTTCAGCTATTTAAAGCTATTGAAGTCTTCTTTGGCAGTCCACTATAAGCCTTCTTGTAACAACCCCAAAATTCATACAATTTAATTCTCGACTTCGGTCGTTAATAATACATTCAACCTCTAATTTTACATCATTAAATGATAATACAACCATTGAAATTTACGGAATAATTAAAATTTTCTATTACAAACTATTCTCGTTCCCAAAACCTTCAACCTTTACATCTAAATATCTCAGAATCATTTTAGTACTACAATAGTTTACGAATGCAAAGCAATATTACAATTCAACATTAATACATTATTCGAAACCTTAAACATGGTTCAAATAATAACACAACCAAAGTATATAAATCTTCAAGTATCACATCTGATTCATGTCTTTCAAGTAACGCATAACTTTACATTGAATCTTAAACCTGCAAAAGTGGTTATTTGCAAGGTTGAGCTCGACAGCCCAGCAAATTTAACAGTCTATCATGTTTCACATAGCACACAATTCATGCATTCTACATTTCTAATTTATCGAGTTACATTATACAACATGCATGTGCTATCACATATCACATATAAATTGAGTTCCATAACCCAATTAACTTGGTCATATTTTGACTTTAACAATTCATAAAGCATGGTATGTAACTCACCACATAATCACATTTAATCCACAAACATAATAGAACTGAAAAACTTGCCTTGGATGTTGTTTAATGTTTATAACTTATCTGCGCTGTGATAATCCTACACAAATTTAAGATACATACATGTACATATTAGTTTCACATACAAAATTCACGTACTCAATGTAAACTAATTTTATTTAACTATAATATTTTATTCTTGTCTTAAAACCATTCTATGTTTCTTTAGAAACTTTTGTCCGTTATAACCTTTTTACGCCCAAAAGGGTTCTCTCATGGATTTAGTATGTAAATACTTTACG